>JAWNNB010001731.1:600000-1006518 GCA_035043285.1 Drosophila subsilvestris
AAGTCAAGTCTAGTATCGAAGAAAAAAGATTAATTCAATTTTTAAATCCTGTGAAAATAAGGAACCGCCCAGTGCCCAGCGATGAGCGAGCCTAAGAAACCATCAATTGAAGCGAGAGATCTAGAAACAATTCCAAGTACGGAGGAAGCCGGCAGCCTCCTTGATAGCCTACAGCTGCATATCTTCCATCTTCTGGAGGACCACGCGGCACAGCATCATCAGCTCAGCAGGGAAACATCGGAGGCCCGTATGATCCTGGCCAGAGTTCGCCTGCAGGAGGGCAACCAGCGAGCAGCTGCCGAGGCCCAGCTGCCCCGATGCCGGCCATACAAGGCACTTTGTCGGTTGGTCGAAGAAGCTAGACCCTGGGGTACCATCGTCAAGCTTATTCGATTTGCCATCGAGCCCTTGCGAGGATATCTCCACCCGGTGACGAACATTTTCGGCGCCTTGGTTCCAGTGAGCCTGCGAGTGGCGAGCCGAAAATGGGAGCGCTGTGTGGATCAGCTTGTGGACTGTGCCAATACCCAAAGAGAACTGACAGCGACTATATCCTCTATAAGGCAGCTCAGAAGTTCTCTCTATCCGAGGTGTACCTATAAATGAGCCGCTATAGAAGGCGAGACGCTTTATGTCTAAGTAAAAAGTATTACCCTGAATAGAAAACAGAAGGGACTATATAATAAATAGATTCTTTCCTCCCATATTCTTGTAGGTAATGGAAATCCATACACACATATCTATGTATGTACTTATGTGGATAAAATCGTCTTCACCACAGTCGAGGCTATAAAAAGACTGGTTAAATTCATTGCGGTTTTTGTTTAATTTGTATAATTGGATTTTGAAATAATTGATAAATGGCACTACAAAACGGGGAGCGTATAAAATGGGAATCTGGATCGGTGAGTGAATGGAGTTGAAAGGGGTCATTATGAATAATTTATAAGCATAAAAACTCAATTTTAATTACACTGTGCAACCGGAGAAGTGTTGAATAATGTTGAATCATTTGAATATCGTTAAACTTTGGAGGGACTAAGACAAGACTCTCTTGACTTGTGATTTGTGTAATTTGTGTGCGTTTTGGCCCACAGTTTCTCTGCCTCTTTAATTTGTTCGATAACCCTTGCAATGCCGGGCATCAATTATAGTCTAGTTAAAAATAAAATCAAATGCCAGAGCAGCTAGCATTGACGACATTGTCGATTCAGTGGCCAGCCCTAGCCTGTCCCCGACTAACACCCCCGCCGATCCACCTTTCGCCCCTTTCAGCGGAGTCGTGGCGGCGGCAATTATGCGGCATTTTCTTTGGCCCCTAGCCACAAACGAGTTTCTTTCCGCCGAGATGTCTTTGCTTTGCTGTATTTCTGCGACATACAGCGGCAACTACAACAAAATACCAGAAATAACTTGAAAATCCATTAAACAACTGTCGGGAACGACTGCACTGCCGTCTGCCGCCTTCCGCCCAAAGGGATACAGATAAAAGTTTTGTCAAGTTTCGAACCAGAGGAAAGAAGGAGGCTAGGTTGACAAGTGATAACAATGTGTCAGTCGATAACAGGAGACAACGTCCTTGGCTTCAGTTTTCTCTCTCTGCCACAGCTTCAACTTAAACTCGAACTTCAGCTCCAACTCCGACTTCGATTTATATTGATTTTTGCAAACATTCGTGGATGAAAAAAAGTGAAAGGCCACTCTGAAGGGTATCCATAACCTGTTTCCACAAACATTTCTGCACTTTTTGCTGTACCTCTTTGGCATTAAGAAAGTGAAGCCAGCTGGAAGTTGAGGGAGTTGCGTGGGTCCCACAGTACTCCCAGAAATGAGTCCGAGAATTGGATAGATGTTAATACATATGTACATATTTTCGGCGAAACGAATGGTTGGGATTGATTGATGGGTACGGAACTTATTTAATCGAGAGTCAGTTTGGAAAATGATTTTTATTAACCGTCTAATTTGGATTATTACTGCTTCGAAACCTCTGCAATGCAGCATATAAAACCAGTTATGTTGTTTCAAAAGCTTCATTAAATTTTCGATATGCTCCTAAATTTGCAAAAGAAAATTTGGCGGTCGGACATGGTTATTTTTTAATGGAATTTTAAAGTTACATTTTTGCACATACAAAATGTCAACAAAACATTTATGGTTTTGAATAAAATGTCAAAATTTGCCTACTCTTTTATGCACATATATAAGTTTTAATATTGACGTCAAAAGATGATTATTTTGTGATTATGGGAAGAGGTGCACGGGTTGGAGATGTCTGTTTCGCGGTTGAAAACCATGTCCGGCCGCCAAATAGTTTATGCATCGGTTGGTTTTGTTTTTCTTTGGCTTGATGTCCCTACCTCATGTTCTGCTGGTACAGTTTACAGCTCATATAAATCTATAGCTCATATTTGTATAATTTTCCATACATTGTAAAGGAAGAGACGCGAAAGAAATAAAACAATCTACATGTATATATATTTTCAAAGAACTCGATTGTAACGAGTTTGTTTATAATTTTCGCCACCTAAAATGTGATTTATTTTGTACGTAATTCACTAATAAGTACAATAGCACGAGTCTCTAGTGTTGGCTGCTATCCAATCCAAATACCGAGAGACGCGAGTGTAGACACCGGGAGCATTAGGATTGGCACAGCCATAGCCGAAGGACACCACTCCAGCCAGACGGAAGATGCGACCGTCCCTGACGATCAGTGGACCACCGCTGTCACCCTGCAAGTACGAGATTGAACCATAGGAGGAGATCAGTAAAGATGATTATGCTGACGGCCGAGACAATCCAACCAACCTGACAGGCATCGCGACCTCCATATTGGACATAGCCAGCACAGAGCATAGTTTCCACAATCATGGACTTGTAGGAGGTGAGCCGGCACTGAGCATTGTTGATGATGGGCACGACCACCTCCTGCAGGACACTCGAAGTGGAGCCACCCTCCCGGCTCAGGCCCCATCCCGCCACGATGGCATTCTGGAAGTCAAAGTTCTGCAGCCAATTGTTGGGCAGGCAGACCGGCCGTATCATATCCACCAGGGGAATCGGCTGATCCAGTCGCAGCAGGGCAATGTCATGGACAAGGCTGACAGGATCGTAGCCGGCATGGGCATGGGCAAAGGCCACCGATCGCGTCACTCCCAAATGGGTCGAGCTCCTATCAAACTGAAGGAGACGCACTGACACGCCCCGCATATCCATGCCATGGACACAGTGAGCAGCAGTCAGGACGTAGCGATCGTTGATCAAAGTTCCGCCACAGAAGAGGAGAGTTCCGCGTATGATCTGTGCAATCCATGGGTACTTGTTGGTCCGCACTTGGGTGCCGCCCACAATTCGATTGACGTTAGGCACGCCGCAGTCTGGAAGAGGATTTGGGTTCGTCTGGTGAAAGGAATAAGGGTCTGGGATAGGCACTGGCTGCACCAGGGAATGAAGTTAGACATATCCGATAAAGTACGGGTAAATACATTTTCTTTCCACTTGGAAATCTCGTTAAAGTCAGAACACTTCAATGTACTTTCTGTTTTTTATGCACATCATTTTCACAACCGTTTCAGCATTAATCAATAAGAAAAAGTTGTGCATCGAAGTGTATCCGATAAGCCACATTTAACCGATTTAAACTTGAAATTACTATCCTTATCCAACCATTGGTATCGATTCATTCCCCGGCCGGCCCATTCAGCCCAATGTCTCTGGCTCTACTCACTGCAGCTGGCACAACGATTGACGCGGAACGCCTTTGCACCGCCGCCCTCAAGGGGCGAGAAGGAGCCTGAGGTGGTGGAAAACGATGAGGAGGCCGAGTCCAACGGAGTCTCACTGGCCCCGCCCAAGACACTCGATAAGATTTGCTGCTTTTGGCCCTCAATCAGATCATCAATGAAGTCCGATTGGACTCCGGGCGGTAGGCCGGAACCCAGTGTCGCAGTCGAACTGCCATTGACTGGCAGAGGTGGCAGTCGTTCTGGTTTTGGATAGAAATAACCGCGAGGAGGTGCCCTATAATGATAGACAGCAGAGCTCCAGTTTAAGCTAAGTCCCAGACACACAGCGAACAGAAACGTTTGCGGATTGAATTTCATATTTTTGTTTTGCCTGGATTAGAAACGAATCGAACCGAACCGAACCGAACGAAACGCGCAACAGAAACGGACTGATGAGAAGAGTTCCCTATTTAACTGTTCTTATAGTCCACTATATCGATCTTCGAGTCGATAGCCGATATATCCATAAACTCATTAAAAAGCTTAATGAAGAACTAAAACTGTCCATCAAATAATTTTATCAGCGAAGCTCCTTTTCATATTCAAAAAAACCTCAACCGATCATGTCTGCGCGGACAAGCCCTTAATCATTACTTGACCCAGATCAAGATTTATAAAAAGAACCCGAACTCATTTGTCAATATATCAAGAAAATACTCGTATCATTTTAGCATTCTGCCATCTTTGAAGTGTTTCAAGGTTTTGTCTTTATCAGCATTTTATGTATTCGGATTTGCATTTTGCTCGCGGAACTTTCTTTTCCCCCGAAAGAGCCTGCTTCCATTAGAGCACTACATTTTCGGAGCGAACATCGCAAAAGCGATTTATAGTTTGGTTCTTTTGTATCGAGGCTTATTGGCAACACAAATTGGCAATTATGTGGTACTACATCAAAACACAGCATACCGACAGCAACAACATCAAGATGCGGAAAATCTGTCTGATGAGTTCACATGTCAAGCAACGAAATCTTTGAGTTTTGAGCTATTACGAAAATTCATAAAAGCTGACCCAAGTGAACTTGGGCTTACCAAAGACAGTCTGTGCAAAACACATCAATTTGATATTAAAGGAGAGGCATACAAAGAATGAGTGGCAAAGCTTCAACTAGCTAGAGAAGTTAATAAATTTATTTATTTTGAGTTGCAGTTTTGGTCTCCTAAATACCTAAAATACATTCCTTCCATGTCAATCTTATCTAACATTCTAAATTACTTCCGTTTCCTCCTCAATATCCAATATCACATCGGATGCTGTCAATGAAAACGCCCAGGGCTTTATAAACGAAAACCACAAAACATGTTTTTCCAAATGAAAGTAAATTGACTTCCTCAAATCAAAAAGCTAACCAGATAAGCCATTAACCGAATGCAACCCACAAAAAATAAATATTCTGAAGATGATCGAGAGAAAATAGAAAGTAAAAAGAACTTTCAATACATCGAACAAATAAATTGGGTCAAACTAATGAAGATACCGATAAAGATGCGTATAATCGAAAAAGGCCCAGACGCGGTAGAAGACTGGAAATACTTGTAAATGGGATGATGTTTATAATCGGGCTGCTTGTTGGACCAACAGCGCCCAAAGACTCCGAAAATGAAACAAGGTGCACGAAAACTCAGCCCCAACCCCAGCCCCAGACCCCAAGACCAAGCCCAAGCCCAAGCCCGTCTATGGCACGACTCTTCCTCTGACCCGAGTGAAAAAGCACCGAAGTATTTGGGTCACCTCAGTGAGGCGTCAGCTTAGAAGCCGATGAGGAACAGCATAACAAAATTGAATAGATGATGACACCGAAGCCAGTCTCACACAGATACACTCACGCTCACATTGGCGAAAGAAAGTCTCTTTAATTTATTTATTTATATGCAAGCCGCTAGAATCAATGAGAAGAAAGTTCTTCCAAACAGCATCCCAAAAGAAACGAGTTTTTCTCTTCATCTGGCTCTCAGCTCAGCTCAGTCTCGGCTCTCTTCTACTCAGAATGAAGTTGAGATGGGCACCTCGTGCCTCTTCAGCAACATCTTCATTGAGAAAGGCTTCAAGTCTCAGCGACTCAGTGAGTGAAGTATGGAGTATGTCTGGGTAGTGTTCGGCTGGCTATTTATGGCCAATAGATCTTGTTGCTGTTGAAGTTGTTGGTCAATGCGTTCCACTTGCATTAAACTGGGTCAGCGCAGAACCCGAGAAGATGCAGCAAAGCAGTAAAAGCACTGCAAGACGTTCTGAAGACCTAAACAAAAATAATTTAAAATTCATTTAGTTCGTTTGGCGTCCGTCGGTCACTCTTCAAAAAGTTGTTTTAGCTGTTGCACGTTCGGCATTCGGTTGTCTTACAAATTTGTCGTCAATTATCGCATTTTTATTATTAACCTGCAGTTGTGGCTGCACTTAGTTAGTTAGCTTAACTATTTGTTGTCTTATTTTAATGATTGTCACTTTGCAAAACTTTCTCAAGCTTTATTAAGTTTCACCGTCTTACGGACACGATTTTGCTTATGACTTTTGCGGAATTGGCTTCGGAACTGTTTGCCATCCGAGGATTTTGTGCGCATCGTGCATTGAATTTAATGTATGTAATTGTAAGCGAAAATATGGCAAATGTGAAATATTTTAATGAAATTGTGTTTATGATTTTTGAGTGGCACTTTGCTCTTCCAAATACTATACCACTCCACTACTCCACTCGTTTAATTTCGGGTGCTCATTTTCATCAAATATGCAGATATACACATACATACATGCATACATATGTTCATGGGTATGTAAGTATTTTTTTAAAGCAAGTTCGGTGCTATAGTCTTTTGTTTTTTCTCATGGGGCTCAAGGCCCCTGTTTCATTTTCAACCATGACTCAATATAAATCATATAAAATAGTTGGAAAAAAACTCAAATATCATTGTGGACCACCTTCAACTTCGCTTGACATTTGAAAGTATCCAGGCAACAGCAATAAATATGCAAAATGAACGAAAACAAGTTTTGCCAAAATCCGCACAAGTTGCAAAATGGATTCTCAATTTTCTTGTTATCTTGAAATTGAAATAAACAGTAAATAAAACTAATGGAAGCTAAGGAAAAATAAAATACAGATGAAATAAGAAATCAAACTGAAAACTGAAAACTGGTTGGGGCTGTTGACATCGTCGGGAGGCTCCATTTACGGGCTACAAAAAGTCGTTACTCGTATTAACCGCCGTCCAACGCCTTCTGTGGATTCTACCAGCCAGGCAACCACCTCCCTTTCTTCACCTCTCCTGCTGGTGGGTGTTTTGTATGTGGCACGCAATTGTGCGGTGAGGTAATTAATAAGCCTGCAACAACAACATTAAAAGAGCCCCAACTGAAATTGAATGTTGCGCTGTGAGCGAGTGTCGAGTGGCGGCCCGGGCATACTAAGCAGCCATCAATATACTCAAAGTTGGCGTCCCAGCCCGTCCCAGCCCGGCTTGGTTACTGACCATACCCAAGACGAGTTTCTGTTAACTGTTATAGGGTTTCAGTGTTTTTGGGCCTTTGCGCAAGTGCAGTAGCTCCAAAACCACTCAATGCAAAAGTCAATGCGAACAAGCTGGAACAGAGCTACAAGTTTTGGGGATAAGGTTTCAGCGGAGGATGATTGTTTTCAGTTTTGTGGTGGATTCTTGAAGAATTTTTTCGTGTTAACATAAGTCTGTTTTTATAGCTTGAATCTCATGAATCTTCCAACTTTTCTTTGATCGATAAAAAAACGAGAAAGAACGCGTGAGTCGCTTCTGGACGCGACTCTACTTTTATACCCGTACTCAGTCAGTATATAAATTTTTGAGAACTTATGTGCGAGCGAGAAAGAGAATGAATAGCGTCAGCAGTGCAGAGAGGAGGGGCGAAAGCCTGAAAATTTTCTTCATTCTGGCTATAATAATAATCTGATCTTTACCAGACTTGGCAACCTGGTAGATATGGTCATTCTCTACGATACTGCGTTTTTAGTTTTTTCGTATCTTCAAAATTGTGGATGCCACAAATTTTCGTCTTTGGTGAAGGCGGAAGGGAGCGTGGCAAAATTTTGAAACAAACTTGATTCAGTGTGATTACACATGAGTCTGGAAAGAATATTTGGTTGCTCCAGCTCTTATAGTCTCTGAGATCTAGGTGCTCATCAAGACAGACAGAAAGACAGGCGGACAGACGGACGGACAGACAGACATGGCTCTATCGACTCGGCTATTGATACTGATCAAAAATATTTATACTTTATGGGGTCGGAAACTTTTCCTTCTCTGCGTTACACATATCCACTTTTACCACAAATACAATATACCCCGTAACTCTTTTTGAGTTCGGGTATAAAAATGTCCGTAAAATTGTTTCAAAAAATATATTTATACACTGGTAAACCAAAGTAAAATTAACTAAAATCATATTTGAATTTAAAATGCGATTTTTAAATACAAACATAGTAAAATTAAATAGAATTCACTTTGATTCAAATATATATGTATTAAAATGGCTTTTTTAATACGTTCATATTTAATCTTAATACAAAACACTTTCAAATAAATATAATATATTCAATTTAAATATGAAATATATTAAAATTAAATATAAAATATATTAAATTTAAATATTTTCATTTTTATATCAAAATGTATGTGAAAATATTCAATATTAATACAATCACTCTTGGATGAAAATCAATGGCTTAAATGAGTGAAAATATTAAAATTTTAAGGCTTTTTCTATCGGTGTATATGTAGGTATGTATGTATGTACATATGTAAGTATACATTGTAAGTTTATGCACAAATCTTGCAAAGTTGGGAAGAGTCGAACGCACGACTCGGCAAACATTCCATTCTATTTATTTCCATTAGGATAAAAATTTTGTTTGAAATTCAAAGATACATATGTGTAGATCATGGGGTTTGGCGAGGCCAGAGCTTAGACTCGAACGAAGCAGACCAGAGACCAGACTCGATACCAGACCCCATACCTATGCAATATTTCTGAAACGGCAACAGCAACTTCAGGTTGTCTAACAATTTTAACCCAGTTTTGTTTATTTCTTTTACGTTTTCCGATTTTTTTTGCTTTCCACATTCTTGTAGGAGCTGCACAACACCATAAACAAGTTTTTCTTGGCTTGAGCCAAGAAAATCCAAAGCAAAACTGGCAAAAACGACCGAAACGGAAAAATAAAACAGAGTGTGGTGCGCAAATTGAAATTGAAGCTAATGAAAAGGCCAAATTGCCAAGTGTAGAAGAAGAGGAAACCCGAGAAACAATCGTGCAAGTAGCAATACTCGAAAGAAGAGCAAAGGAAACAATTGTAACATTTATCAAGTTACAAATCAGCCCTGTGCAATGGGGAGACTTGAGAGAGGAGGATATGTGCGGTCATGCATTACGGTTGAGCAATACGGGTCAATAGGGATTTACGGTTAGACATGTGCGCGGCGCCGCCTAAGTAGGTGCGGAAATAGCCAGCCAACGTAATGAGAACGCTGGACGATTAACCATCACATCACACAGTCCGACACTCAATGAAATCCAGCATGGCATGGCATGTCATGGTACGGTATGGTGTGGTGTGGTGTGGTATGGTATGGTACAAGTAACTACTCAAATGTGTGCCATCGCCTCGTCTGATGTGGATGCTATGCTCCATCAATGGCGGCGAGTGGGTCAGCAAGCAGCGAGGGGCAGCTGAATGTGAATGTGAATGAGCTTGCCTCCAGGTTGCAGCCAGCCAGCGACAAATGGGAACAGAACAATAATGTTTGAGGTTTGTCAAGTTGTTTACAGTTATTGGAAGCGGTTTACTTGCCGGATATTCTCGGGCTACGGCCAGCTCGAGAGTGCTCATTTCACAGAGTGTTATGAATTATAGCTCAATTTGCACAGAATGTTTGAGAAAGCTCCCAATGCAATGCAATATGAAAAGAAAACACATAGCAGCACAACTGATTCATCCATCCGACACTATCTCCTATCCATTTGATCCCACCCCCAACAGAATCACATAAACAAACCACATATGACACAATACCAAATAAAAATAAAAAATATATATGTATACCAAACCAAACAACAACAAAATACTAAAATTACTCATATTATATTAGCAAATTTTATGATCTTCAAGCCATTGTGATTTTTTGTTTCGCCAATTCCAGGCCAAGATAAATGAAACCCATTCACAAAACTGGTCAACTAAATATTGCTCCATCACAGTTTTCGGGGGGCTTTTGTTAGTGGCTTAGTGTAAAGTATATTTGAAGAGTCCGAGGGTTCAGTGACCTCCGACGTTCCAGCTGCTTGGGCAGCTGGTGTCTTCCGTCTTCCGTCTGGTGTGTCTTATTGTTCTACACTTGTCTTCCAGTAGCCTCGGTTCAGTTTCTCTCTTCTTTCTCCCTCCATCACTGGCCCAACACCCCGTTCACATTGGTTGTCATCTCACTCCAAAGTCACACATTTCTCTAAGTCATGATCCGAAGGTACTAACTACTGGAAGGCGCCCCAAAGAGAGTTGCCGCTGAAGAATGGTAAGTATGTGCTGTGCCTCAGGTATTGTGTACTCAGGGAAGGTCTCGTAATTACGTATTATATTAACGTGATGGTTTCGTTGGCTATACACGTAGTTGCCACTTGGCATCTGGCTAACTGTAGCCAGAGCTCGTGGTCTCGTTTATTTTTATGCCTTTCTGCATCATTTTCACACATAAAAGACGCATAAAAATGTTTTATTATCATTAAAAAGTCAAATTTATGATAGTTATTTCTTCTCCCCTGTGACTGTTGTTCCAGGTGAAATGTTTAACGGTTTTGGGGGCTTTGGGGCAAATTCATAGAAAAAGAAACCAAACGGTATTGATAAATATTCTATGCTTTGCTTTCTGCTTTGGACTGTATTGTAGGTCTGCCCTAATGGTTTATTAATTAATAAACAATTTCATAGCCTTCTACATTGATGATGATACGTTAAAAGCTGTCGGTGCCATCGATGTTGATAGATGATTTTCTTTATGGCCGATGCCACAATTTTTAATTAAAGCCTTGAAACAAAAATAATATATGTCATATTTTGTTGCCTTCAAGACTTCAAGAGCACTTCGGAGCCAGATTGATCTTTTCATGGAGGTATAGTAATTATTAATAAAGCGAGTAAGAAACTACAACAGGAAAGGGACCTTCCTTCGCTTGTCTCAATTTCTGTAGGATAAGCTCGAGAAACTCTTTCAAAAGAAATCTAATAATTTGAAACTATACGGTTTTATTTGCTAATAAATAATTATTAATACTTTTAATCAACTCAAAATTTAATAAAATACATCATCCATATCCCATTTCCATCTTATCTGTCTCGTTTTTGAGCAACAAGCTTACGGCTTAGCTAATTGCTCGCAACACTTATTTAATTTTATAAAATATGCTTTGTTTGTTCCGAAAAATGAAGCAATTACAAATTCCGAAAACGAGGTGCGACGGGGCGTTCGTTACACTTGAGAAGTGTTGAGCTTCAATTGGCAGCCAGACAGCCGGTTACTCGGCCGTTTTATATTTATTTTAAAACAAATATCAGAAATGTTTAACAAAACGGCAACCTCAACAGCAGCAACCTTGACATTGACAGACTGGCAAGTTGCAAGTCAAAGATGTGCAACGACTTGGAAAGACACCCAGAGAGAGCGGCCGGAAAATGTTGAGCAAACTCAAATTAAATACGAATATTTGAGCGTGTCTTTGGCTCGAAATCAAAACTCCAAAGCAGCATGCTAAAATATGCAAAAAAAAAACGGTTAAAGCTCAAAAAACCAAACCAAAAGACGAGCTCTAAAAATGAATCACTAAACAAGTTTATGTTAGAATATCTTGGCATGAGCTCACATCACAGCCTGAGGCGCTGTCTAAATGCCGTTAATAGACATCGCAAACAAGTTAACAAATGGAACTAAAAAAAATTCAAAACAAATTAACCGGCAAAAATGGTATTACGACTATGGGATACCCGATATTCAGAGTTTTATTTTTTATATTTTATTTACTAAGGAGAACAAAAGGTCAAAGATTGTTAAACTTAAGTAGATCGGCAGGAACTCAAAGCTTAACGGATGTAAAATACCATATACCCACACGTTTAGGGTATAGACGGTAATCAGCGAACAGATTATTTTATTCACTTGTTGCCTTACCTTATTTAGTTTTTTGATGTTTGTTGCTTCAAGGAAATTCTACTGCTTTCTGTTAATTTTCCGCCACTTTCACGTTCACTGACAACCACAGATCTTTTGGCTTTGATATCTTCAGAGCTCTTTTTCTATTTATTTTAGCGAATTAGTTTGATTTTATCTGTTGTGGCGTCAGGCACTTTACACATATTTAAGAAGTACATTTAAATACTTCACTTTAATTGCTGTTTGAAAGCTTAAAATGCGACACGGATGTTTGGATTTTTCTCTCTTTTAATTAAAAAAAATCGATTTCATTAGACCACTGCAATATATGTATTTACATACTTATGTAAATTATTAAATTATTATATTTTCCTTCAATTTCACTCTTTGCTACACACCAAAAGCATTTTCCATTTTCAACTTTGTCTTGGCTTTTTCTTCGACCAAGTCATAAGTCAAGTCAAGACTTTCAATTAAGCGGCTTAAAGACAACAACAAACGAATCATGCCTGTACGTGGGTAATAGAGAAAAGATGCTTATGAGCGTACACTTGTACGAGTGCTCGTATGTAAAAAGTATCTACAAGTATGTACCTATGTACATATATTTATACATACATATGTATGTATGTATGTATGTACGTCTTTCGCTCGTTGGTAAAAGTGTAAAAATTACGCTGCACATAGCCAAACGACTTGCGCTTTCACAAAACTAACAAAAAACGACGAAGATGGTGTTTTCTTGGCTTCTCTTCTTTCTTTCTATCTGTGATTTATGCATTGCGTTTGCGATGAAGATGGAAAGATACATTTTCGGGAAAACATCCACACGCAGCACCTTGATCATCCGGGCGACGGACGACTCACTGATTAAGTTCACCATTAAGTTCCGGGTTGAAAAACATAGTTTTCGCCTTCTTTTTTTTGATCAAATTTAAATAGCGATTCGATTTAAAATAAATTAAAATACACGCAAAGCTGCACAAATACAATGACATTGTGTGATTGTGTGATTCTGTGTGCGTTTGTGTGTGTGTGTGTGTGTGTGTGTGTGTGTGTGTTTGAAAGTGCAAAAGCAGCTAAGCTAGAGATACTGTGCATAATAAAATAGAAACAGAAACAGTCAAAGTGAAAAACGTAGCCCATTTGGAAATGGGAAATTGTCAACGCACATTGAACTTGACAAACAAAAGAAAGAGCAGAAGAGAGCACCAGAGAGCATCTCGGAAAGAGTGTGCGATGGGGGGCATGGTAGGGGCACAGGCGCAGGGGCAACGCGGCACATGCCTCAATTTACAGTTAAGCACCGCAGACAGACGCAAGATGCAAAACTCCAAAGATACTTTCGGCCAGCGGAATGCGAATCGCGAATGGCGAATTGCACTTGCTGCGGCAACTTTTTCATCCGACCACGAAAAAAAAGCAGCAAAAAGTGAAGGGGCCCCAAAGCAAACGTCGCCAAGTCGCAGGCCCCAGGCCCCAGGTCCCAATCCCAAGTCCCTTTCCCCCGATCCTCATATGAGTTTCTGTGTGTGTTGTGGATGCGGCGGCTAATGGTTGCATACAAAATATATGGACAAGGCAAGGCAAGGCAAGGCCTGTCTAGTCATAGCGGTACTCCGAGTGGGCCTCCACCTCAAAGAGGCTGGCTAATGACTTGGCGCCCAACTGAAGGAAGTTGCCAATTTTTGTTGTTGGTTAACTAGTTGGCGACTGGCGCTGATTGGTTTTTCAGCTGCTTCTCCTCTTCTTTTTGCTTGAGAGTTGTGAACGGGAACTGACGGAGGAATTTTCGGAATCCAATGATGCCCATACGCGGTTTCGAATATAATTTGGAAAGTTGAACAGTTCACCAATTGGAGTTTCCATATCTGTCCACATAATATCGCTAATATTATTTAAACTTCTGCCATTGAACACCTTTCGTACTTAATCGTAAATTTAATTAAAAATGATCGAGTATACATTTGTATGCATTTAATTGTTTTCCACAGATGAAAATGAGATAATCTTATGAGATCACCGTAGTTGATCACAAACTGTTAAGTAATTTAATAGGGATTTCTTATTCAAGTATGCACAGACAGTTTGTCACTGTAGGATCTTTGGTGCACGAATGCCTGTTAACATTTTTGAGTAGTTTTTAACGTTTTCATGATGGAAGGTTATGGGAATGTTCCATATACCGTTCAAATCGGCTTTCAATATTCCGTTTTCTCTTTTCCGGATCGATCGAAATCGAGTCGAGGACTGAAACTCTCTTTTATGATCCCAAAAATATATATATTACAAGAACTTCACATTTTTATCGCTGAATTTTCCACATCATTTTCCCCTTTCCAGCTTTTCGAACAAATCAATCCGTCAAACACATCGGATGCCTCTTTTTAAGCCTTCCAAGCAATTCCTAAATCAATTTAATACACCACTTTGGTTCAACATTTTTTTTCTAGTAGATCCAACTCCAGTTAGCAGACCGTTACACAGATGCACAAATACACACACACACACACAAGAACTTTGCATGGAAGCACTAATTTCTTACATTTAGCTTTAATTACTCAATTATTTGCTTGATTTTGTTGCTGTTCACTGCTTAAGTTAAAAATTAGCCGCGAAGTGCGCAGGTCCAGCTCGTTGGCCAACTATTGGGGCCAAGCGAAGAGAGACAAAGCGCGCGTGTGCGAACGCGCAACGAACGAAACTCGCTTTTCTGTAGCTTTTGCAAATCACGACGCGCGCGCATACGTCTTGCTTGGGGCAAGGCTGGTTTTTCTTTGCCACAAAAACTCAAACTGTGGCGCTCGCTGCCATATGACATGGTATAGCTATGTTGAGGTATGGTCTACCCCCTCATCTGTGGGGCCATAGAAGCAACACAAATTTTAAAATCTTAGTGACCATTATTAATCTCAATATATGTACATAGGTACATATGTAGATATTTACATATTTATATGTATACTTTATATGTTAATATGTACATATGTAGTCCAGCTTAGAATGATTATCGAAGAACCAATTTCATTTGGTCAATTTATATACATATGTACATAGTGGGTCCAGTCAAACTTCTTAAACTCGAATTTTACAAGTAACCATTAATGGCAGTAGCTGAGCTGAAAAACAGACTTACCTTCTACCATGGCAAAACGGACAAAAGCCACAACAAAAAACCAAAAACAAAAACAAACGCAACAAAGCAAAACGAAAAAACTTTGACAAAAGCAAACTCAGACTCGGAGCTTTGATGCGGTCAGGTGAAAAAACAGCACAGAGAGAATGGTAGGAAAAAGCTTACGAGGGACAGAGCGAGAAAGAGAGTGAGTGAGAAAGCGATTCTGCAAAGAAATGACAGATCCGCTATTAATATTGTTTTTATTAGACATTTTGAAACTTATTTTTCTGTATATATTTTATTTTGTTATATAACTGTTATATAACTGTTTTTTTAACATTATATTTTATAATTCCATTTGTGTGTACACTTTTCCATTTAAATATTTCCCGCGATATATACATAGTGTTGTAGGCTGTAGAAATAGTGGCGCTTCCATGGTGTAGAATTCATTTGAGTATTCATTGGTAAAATCACATACCGTTCAAGCTTAAATAAAAAATAGCTAAATTTTAATATATATTTAATATGTAAAATTTGTTTTATTAATAGGAAAAATAGCGGTTCTAAGTATCCAAATAAATATTTAATTTGAAATTTAGCTCTGCAGTTATATGTACATACATACATATATACAATATATAGCAATATGGCCATATATTTTTATGAAACGACGTCTAATTAATACACCTTTGCAAATGAAATATAAAACACCAGAACATGAGCCTGGAAACAAAATTGGGTTGCTCTAGCTCTTACTAGCCGACAAACAAGACGGATAGACAGACCTGGCTATATCGACCCGGCTATTGATGCTGATCAAGAATATATACATACATATGTATACTTTATGGGGTCGAAAACTTTTCCTCTCTGCGTTTTCACACATCCACTTTTACCACAAATATTATATACTCCTAAACCTTTCGAGTACGGGTATAATTATACCGTTAGCCGAGATCTTACCATTTTTTGCGTATTTTTTCAAGACACTTGAATATGTTAGAAAGATTTTGTGGATATAAAATTTTATAAGATATAAAATTATATTATAGTCATGGGCTACTAAAAACACAAGAAAATCCAAAAAAAAAACAGCTGAAACGTTCCAAGCGGTTAAATGTGATTTTTTGAGGGCTGATCAACCAATTTTAGATCCGTCGTCTCTCTATAGATTTAAGTTAACAATACTTTAAAGGAAGCCTAATTAATGCACCTATACATAAAAAATTAAAGATCCAGGATATATTTATTAAACCATAATTAATGTTTAATAGTTTAAGCTCTTAAAATTTGTGTTTATTGGTCTTCGCACATGATGAGTGACACAATCAAAATAGAAAATATTACTTTTTGTCTATTCGACCGCTGGATGCTGAGCTATTAGTTGACAGGCCAAGGTGCATGGTCCGCAGCGACCATCATCATCTTTGGTATGTCCCTGTTCGATAGACACGGAACTTTTTAGGGTCTCTTGGACTGGAAAGGTTTGCCTCCATAGATTACTTTTTTTTTAATTATCAGAATATTTTAATGGATCTACGATTTTCAACATATTTTTCTCAAGAGTTTGGTATATTTTTGATTTTTGTTCCCGTCTTTCCTCTTTGATCGTATGTTTTATTGCATAATCGTTCATTTTCTTGGAAAACTTCAATGTTCCGGCAGTTTCCCGGTACGAAAATCCATATTTGTGGACGTTTTTCATGTCCATGGGTATCCGAGTACTTTAATGCACCCTCCTTCCATCCCTAACATCTTAACTTTGTTTTATGGATGTTTTTATACCTGAAATTACTAAAACTAATTACTATCAATAGTTTAAGACCAAACTACACTCAGAAACACGCTATTTTTACGATATATAACATTTTTTAGTTCTGTGTCCCTATTATTTCGCACAGCCCAAAGTCAATGTAGTACCGAACAAAATTTTGTATTATTTTTTCATCATTATACTTGGGTTTTTACTTTTTGTTTATGGAGTGCAAACATAAATCAACTAATACAAATTAAGACCACTTCAAAATTCCTAAAAATATCCCTTTTATAGAGCATTTTCTGAAGCATGGCCCTGTATCCTTATTATTAATCACATGGCTGTAGGTAAATTCAATATTGATGTTTCAAAGCAGTTTAAAACAACAAATTTACCATCAGTTAAGAGAAATACGGTATTCAAACGCCCATACGCATGCAGACAATTGGTTGACCAGAAAAAACGGCGGAATGTGGCCGGAGTACAAACTTACGTTATATGCTTTGGCCGTTTTTGTTTAAACCCTATTATCTAAACAATCCAATAAAATAGAGTTCCGAAAACTAACCCATCTTGTACAAAATTTATTGATGAATTGGACAAAATTATTGTTTTAGGGCTAAGTTGGTAAACTAGCTAGTAATATTAAGCCGAATATCAAAATCCAGGAATATGAACGCATCTTGTCGTGTCAGTCAGTATATTTACGGTATATTTCGAAAAGGAAACGGTATATTTTGGTATTTTTTTGAGGGTCGACAGGTTATTTTATTGATAACTCCGCGGTACTATCTCACTCTAAAAATCCACGGGCCAAATTGCTGACGAATTTTTGTAAGTGCGAAAAAACAGGGTAAAAATTGCATAAGAATCTTTAATCAAAATCAAAACTACAAAAAATATTAGGCAACTCAAAATTGTTTGTGTGCCTGCTCCTGGGCACTGATTTTTCTGTCGTAAGTGAAGTATTCGCGGTTGGCACTCGGGCCGCGCCGCTGCAAATTTCTTGGCACGGCGTTATGTAACCTAGAAAAGTGTTGGCCCACGGGGCACAGAAAGGGGGCCAAGAATAGAGCAGAGCAGCTGATTAAATTAGATAAGCACATGTCTCTGAACGCTAATTGAGAGCGGAATTTCTTCCTCTTCCCGCAGCTCACCTCTCGCCGCAGCTGCAATCCAACAAGAAGAAGAGCTACCTACAACCATGTTCTCGTCCTTTTTTGAAACTGCCAAGAACTCTCCGTTCCGCAGCCCCTTGGGCCATGTCCAGTGCGAGGGTGTGCCCGCTGTGACCTCCTCCCAGGAACTAAGCCTGGAGCCGGTGCATGGCCGTGAGATCAGTGCAGCTGCCGCGACCGTTGATGCGTGCGAGTTCGGGAGCAACAAATACTTTGCCCTGTGCGGCATTGGTGGAATTCTCAGCTGCGGAACCACACACACCTTTGTGGTGCCCCTGGATTTGGTCAAGTGCCGTCTCCAGGTCGATCAGGCCAAATACAAGAATCTGTTCCATGGCTTCAAGGTCACCGTCGCCGAGGAGGGCGCCCGCGGCCTGGTGAAGGGGTGGTTCCCCACTCTGCTGGGCTACTCTGCACAGGTAAGTCTGCCGGTTACGCAACCCTCTAATCACGGAAACGTGACCAAGACGACAGCGGCCACGCGACAGCAGCTGATAACCCAGTACTCAATGGAGGCTAAATACCTTTCTGACCATATCTAGGGTCTCTGCAAGTTCGGCCTGTACGAGTTGTTCAAGGTAAAGTATGCCAATCTGCTGGGCGAGGAAAATTCCTATCTGTACCGCACCTCGCTGTATCTGGCCGCCTCTGCATCAGCGGAGTTCTTCGCCGATATTGCCCTGGCTCCGTTCGAGGCTGCCAAGGTTAAGATCCAGACTGTGCCCGGTTTTGCCAGCACCTTCCGCGAGGCTGTGCCCAAGATGCTGAAGGATGAGGGCATCAATGCCTTCTACAAGGGCCTGGTGCCATTGTGGATGCGTCAAATCCCATACACCATGATGAAGTTCGCTTGCTTTGAGCGCACCGTTGAGCTGCTTTACAAGTGAGTCTGAAACCGAAAAGTGTTGGAGAATCCCCATTCCTAATCGATACGTTATCCTGTTCCACTTTCTGCCAGGTATGTGGTACCCAAGCCCCGCATTGAGTGCACCAAGGGCGAGCAGCTGGTTGTCACCTTTGCCGCTGGCTACATTGCCGGTGTGTTCTGTGCCATCGTATCGCATCCCGCTGATGTGGTCGTGTCCAAGCTGAACCAGACCAAGGGTGCCAGCGCTGTGAGCGTGGCCAAGTCCCTCGGCTTCAGTGGCATGTGGAACGGCCTGGCGCCACGTATCATTATGATCGGTACCCTGACCGCTCTGCAATGGTTCATCTATGACGGTGTCAAGGTTGCTCTGGGCATTCCCCGCCCACCACCACCAGAGATGCCCGCTAGCCTGAAGGCCAAGCTGGAGAAGAAATAAGTTGAAACGACGGGCAGAACTCAATGATCCACTTGTAGTTTAAGGCCAGAGTTAATGCGTTGGCGCGGATTCGGGCTGAACCAGGAGCAGCAGCAGCAGCAACAGAAGCATACATTTACTTTCTTTCGATTGTGAGGTTCTTCGTTTTAAGATTATATATTTAATTTCTATAGAGCTCAATGTTGTGTGTGTACGGTGGACACATTGACATTCCAGTAACACTTCATGCATTTCTCTATCTCAGCCATTTATCTACACTACTCTACAAAACGAAACATAAGCTATCGGCAAATCTAACATTCTATAGACAAATCTATCTTATGTAACTAAACTACACTCAAGCTAAAAGTATTCCAACTCTAATTTTACACATATATGTATATCTTAACATAATGTAAAGTGTCTCTAGCTTACGCTGGTTAGAATGTTTGCCCGTTGTCTCCTGAGCTTCTTCCCATAGTCCGACCGCCCACTTGTTCACCTTCCCTGTCTCCTGGTCCTGCCCCTGTCACACATGCGAATATGATATTACGCTGTTTCAATTGTTTGATCCGATCCCCTAGAAAGCACTCTGAATAAATTAATTTATAAAAACAAATAAAACCATGCATTTCCAATGTCTAGATATGCATCTATATTTTGTATCTACAACTGGTTGTAGCTTGAGATGACGTCAGTTCGTCAGTATCGTTTGGAGATAACCTTATGACCAACCAAGTATGTGTTATTCCCTGACATTGAAATGTGATTTTTTATGGGAGCAATTATCGGGTGTTTGGCGTATTCCCGACCTCTGCTTGGTTTTACATTGTAGAATGTGTTTGGAATCATTTTAAAATGTCTATATAGCATTTTGTGCTTAATTGCTGATCTGGTCTTCAGTATTCACAGAGCAACCGAATTATTATACCCAGCGGTGATCCGGTCATAATTAAATTGCGGTTAGCGAATCGCACTCGAGCGAGGCTTTGGTTTCTAAATCGATTACAGATCGATCTTCCCGGTGCACACTGCAGAATGGTCCCAAAGTCGATTTTCTGTATAGATACAGACTTACATTTGATAATATTAAAATACTTATTAAACAGAACAATTTCCGGAAATTCTTGTGTCCTTAAAGCTAATTGCATTATTTACTTAGTAACGGAGACTTTTAGGGAGAACAAAATTATTTACGCAAAAAGCAGTGCTTTAAAAAAAGATTTTCGTTTTTCAAAATTCATAACTCAATGTGAAAATTTAATTAAAATTTTTAAATTTTAAAAACTTTTAAATTTAAAGTAAATTTAATGAACGACAACAAATTTACCTAATTGACATATAATTTCATTACCTTTGATGTAAAAACCAATTCAAATAAGCAAAAGTTCACTTTTTCGGTACCTTTATAAAGAAGTTGATTCTTAAGAAAAAATATTTCACAAAATCTTTTAAACTATGTATTAAAAAAAATACGAGAAAAATGGTTAAATCTCGGTTAAAGGCATATTTAGCCGAAATAGTCTAAATAGTCTAAAAATAGTCTTAATTAAATTAAAAAAAAAACTACGAATCATATCTGCGTACAATTATAACCATTTTAGAGAGAAACCAATGCACAAGTACAGAATTTCGCATCAAAATATTGCCTTAACTTTCGCTGACATCTGAGATGGAATTGATAGTCTCGAAAACTAATTCCATATTTTTCCCTTGCAAATGGCTTAGTTTTTTGACAAAATCTCGAAAAAGACCTGTAGCCCAAAATATAGGGCTTATAAATGTGTATCTTAAAGGTAAACCAAATTCGGAAATCCGTCTTATTTTGACTTTTCTATCACTTGCAATGCGTACGACTGTTCCGTTCGACTTCACAGAAATGGCCATATATACATATGTAGGTAGCTATTAAAAAGTGAAAAAAAAATTATTTAATATTTGTTTTATTTACATATTATTTAATGACAGTACAAATTAAAAAATATAATTTAAATTTAAAATATGTATATAAATATAATTATTCCTATTTATTGTAGTGTGGACTAAATTTTTAAAATGGTTTGTTGTTAAAAGTTCCCGGGAATTGTTGTTTAAACTACAAATTTACAAGGGCAACTAACCATATTTATAAATAAAACGAGAAGGAACGTTCTAAGTCGCTTCTGTGGAGGCGACTCTACTTTTATCCTCATACTCAGTCAGTATATAAATAAAACAGCTTATAAGTTATGTAGAATTTTAAAATATTTTAAATTTTTTTGCTACATCTGTCATCTACATCTATGTATGTATCAATGTATATTCTTAATATACAACGTAAATTCTACATCTTTTCCGCAAAGGTCGCCCACTGCACAGGGGCAGAGCGTGTGCGAGCGAGAAAGAGAATAGGCAACGTCTGAAGCGCCGGAGGATGTGGGGGTAGCCACTGCAAATTCATTCCTTCATTCTGGCTATTATATAATCCCATCTGACCCAGATTCGGCCATCTAGTAGATACGGTCATTCTTTACGATACTGCGATTGGGAAAATTTCGAAAGTCAGAAAAGCGTTTCTTGACAGTATTACGTCCAATTGAAATTTTTCACCACGATATTCCATTGCAACATATACGCAAAGGTGTGGCCTTTTTTATTATTAATATATACAGTGATGTAAAAAATAATAAGGACACTTGGCAATGCTTCAGCAAATGTTCTATAAAATGAAAATTTTCAGTTTACAAATACAAGCCAAACCTGTTGAGTCTAAAAAAACGGGAATATTTTATGACGCAGCTACGAAAGCATATGTTGCCTCTAAGTAATCACAACTGGGTAATCCAACCCAACCAAAAAAAAAAGTCCAAGCCAGGTGAGGTAAATGGTTTCAGAATCGGCTCGTTGTTTGGAATGAACTTTAATCATGGGTCGAGCAAAATCTTTGCTGTTTGCTCGACGTGTCCATATTGCCTGGAAGAGTCCAGCGTGGCGAATTACGAATCAAATAACATGGAGCCTTCCAATTAATAATCAGAAATCTAAGGAAATCCAGTTCCGAAGAGGATTAATTTTGCTTAATTGGCTTAAAACTAGATCTAATTAAATATTATATGTATAGATCGAGTTTTTTGAAACTATTTCAGATATACGGGAAAGACACTGCGATCGAATCGACACAATTCAAATCACAAATAAAAATGTTTGCGAAATTGTTTTTTTTTTGTTTGGTTAATTTTTTTATTTTGTTTATGAGCAATGAGCATAATTATGTAATATAATGGCTCGTTGTGTCATACTCTCTTTAAAAACTAAATAATCATAGGTTTCTATGTATCTCTATATATGTACACGTATGCACACATACATATGTATTTTTGTATATATGTATAGTTGATTCATTCACATTATCAGTGTGGCGCCTTACTAACTAAATAACCTCTAAGGACTACGAACTAGGCATCTTTACACAACTAAGCTCAGACGCATATAAATGTATTTAACAGGCAATTTTCTGGTATATGTATATTGTTTGCTTTGTTGCTGTATGTACAAATCACTTAGATCTAGTTGGGTGTATTGTATTGTATTGTATTGTGTAGTGTATAGTCGGCGATTGGGGATCACACAAAACAATTATGACACAGAACTTCGTTGTCTGTTATGTGGTGATGCGAATATTTTGTTGCTATTATGTTATATTTATATATAGTATATTTCAGGACGTGTTTTCTTCTCCGTAACAAGCCATTTCAGTCTTAACGTTTCAAATAACCAAAAGGAAAAATTCTATGATTTAAAATGATAAGAACAAAAAATTCAGAAATTATAGATCGAATAAACTTAAGAACTAAATTGATGTATTTTTGTGTGTGCACCAGCATTTATGTATGTATGTATAATGCGCTGATTTTTGTTTTTGTTTGCTATTTTTTCTTTCTTTATTTTGCAGTTGCAGAAAATTTCGAAACAATGGTTCGCTAGGATACGTCACGCCTTAAGCTCCACTTCCTCTCACTATTATAGTTTCTTTTTCGTTTGGTTTTTTTAAATCTAATATCAGTTATATCGATGTAGACAATCACACAGGCAAATAGGTAGACATTAAATAAATCTAGTTTTTTAGACAATTCTTTCCGATGAAGATACAAACAATTTAAAAATGATACACGTTAAAGATATGATCTTGAAATTCCATTGGACAAACATACAAATTCGGGGGTTTGCTTAGTTAAAGTAGTTATGGGCCCTCGTCTCTCATCTGGTGTAGAGAAAATCTCTAGTCAATGGCACTTTAATGATTAAGTCAAAAGTTTCGTTAGTGTTAAAATCTCTTAGACTCTCTCTGTCCCTCATTCCTTCCAGTTAATTTTCTGTTACTCTCTGTTCACGTGGCCTAAATGAGAAACTTTCCTTTCGGTGAAGGAAAATCTATTTCCTCTCCCAAGACTTCACCAATATGGTGTATGCGGCTCTTGATGCCAGCCATTTTGGTCCTGCACCTTGGCCAGGGCATCGGTCAGTGTGGACCTTATGTGCTGACTGGAGTTGCGATTCTGACCCTTATCATAGGGAGAAAGGGCATTGTAGTAGAAGGGCGAACGCTTGCTGATGGTGTAGTTTGTACCCTAAAAAAGGAGATTTGAAAATTATAGACGATTTGTTCGCATTTGATGGAACTATTTTCCTGATCAACTCACATCATTATTGTCCCAATACTCTGTATCGTTGGTGCGATAGCAGATGCAGAACTCCAAGCGCTTGGAGGATGGCGGCAACGTGATCTTGAACGAGAATGTATCGAAAACAACGTGGGCACAGGTGGACAGTCCATAAGCCCTTGCAAAAGTACAAAATATATCCTGCTGACTCTTCCAATCGTCCCAGGTGACACGCACAATGATCTCCTTCTGGAAGTCAACGTTCTTCACCTTGATTGTGCCCACCACTATCGACTCCTCATCCTTGACAATTACGTTCTCTAGGGACACGAAATCCTTATCTATCTTTTGTCTGTAATAGAGGTAAAAAGATAATAAGAATCTAGAGACACTCGCAATATGGGATAGGCAGCACTTACCTAAAAGATAGATAATCAGAAGCTGGCTGCTTGAAGTCCACCGTCCATTGATCTGGCGGATGTGGACTGACCAGACCCTGTGTTATCTGCTCCAAGAACTTCATGCTCCAATAGGGCGGCACATTCGAGGGTTCGGACATCACGCGAACCTCGGTTAGCGATAGACCCTCATCATCGGCAAAGATCACATGCTTCTTGGGGCCACGACTGCAAAAACACCCAAAAGAAATCCCGAATGAATAAGAAATATATAGAAATACATTATAATTATACTTATATATTATTATTATTAAACATAGAATTGAGCCTGGCCTTATCAGGTTAGCTTGACCCCCCATTGGGCATTCATTGCATTTGATGGTCATTGACTTTTATTCTTTCAGGAGATTTCTATTTCAATGCCCAACAGTTTAATGGCTTTGTTTGTCTTTTAGTTTAGCTAACTGCGTCGTTTCGAAATGCATTTCTTTCAGATCATTTGTGAATTTCTATGGATCAGAAGAGGCTCTTTATACTATTTGCGAATAATTGTATTTCCAAGCCCAACAATCACCAACAAATTTAAATATATTTTCGGTAAAATTTTCCCTCTCCTCATACAAGTTTCTTTCCGTTAGGAAAATGTTGTTCCCAAAATTTGCCTGCGTCATAAAACGAGTGATGTGTATTGAAAACTTTGTTGTGTCTATTTTTAGTAGCCACGTACGACTTTGCCAAAAATTTGCTTGAAGCTATATGTAAAACACGCCTACTTTTTTTTGCTTTCTATCGATTCTTCCCACGAGTCTCTGGCTTCAATGTAAATAAAAACACACCCCACTCGAATGCCTCTTCATACATACATACATACATACATATGTGCATAGATATATCTCCGTGATTTGACAAAAAGGAACAATTCCCAAAAAAAAATTAAAAAAGGTAAAATAAAGAAAATTTAAAACTAAAAAATTTAGCAAACGAAAAACAAAATGGTTTTTAAAAAAATTAAAACGCTCAGATTGAGGAGAGTTTTTAAACCCTTAAAATTCCTACATTCTTTATTCACACAAATTATTCCATAGACATAAAATGCTATATATTTTCCACAATACATACATACATACATATATGTATATATGTATGTATGTGTGTATGTGCTGTGCAAGAATGTACACACTCGTATTTTAGTCAAAAGGACTATGGGGAACTGGGGCAGATTTTATTATGGATCAATCATTTATATAGTTTAGGTGCAGCCATAAGAAATTATTAGATAATTTTCCGCGATCAGTGCTGCTGTACAACCTCATTATACAATATTATCACGTAATGTTTAGTTTTTTTGAAATTCCAATAATATTTTGTTGTTTGTTTTTGTTATTTTTTAACTTTTTCCATTGTTAGCTCTGTTTTAAGCTTCCAATCAAATCCCTAAGAAATAAGCTTTATTTAGAAATTGTACCCCATCAGCCGATTAGATAACTTTGGCTTATCAGAGTCGTTAGGGGCTCGTTTTTAATGGAGTTATTCGAAAAAAACCGAAAAGTTTGCGTCAGCCAGCAGCAATCTACTAGCGATCCTAAACCAACCCCCCCGCACAGAACATTTATTTGGCCAGCAGAGAGGGGAAACGCATCGAGTGCTAAATATATATTCGAAATACAATAATACAGCAATTGTTGGCGTTGGCTATTGCCAGGCCAGGCCAGGCCAGGCCAGGTTGGCTTTCTGTTTATTGGATGCCGACAATATCAAACAGCCGGCTCTGGCATTTCTGTATAGATCGTACAACCCGGCCACGATCAGGCGGCTCGACTATCGATGTGGACGAAGGCGATCACGCATCGAGGGAATGATCACCAGTGCGCCCGGCTGCCGCTGCTGCTGCGGTGGCTGCATTTTCTTCAACAGGTTTCCGTTCGGGTCGAGGCGATTGCTTACCTTGTGTGGGCTCAACGCTCAACACCCATCTTATCAGAGCCAGCAGCAGACCAGAAATCAGAGCCCCAGACAGGTCTTGTTTTTTGGTTTCTTTCTCTTGGCTGGCCGCTTTCCTGCTTTCAGTTTTCAGTTTTGTGAGCGTATCAACTAGCATACTCGTACAAGAGGTTGCCCCGAAAAATCATTTACATTCAAATACATTTTCCAGTTACTATAGGTTGAATTTTTTCCAAGGGAAACGAGTTTCTCCGTCAACTGCATTTGCCAACAAAATCGAACGAAACGAATGCACCAAAATAACCATACAATTCCGTATGCATTACAGATGGCATGTATTTTTGAGAGTCCGGTTTTAACAAGTCCATAAATATTAAAACTCTTTAATATGCAAGGCACATTAAGGTTTTTATTTTCTTTAATTTTATTTATTTTTGGATGATTTGCCGCGTAAACGAGTTTTCGTTTCATATAAAAGGGATTTTGAACGCACATATAGAATAGCTTTAAATATTTTCAAAATTTCCCTATGCTTCGATCTACATATCTTGATCAAGGCCCTTGCGTTAAGTCAAAAAACTGTACAGACTGCTTGCCAAAAGTCTTGTTAGACTTCAAAAATCCGCTAATTGATGGGGAAATTCCGAAGGTTACCATGGTTGACCTTTAGAAGCGGTCCCTGACCATTTCTTATTTAATTTTAATAATTACAAGGTGCTTCCATCTTTTACATTCAAAAGTTGTCCATTTCTTTATCACATGTTTTATAGTTTCATGCTTTGGTCTCCTTATGCTCAGATTTTCGAGTCCATTTTCTCAACAAAAGCTCAAAGTCCAGTAGTAAAAGACTGAAAATAGTTTTTCTGTGGATTTTTTTTAGTGGTCATCGTTTTGGATGATCCCTCGCATCATTACTTTCTATCTCACAGGAAAACGGTTTACTGAATAAAATAGAGAATTAATTTCAATGTACAGATGTACAAGTTTTCCCAAGCTTTTACACCAGACAGTTGCCACACGATCTGATCGTGGCACGTGATGTTTGCATGAACATCAGACAGCTCCGCTCCCCCCTCTTCTTCACACAATCTCTATATATAACCGTAAATATGCGTGTATTTGTATGGCGGCTGGGTGGGGACGGGACTGTAATGTCGAAATATATTTAGTTGGGTTACACCCGAAAAAAGTGATCACGCTTCTAGGCTAATAATTCTTCGGCCTTGACGTGACCTGGCAACGTTGTTTGATGGGTGATCTTGATGATTTTTGTTTTTGGGGCGTAATTAAAAAAGCTTTTTTCATAGTCTGTCAAGTCTGATTGAAAGGAGGAGGGCGGGAATGTGGAGAGAGTTCAAGTTTTCTGCGAGATGTTTCCGATTTTTATAGACGGCTTCTTGGAAAACTAGTTGAATGGTTCGGTCATATTTTATGATCGTAGTTATTAATTAATTGGAAGCTTACATTTGGGAATATCCTACTGGATAAATGGATAAGTTCGGGTTGTTTTCTAAATGATCAAGCATTCTTTTTTCAGCTCTAGGTTCCAGCTTATTGTTTCTCCCAGTGTATTTAGTTACTCTTAAAACATGACATCAGTCACAACAAAAACAGCTACAGGCAAGGGACGCGTCTGGGCTGCACTGACACTGCACTAATACTTCGCAATGCCACGTCGCGAAATATTTTATCTAGTCTCCCTTTTCTCTAAATGTATATGTTATACATACTTTTCCACATACATAAATATGTATGTATGTACATATATAGATACAGATTTGCATATATTTTTAGGCATTTTTCAGAATGTCGGTTTCAAGTCCATTGAAAGAACACGTTTTCTAGGGATTCTTGAACTTCAAATATATTTGATTAATCCAAGACACTGACTGTACGATATATGAAGCAATAATGTCTTCCATTTACACATTTTTTTATACTATAGAAAGAGAAAATTCACATAATGGCGCCTTGCTGTTTGGCGCTATACTAAGTGCCAGTCTATTCCGCTTTCAGTCTTAATGTGTTGTGGTTTTTATCTCACAGATATTATGTAGTAGATAGAGGGACGGACTCAACACTCGTTGCAGTGGCGTGTTTTTTATGTCAGGGTTTTTGGTTGTTTTCCTTTTTGGCAGATTTCTGCAACCATTTAGATAATTTATCTTTAATTTTGTTTTCGTTTCTTCTGCAAAATTGCATGCTTTAAAATTAGATTAAATTTTTGAATATATAGAAATATATTCCCTCTAGTATATTTGATGATCTGTTTGGATGTATTTAGTATGGTAGTCTGGCGGCTGTATGCAATTTCCTTTTCTCCCGTTTACCATTTGACATGTGCTCGACTATGACGTCTGTGGGAAAGTTGTGTGAATGCCAAAAAAAATGCTCGAATTTTTCTTGTCTCTTTGGTCAACTATTGCTAATGACTTTTAAAAGAAACATATGTATGTACATGGTTATAAATGGCATAAAAGGAAATGATTGGCATTCGGATGGGTCATTGGGGCTGCTTATGAGATCAGCCAAGTTGGATTATTCTTTGGGATGCATCAACTATACATCTGAGGGTTTCTTTTATAAACTATTTTGCTTCTCCTTAAATTTTCACTCAAGTCAAACGGGCTACGTTTGCCAAGTTTCTCCTCTGACTATTTTTACAATCCGATCCAAACCTTTGGGTCCAGGCTACTCTACCACCTCAATCTAGTTCATTAAGCGGTTAAGTAAGTTTAGTGAGTGCGGCGCCATTGTCTTCTAGCGCCTGACGTCAAAGTGATTGAACCCCCAAGGCATTTACAGCACTCTCATTCGGTTTGCGGTGCTGTCTCAGGTTACCTCTATGCTATGATGTAATCTTATCATTCCCTGCCACATCTCAACCCCCCTACTCACCTCTGTTCGCAGTGGGCTACTCCGTTGGCTTCACTATTCTTGGTGCAACTGCAGCTGTCCGTGACATCGCTGTTTTCTGGAGCCGGTTCATCTATGGGGCTGGGACTATGTGGGGTGTTGTGCAGGCAGGACTTGCGGCTGAGGCATGACTTGGGTTGGTTGATGAGGAGTGGGGCCGAGGCCATGCGCTCCAGATAACTGCGACCCGATCGACTGCCCACTCCCAGGGGCGTGCCACCTGCCTTCTGTTGACCCGGCTGGCACTGCATGGCTGCCGAAGCATTGTTGACCATGGCTTTGGAGGCCAGAGTTATCACTTGGGGACGGCAGTAGCGCGATGCTCTATTGGGTTCGTCATTGAAGCTGCAAGACACAGAGACACAGAGATGGTTCGATCAGTACGGGATGTGATGGTTCGGGTGGGATGGGGGTGTATGGGTGGGCCTCCTATTCGGGGATCTACGCATTCGCCTGCCTGCACTTTTATCAGCCTTGATAAGCGGGGTCCGATGCGATCCGCTTTTAATATGCTCGCGCTTTAAATTTGTGCGGCGATAATATTTGCCGTCCATTGTTCTGGGGCCAATGTATACCACTTAAGCCCACAATTCCACTGATACTAAATATAGTATGTACATACGTACGGTATATAGTATATACCGATATACTGATACGGTAGTATATTGTCTATAAAGAAACATCGCTGATAAGCCCTACCCACCAGTTGCGCACGACCTCCGCACTTGTTTCAGGAATGCGGTGACGATGGTCGAGGTTTTCTGGAGGGTGTCACTGGATGGAGAATTTTGTGAATCACTGCCGAAAGTGTGTTCATGAAAAATGTGCTGAATCATTTGAAATAGTTCCATTTTTACGGCTAGACTATAATAAAATTTCCTATATAAAGACAATGCCTGATAAGGTTCGATCGCAGCCTAGACATACATATGCTGGTTTCGTGTTTATCAGCCTGGCTATGGCTAACTCAGCGTGGGCCGGGCCTGGTTTCACGAACCTTTCTCGCTGATTAGAGGGCAGTCTGATTTTTTGCTTTTGTGGGCACGTGAAACATTGCAGTGTTTTTATTGCAAATCAAGATATGTAGGTACTTCGGCTATTTACTCTACAAATATAAATATAAATCTTGTTCGCAAGCACTTAAATCACGATGTGAAATTTCAAATGAATCGAAGGAGAGACAGGCGAGCTACTTGAATAAGTTGGCGTGATGTGGGTAGCTCTTCGGCCGGCCATTCACGTGCTTTGATAAGTAGCTTAGGTAGTACAGGGTTTTCCCTCAACCCTATGTATGTATGTATGTATAAGTGGATCAGTGGGTATAGTTATTTTATCTTGGTTCAATGTTTCTTTTGCTAAACAAAAGATATATTCCAACATATATTTATTTGATTATTTTTAGCCTGAATATTTGAATATCATCCAATAGATTATATGAAATGATGTTTTTCTGTTTTTATCATTGCCGAAAATAAAATCCACACTATAAATATCACCAGTGACTGATGCAGCTCCTGCACCAAACGAGGCGCCACAAATGTGGTCAGCTCTCATTTGAATCAATTGCTTAGAAAAGAGCAGACACTACCCTAAGCAAATACCTCCTCCCTTTCTGCGATTTGTCATATTTTTCTTTTGGTACTTGTGTCCCTCAGCCAAAATGTTGCGTCAAAATGCCACGCGCAAATTTGTCGTCAAGCGGGCAATCGTCGGCGTCATCTACCCGACTCGTGGACAGCCCTCCAAATCTCCGAGCTAAAATAACAAAACACATAGTAGCCTCTCCGAAATGTTTGTTTTGGTTCGCGATGATCGTCCATCGCCTTGCCTCGCCTTGATCTTGACTGCTTTCATTCTATTTCACTTCATTTTTCGCCTATCCAATTTGTTGTCAACTTAAACGTACCTGAGTCCCGAGAATATTAATAGTGACTGCATTCATTGTGTTCTTTTAATACAGTTATTTTGTGTGTGTCTTTCGTCATGCAATATTTTTCTGTCTTTGATCAACTGGTAAAATCACCTGGCTAAAGTGTCACCTGTACAGGTGTTCCAATTTATATATTCTGTGAGGCATTCAATAATAATCGAAATACGAGAAGTTACATTATAGCCACATTATCGCTATCCCTACTAAGTGCAAATAAAACAAAAAGCAAGGGAAAACTTATTCTTAAGCCGGAACATGTTTAAGCCGGTTGGGACTATCGACAGTTTTAAATTACATTTTTCTTATATTTTTTTAGCACGTAGACGCTGTGGAAAATCTATTAAAATAGTAATCAGAAAATAGCCGGAGACTTATCGAATGAAAAGAAAGTTCAAGACGTGACAGAAAACTCTAAACGTGAAAATTATGAAACTATGCAACTCATTCTCGTTTCTTATTTCTTCTGTGGTAATTTAATTTTTATTGAATTTATTTTGATTGAAGACCGAAACTCGTGCGTTCACTTAAATCAATTTAGCATAAAATTAGGCAAATTGATGGAAATATTTATTTATGATTCTTTTTTGGTTAACTTACTTCAATGCCGGCCGCTGATGTCCGCTCATGAAGTCCGCCAGAAAACTAACGGGTGGACTGTGACTGAATATGGGCGGACTGTGCGAAATCATTTTTATAGATCTGTGATCTGTTGTTTCCTATTGATTATATTGATCTCGAAACAAGGAACTTTTTGTGTGGAAGCCCTGAGAAAGAAATATAGAAAATAAATTATTTATAATTACATATTGCAATTGAAGCGCAAAAAACAACAACAAAAGGAAAATCAAATTAAGTTTTAATTGCGAATATTGTATATGATTATGTGTGTGTAGTGTTTGGTGTACAAGTGCTTGGTTTGATTTTTGTTGTTGATAATCTCAGGTGGGATCTAAACTGTGATTGTTCGATGGATTTTGCTGCCGAGAGTCTTGATAAGTACATACATACAAATGTGCATGTGTATGTATGCATTAACATATTTAGAGCGGATGATCAAAAGTACTGTTAATGTATTCTACATTTTCTTCTTCTAGATTCTCGAATGAGTTACACATAGTGAGTGATATGCTTATTATTCCTATTTTGTTTTGAAATGGGTTGAATACTGGTGGATGGAACTAACCGTTAGTTGCTGTTTAAGTGTCGTTCTTTCTGTCTCTGTCTCTTTTGGTTTCTTCTTTTGCCTGCTGCGCAGGTACTTTTCTTCACTCTCTTCTTTTATGAACTTTGAATCAATTTTTCACTTGTGCATCACGCGCGCTCTTCACGGATGACGGCGGCGTCAGACAATGAAATTTTATTTTAGCGAATTTATAACCGAATTTATTAAAATATTCTTGAGATTTCTGTATGTCAGGCACTAAGTGGATGGACACACGCACATTCGGGGACTTTCCGGCCTTTTCGATTGATTAGCCGGCGCTTTCTCTAGTCCTGCCGTTCTGTTAGTTACGTTACTTATTTTTAGTTTAGACGAACAAACGAACGAAATGGAAAACAAAAACAACAAACGCTTCGCCTTCGGTCCCGTTCCGTTCCGCTTGAAGCTGCGAACACGAATGAATGTTTTGTTGGGAGCCACTTGCCGTCAAGACTTGTGCGCCCATAGCACAGTGGGTTAAATGACCAATCAAGAGCGCAAAAACGTCTAGACAAAATTACGTAATTTATAAGACAAAAAGATATTTTTTAATACCGATTCCATGAGTAGATAAGAGCAGTACGAGATTATTACGCATTACTGAAGCTATTTTAGATAATAGCATGTGAAGCACAATCTACAAAAACATACTATTCGATAATTCATACCTATTGATATTTTTAAATTCCACTATTTTTTGCGTATAAAAATAAAAATTCACCCACTGTGCAGTGCCAGAGCGTTCGAGAGAGAGAGAGAGAGCCACGCCACGCTCTCTTGGCATTCACGTACGCCCTATCTACATAATCGTACCTCTCGCTTCCTCCGCCGCTGATCGACGTGGCATGCATATTTCGATTGCATTTTGATATAGAGTTTTAGTTACTGAGTTTTCGATTAGTTTAGGCGCCGCTACTGTCACCGACTCTCTCTCTCTCTCCCTGTCTCTATGCACGCCCAGGCGGGTGACAAAAGTCGCTCGCTGTCAGGCCCGAGGACATGATCAGAGCACATCAACCCATCCCACTTTTCGGACTTTGTTTCGCGTCTCAGCTGTTGCTCTTCATCTTTACCTTTATATTATTATCGTAGTTGAGGAGGCTTTTGCTTTAATGTGTTCCGTTCTAGCCCACGCATTTCTTTCAGGCCTTGTCTGATCTAAATCCATTAGTCCAACGGACGAGGGTCATGTGTAAGATATTTTTTAGTAACATGTCTTTTATCGACTCATTTGAAGGGTCATATGTATCATTCAGGTGAGTTTTGAAGGGGCTGTTAGCATGCGTTTCACGGATCTTGCTTTGCATTGCATAATCAATGAATAAGAGTAGATACTTGTAAGTTAATACAGTGATATTAATATCAGTGCAGATCTGTTTCCGTTTTAAATGTAAGGCAAACCCATATATGTATGTACATAAAAACCATTTCAAACACCCTTTAAATGGGCCACTCAAATTGAATTTCTTTCAATCTTACCATTTTTCATCTATTACAACCCAAATGGAATGCCTCTGGACCATTGTCGACCCACATGATATCTGTCGTACCCACATCAAAACTCTCCGAGGCAAACGGAAACCCCTGAATCTGAATGCAACCAACTCTACACAAAAATGCAGTCTGGTTTTGGAACTGGAACCTCGTATCGCTGGGTTGTTGGGCACCTTCTATGGCAAAGAAAGTTCAACTGTGTGAGTTTCTCATTGCTTGTGAGTGTGTGTGTGTGTGTGTGTGGTGTGCGTGCCTCGATGAGATTCGCCCATGGCGGTTTTATAGTTGTTGAATGCTCTCTCACAATGAATGATCTCGACCCCAGCCTCAAAATGAGTTGCATGATAATGCACCTACATATGGATGTGAAGGGTTTTCACGCTTTTTGTCTTTCGAGTGTTAAAAAGTCTCATTTTGCTTGCACACTTTCTTCTGATGGCAACGCAGCATCCCATTTGGTGGAGAGGTTCGTTTAAAAGGGGGTCTTTTTGGAGAGGTATGTAAGTAGAGGAGGGAGAGCCGGCCGGCTTGCCTAGTTGAAAGCCGGTTTCTCAAAAATCCCGTCCCTGCTTGAATAAAAAGTAGTTACTCGAGTGGTTCGCTGCACTTCGTCGGCTAGAGTCTCAGAAGAGTCGGAGAGCTCTCCATTACCATCCTCCTTTCCCTTCGCCCCTGTTCCTGTCTTCCCCTTCATTCAGGGTTGGCACCTCCCCTTGCATCTCGTAATGCACTGCTCGATCTCTTCTCCTCTCTCTTTGGCTGCACACTCGAAATTGCTGGCACTTGCGTGGGCCTCGTCTGTACCCTCTGGCAAATTTAGTAGCTGCTTCTCCATCCAATACTCTCTTGTGCATACATACATATGCATGCATGCATGTATATGTACTTGTTGTATCTTGTCTATTCCTGTAACGATTTCCATATTTTCATACATCTTTTGAGGCAGTTGTAATTACAGTTCGTTGCTTTCGAGCGGAGCGGATGTGCTTTGCTTGGTGGGCAATTTACAAAAATTTCAATTTATACGGGTGGCTTGCAGTCTTTCCTCCGCTCTTTCACTCAATGTGGGGATTTTCAAAACTTTTATAAAAATAAATTAGCATGAGTCCACGTGCTCCTCAAATCAGGGGGTCCAGTACGAAAAAAGAATGATGAAACCGGCAGGGAATTCAGTATCAGTCACGAAAATATTGGCTAGCGGCGCTTGGTTATCAGTGAAATTCAATAGATTATAGTCACAATATAGCATGCTGCTTTTGAGACTAGTTTGGAAGGCCTCTTGGGAGAATCTAATTTTAGAAATGGGGCGCGCGACTCAGACGATTTTTTCACCTTATCAATGCATATTGAGAATCCCCCGAAACCATCGACAGGCCATCTTGCTGATAAACTGCGCAGCATAAACTAAAATCATAAATATAGAACTGGTTTATTTTTGGGAAGAGATAAAACCCAGAGAGCATGAGCGTGATGGCCATGCCGTAACTGACCTAGAGCACATGATCGTAGCGTGATCGCCAACGGAAAGCAGCGAAAAGTAAAAAGACACAAATTTCTTTTTGGCAAAGATTTCATATCAGCACAGCTCTTCCGCAACGGAAACGGAAAAGTCGCAAAAAGGTTTAACTACAAATAAACCAGGGGAAAGATACCATGCTAAGAGAGGAATTCCCATGACATGACAGTTTATGGCCAGAGTGATCTCATTGTTGCGTGTTTTTCGCTTCGCTTCGGAACGTAACTTAACGGATCCGATCGCGTAATTTTCCATTGGAACTATTACGATCGGCGATTGGCGGTCATCGGTGATCACTGATCAGCATTAAAACAAACTTAATTATGCGATCGTATATGTACATATGTACATATACTCGTAGAAGTACAGAAAGCCATCGAGCAAACAGCAGGCGAGTCAGTCTGAGGTCTGAGCCGACCACTGCTGATCACGTTTTCACTTGCTGCTTCAGATAGTGGTCCCGGCAATAGTTCCATTGACATCGCCAGACGACGGCGGCTATCTGGCCGGACTCGACGTACATCGACGCAATGTCTGATATCGCGTGGGTCTGCACTGATAGCTGATAGTGAGCCACTAATTGAGTACTCCCCAAACACCCTAAATATAGTAAGACTCGACCTCTTCATTATTCACATGTTAATCACCGAACCAATAGACACAGTGACCATCGGAAGGGGAGAGGGAATGCCACTTATCAACATCTGTTTGCCAGACCAAATTGAGTAGAGTACGTCGAGTGTGTACTGTGGCTAATGTATTTGATTTTCAAGTTTGGCTCGTGTGCTGGTTTCGTTATTCTTTCTAAGGCAGTGATAAAGTAAATAGCTGTGGACACCCACCTTGATTGGGTAATACTTTAAGTCGAAAGAACATCAACAGGCGGTTTCTGTGGTCTTTCATTCATGAGGAGTGGGGCCTTTGAGGGGAAGAATTTACCATACTAATTGGGATCTTCATATATGTATGTATCTTGATCTTACTAGCATCCATATGTACATATTTACATTTTTGAAACATCAGTATCGAGTCCCCCCACTCCATTAAGATATACATAAAGATGATATACATCCGCTTATCCTCATTTACTTCTTATTTCTTTTATCCACTGGAACTCTAACACACTTCTACAAATTTAATTTAAAACTTGATCTCATCCTAAAAATTCAGAGTCAACTTGTGTGCAAAAACATATTCACTAATTGACAGGTTCCAAATTGCATTATTTTCTCTCTCACAAGATGAAATATATTTGCATAAATTTGTTAATTATACCCGTACTCAAAAAGAGTTAAGGGGTATACTGTATTTGTGGTAAAAGTGGATGTGTGTAACGCAAAGAAGGAAAATTTTCCGACCCCATAAAGTATATATATTCTTGATCAGTATCAATAGCCGAGTCGATAGAGCCATGTCTGTCTGTCCGTCCGTCTGTCCGTCTGTCTGTCTGTCCGTCACGATGAGCGCCTGGATCTCAGAGACTATAAAAGCTAGAGCAACCAAATTTTGTTTCCAGACTCATTTGATATCACACTGTTACAAGTGTATTTCAAAATTTCGCCCCACCCCTTCCGCCTTCACAAAAGACGAAAATCTGTGGCATCCACAATTTTGAAGATACGATAAAACTAAAAACGCAGTATCGTAGAGAATGACCATATCTATCAGATTGGCGAATCTGAATTAGATCGGATCATTATTATAGCCAGAATAAAGAAATTAATTTTCAGTTGCTTCCCCCACCTCCTCTGGCGCTGCTGACGATATTCATTCTCTGTCTCGCTCGCACACACTCTGCCCTGTGCAATGCGCGAGCAACCCCTAGTGGAGGAGATGTAGAATCTAAATGGTATATGTAGAATATTTGTTCTAGATGTATTATCTACATTTTACATGTAGATGTAGTTAAAACGAGAAGGAACGTGAGTCGCTTCTGGTCGCGACTCTACTTTTATACCCGTACTCAGTCAGTATATAAATTTATGAGCTTATGATTGAAATTAAAAAAAAAATTTTAATTTTACATTTTTTTGCTACATCTACATGTAAAATGATAGGAAATTGATTGAGGAGGATCTAAATAAATGTAGAATTAAGTATGTACAATTGTGAATGTGTCTTTACTTATTTTGTATTCATAAATATGTACATATATTGATTTTTAAATATAAATATTATTACGAACATGATTGTAAAACAGCAACAAAAAAAACATGAAAATAATCAACACGAAAATGCCTCTGAAAATTTTCCACCCCAACCTTCTCGTTATATTCGCAAACAAATCAGCATGCCTATCGAGAACAGATCAAAGATCGTATCTCTGGGATTTATGGGTCAAGTGTTTATCTGCCGACATGTTACAAATTGTTACTACTCAGTGAAATCGGACTTCGGACTTTTGACGTCAATGAAAATAGATTAATAGTTAATTACAACGAGCTTTTAAGGAGAAACATAGTCAAACATTCATGTTAGTATCTAATAGAGAAATTATCAGGGACATTTGTACATCATTACTAAAGTACCTATGTATGTATGTATGTACATATGCTTAGACAACTTATGGCTTGTCTTGAAAGCTATTGAGGAATTGGCAAAATAAAAATGAAAATTGTCTTTTCAATAATGATTGCAAACCCCATCTGACCCGTAACGCCTCATAATCAAGTGTCGGTTATAAATTCATACAATTAAGTTCCCATTAAGTTGATTGTGTTTCCTTAATTTCCAGATACATTTTAACACCGATGCGTAGCCACCTGGGGGCTTGGCCTGGGCGTGGGCGTAGCTTGTATCTTTCGTGCCCCATCGCTAAACTTTCCGAGCGTGTCTAATGGCACATTTTTTTGCTACATCTACATGTAAAATGTAGATAATACATCTAGAACAAATATTCTACATATACCATTTAGATTCTACATCTCCTCCACTAGGGGTTGCTCGCGCATTGCACAGGGCAGAGTGTGTGCGAGCGAGACAGAGAATGAATATCGTCAGCAGCGCCAGAGGAGGTGGGGGAAGCAACTGAAAATTAATTTCTTTATTCTGGCTATAATAATGATCCGATCTAATTCAGATTCGCCAATCTGATAGATATGGTCATTCTCTACGATACTGCGTTTTTAGTTTTATCGTATCTTCAAAATTGTGGATGCCATAGATTTTCGTCTTTTGTGAAGGCGGAAGGGGGCGGGGCGAAATTTTGAAATACACTTGTAACAGTGTGATATCACATGAGTCTGGAAACAGACTTGCTCTAGCTTGTATAGTCTCTGAGATCCAGGCGCTCATCGGGACGGACAGACAGACAGACGGACAGACGGACGGACAGACAGACATGGCTCTATCGACTCGGCTATTGATACTGATCAAGAATATATATACTTTATGGGGTCGGAAAATTTTCCTTCTCTGCGTTACACACATCCACTTTTACCACAAATACAGTATACCCCTTAACTCTTTTTGAGTACGGGTATTAAAATGTAAAATGTAAAATAAAAATTTTTTTTTTAATTTCAATCATAAGCTCATAAATTTATATACTGACTGAGTACGGGTATAAAAGTAGAGTCGCGACCAGAAGCGACTCACGTTTCTTCTCGTTTTTTTTTTAGTTTTTGCGTTGCTATCTGATAAGAAATTAAAGAAACCACATACAATATATAAATTATATGAACAGCCTGAGAAATAAAACAAACAAAAGTACGGGTAAATGTCGTAAAAAACTTTATCTTAATTTAACATGGTAAGAACCTTACCAAAATAAGTATTCTAGATTAATTAGCATCTCAATTCTACATTAAATTTTTGATCATTTTAGGAAATTTTGAATTATTTATAAAAGAAAATAAATTTGTCGTACTCTAATTAATTTACAAAATTTCCCTAAGCCACTCAATCTTTATATGAAACACTTTTCTTTGAAAATAAGCAATTCCGTCTTTCTTCAAGACCAGAGATAGCAGTAAATACTGTCGAACATCTAACCTGCTTCCGGTTTATGTAACATTAACATAAAAGTAAGCAACGTCAAGTTCAAAAATATATGCTAGAGCATTGCATTCAATGTTGAACTCGTACATTGCACTGACCAGAATACAAAAATGTAACTGTAGAGATTCTTGACTATATAGTAGAACACACATATGTGAGTACGTACATATGTATGTTAATACGTACATATATACATGGATATGTAGATCTAGAGCCGCGTAGACAAGTTTTACAATTTACATGGCCGCGGCGAATGAGTCAGTGGGACAAGCAAAGCAATGTGCTTTTTGTATCTATGAAATACGACAGCTTTGGCATATCTGATAAATGCGCTGCACACTTAGAATTTGACAAAATTTTGATTAAATTAACCTTCTATTTGGTGGAGAGGTCAGTCGCAATCTTGACTAGAATCAGTTTGTTTGGCTTTGTTCTGTACGCGATTTCTTTGGTATGGTTTTTATTTTTTGGTAATGGTGGTTACTCAACTGTTTAATCATTATATTAAGGAGACTCCTGATTTAGTATTTCTTAGTTTTAAGTTTTATATTTTGCTTACATATGATAAGATAATTGAGGATAAGAAGATTGCCGTAATGGTTATCTAGAGAAATTTCAGTCTTCTTTCTTTCTTTCGTGCTTTTTTCTCGGGAACTCTTTAAGTACGCAGATCCCAACTGGGTCCCAACTGGGTCATCTCTTCGCTTATCAATCAAAGAGCACATGTATAAAAATAAATGTGTATTGTACATATTACATATATAAAATATAATAAAGAAAAAAACCAGAGTGCAAGGTGAACAGAAATATATCAATGTGAAGATACCCTTGCTAACGATAGGAAATTGATTGAGCTGGGGATCTAAATAAATGTAGAATTAAGTATGTGTTGTGAATTGGGAATGTGTCTTTACTTATTTTGTATTCATAAATATGTACATATTTTGATTTTTAAATATAAATATTATTACGAACATGATTGTAAAACAGCAACAAAAAAAACATGAAAATAATCAACACGAAAATGCCTCTGAAAATTTTCCACCCCAACCTTCTCGTTATATTCGCAAACAAATCAGCATGCCTATAGAGAACAGATCAAAGATCGTATCTCTGGGATTTATGGGTCAATGGGTTTATCTGCCGACATGTTACAAATTGTTACTACTCAGTGAAATCCTGTAATTTTCATCGGACTTTTGACGTCAATGAAAATAGATTAATAATTAATTACAACGAGCTTTTAAGAAGAAACATAGTCAAACATTCAAGTTAGTATCTAATAGAGAAATTATCAGGGACATATGTACATAAGTATTAATGTACCTATGTATGTATGTATGTACATATGCTTAGACAACTTATGGCTTGTCTTGAAAGCTATTGGGGAATTGGCAAAATAAAAATGAAAATTGTCTTTTCAATAATGATTGCCAGCCCCATCTGACCCGTAACGCCTCATAATCAAGTGTCGGTTATAAATTCATACAATTAAGTTCCCATTAAGTTGATTTTGTTTCCTTAATTTCCAGATACATTTTAACACCGATGCGTAGCCACCTGGGGGCTTGGCCTGGGCGTGGGCGTAGCTTGTATCTTTCGTGCCCCATCGCTAAACTTTCCGAGCGTGTCTAATGGCACACGAAAAATAACAAATTTTTGTCTGGCGCTTATGGAGGCGAGTGGGAGATTGATTAGGAGCGGAAAAGATTGTGGGCTCTACTGTTGTTGCCGGCCAGTCGCGCGACCAACTAGCATATCAGTTGCCATTTCTATCCTCCGTCTTTCTTCTACCCTCCCATTCGTGTTTTCTTCCTCTGCTCGAATGTTAAGTTCAATGACAGAATTCGAAACCCCCCGTACCTCCTCTTGTTGCTCATGAATCTTTGAACAGGGTTTAATCAGCCTGCCTTTGTTATCAGTGCTATAGTATGTAAGGATGGCCTAGTTTCTTTTTGGGGGCAGATGGGTAATCGAGAATACGAGTATGGACTGAGGGAAGGTTAATTAATTTGCAATTTTATTGAATCTTAAGCTCTGACCCAGAAATGGGAATACCCAACCCTGCTGTGGACACCCCTGAAAAATCCACTTAAACTTAAAGAGACTGAAAATTTATTTATTTTATGAGCCTTACTGGCATAAATACCAAAGATGACACGTTTTAACATTAATCATTGTAATCAGAATCGCAATGCTTGCAAGTGAAGTAGCTGGCACGCATATCAGCGCACATTAAATGCACAGGACGACTACATTCATTGCATTCAATAGAGTTTGCGGCATTAAATTTCTTGGCAGAAGGGGCAGACAGATGATCTTCAGAAAGAGCATTGGTGCGCTTAGCTGATGGCTTAGATGGAGTTTCCTTAGTGCGCTTATGGTTTGGCTAGTTTTGACTTCCGTCCAAGCTTTTTTGGAGAGAAACAGCTTCCTGCTCATTTTGTAGCTTGGCGTCTTTCTTATCTGCATTCAGGAGATGTAAGCACTTAGCTTTCCATCGGCTTTCTACCAGGATTCGAAGCTTGCAGATGACCAATTTCTTCCAAAGGCAGATCGTTGAAGATTCACAGTGGTCTAAATGTTAATTATTTGTACTACTTTAACATAAAAAAACGATATTATGCAGTTTCTCAACCAAAAACACGCATTAAGTACAACAAAATCAGGGTGTCCACAACCGGGATCATGGCGTGTGTCATAACCGGGCCTGAAGGCCTGAAGGTACTTTATTATGTACTTTAACTGTAATTTTCCATTTCAAAATCAGTTGGTTATTTGGAAAATAGCATCAATAAGCTTGTATTATTCGAATGATACTGGACATGTATAGATGTGTCGAAGCACCTGCTCTCTGGATGCAAACAGTCTGATTGAACGGCTAATTGGCTGCAGTTCCGCTTTGGGTTAAAAGAGCACTCTGTGATGGCTTTAAATAGATTACAAAGGGCTTACCAGAGCCGTATTATTTTTAGAGGGAACATTTCGCAGTGCTTAGGTAACAGTTTTTCCGGATTTGTTATTGAGTGGATCCCGCCCACCTAATCAGGGCGATAATCGATCCAAACGGGGCTTGAAAATCCCAGGAATTGCACATTTTTCTACGTTTCCAAGTTCTAATCTGGAAACGGGGCTGGGGCTGGACATCTCTAGGCGTTGGCGCCGCTGTCAGCGTAGCCGTCTAAACAAATGTCGTTCCCGTTGTGCATATTGTACATTATACTATGCACAAGTATTTCGATTATCAGTTAATTAAACGATTTCGAATTTAGATTTGTGGGCAGGCGATTAGTTAACATTTGTTTTCAGCGTGTCCAGCAAAGGCCCAAAGGCAGAGACAGATGAGATAATTAATAGCACATGCAGTGCCCCCCTGCCCATCCCTGCCGTACTGATGCCGCTGCGGCTAGTTTTTATTTATAGACAAGGTTTATGCGTTTGTTGTGCCCACATCCTCCGATCTGGGGATCCGCTTTGCGGTGCACTCTATCTGTTTGAAGGCTGAATGTTATTCCAAAAACTGACGATCTCGGTATATTGGTTTTGATTAAGAAGATTGATGGGAGGTGTCAAGGGGTAAAAAGAGGTGTGTCTGGATGGGGGCGTTGTACATGCATACATTTTTTATTCCCTATTGGCTTATATGATTTTTACCCTTCAGAACTTTGGTGCTATAAATTATGTTTTTCTTTAAAGTCAAAACATTACAACTTAAGCAACAAAAAATTTGAATGTTCATGCGTTACCATAAGGCAGTTTAAAGCTTCAAATATATTAAATACAAAAATCGTTTCCATTTTAAATAAAGATTTTAAATTTAAACGTCTTGGCGCCAATTCCACGCTGATTTGAAAACTTACGATGTGGCAACCCTCAACTCCGGAGTGAGTAAAATAATCGAAAACGAATGTTTCCAACTCCGGAGTTGGAGGAGTTAACCATCTCTATGGAGACCAACAAAACAGCTGTTACGTGAAACAAAGCAATCCAAACCGTGGAGCCCAGTGCCTGGGTTTTGATATTCAATTGTAGAGTTCTGAAAACTAACCAATCTTGTACAAAATTTATTGATGAATTGAATAAAATTTTTTTTTAGGGCTGAAAGGACTAACTAGCTAGTAATGTTAAACCGAACATCAAAATCGAGGAATATCAACGCATCTTGTCGTGTCAGTCAGTATATTAAAGGTATACCGGTATATACACGTAAATTTAAACAATTTCATCATATATTTTTTAATATATTAACTTTTCAAAATTACCGCCAAACTCCATTTAGCGCACAAAAAATACCGAACTTCTTCGCTCACAAATCGTGGTGGTTTTCAAAATTTTCTCTCTTTTTCGTGGTGAAGAGAGCAAATTTCGTGGTGAGTTCCCCTCTTTTTCGTGGTGGGACCAACATGCATCTAACGGGAATGCGTATGAAATAAAGATTCATTGTTGCTTTATTTCATACGCATTCCCGTTAGATACATTTGATTTGTATGGGAAAAAATTCAGCAACATGCTGAAGAAATTAGCAGCATTGTTCTGCAACTTTGCACGGAATGCGCAACAAGGCTGCTACCCTTGGGAGTAAGAATATTATGGAATTAAGATATTGTTTGTAATTTCAGGCTTCAATTAATGCAGAAACTACTCAGTCTCTGTTTTAAAGATATTATCGACATTTTGCAGCTTATGGGCACCAATAATAGGTATCGGGACCGGGATAAATATATATATAAAACATCAATTTTATGCATTAATGGTTAAATAACATGTCAATCTAATACAAATTCATTATTAATGTTTTAAAGCAGCTTGGAACAACAAATTTAACATTAATTGAAGGAAGTAAGGTATACAAATGTCCATACGCATGCAGAAACTTGGTTGACCAGGAACAATGACGTCACATTCCGGTACACACTTTCGTTTTATGCTTTGGCCGCTTTTGTTTGAACATTATTATGAAAACAATTAAATACATAAGAGTTTTGAAAACTAGCCAATCTTGTACAAAATTTATAGGGAAACTAGATAAAATTATTTGTTTGGGGCTGAGAGCAATAACATGCTAGTAATATTAAAACGAACATCAAAATCGAGGAATATCAACGCATCTTGTCGTGTCAGTCAGTATATTTACGGTATATTTTGAAAAGGAAATGGTATATTTCGATATATTTCTGAGGGTCAGGAAGTATATTCCATCAATAAATCCGCGGTCACACTGGTAGAATAGATTAAAATGTTAAATTTATAAATAATAAAAATAAACATAAAACAATAATGGTGAGTGCCGGCAGTAAGAAGAGTTAGTTTCCCAATGCTCGCTTAGCAATTTTCATGTTTATTTAGACATTTAGTGATATATAGAGGATTCAAATTGGCATTTCATACATTTTCGGAAAGACTCGACTCGGGGACAATCTCACTCCAGCGTCGTTTAATAGTAGCTGCGGTCTACTGCGGGTGCGGTTCCGGCGCCGACTCCCGCATCGAACAGAGGCTCTGGTGACCTCTTGCCACCCCATGAGTGGAATCGCTGCTTCTTGCCCAGGACCACGGAATTGCGCTTCTCGTCGCGCTGCTGCTGCGACTTGATGTGGCAGCGCTCGATGACTGCATCCCGAATTATGGAAGCGAACTCCACGTCGTTGAACTGGGCCATCAGCAGCTTGAAGAAGGCCCAAATCTCGCCTCTCTGCGAGGTGGGCGGTGGGGCATAGTGGTGGAAGAGCCAGCCCCCCTCCGACAGGGAACTGTCCTCTGCGTTCACCGATCGGGCGTTGTAGGCGTCGCACACATCTTCGAAGCTGAGAATGGCCTGCAGAATGAACCTACGGTACTTGGACAGCTGAAGCTCGCAGGTATTCAGCTCCTCGTCGGCGGAGGCAGAGTGCGTGGGCGTTGCGTACAGCTGCCTGGAGAGGGCCAGCAGCAGGAACAGGAGTCGCCAGGTCTGCATCATTCAAAGAGCTGCGTGCGATGGATGTGTGTCAACTGAGCTGGCAAATGGCTCGTCGTTGGCTTATATAGCTGCGGGCTTAAGTCCAACTGTTGGCCCGCCGGCTGGTCTGGTGGAAGGAGTTGCGCCCGTTGACAACTTTGAAGTCCATAAAATAATTATAAAACGTTTGTCGTTTGCATTTTCTAAGCCGTTACACACGTCGCTAAATAAATACGAGTGCGTATTAATAAGCGTGGCATGTCCCGTCCCATCCTCGTCCTGGCTGTGGGCAGACAGTTGCAACAAGTGTCATAAATTTTCACGCTCCTAACTGCCGCTCGTTTGTTTCTTTCCGCTATGCCCGGGAATTTATTAATCCTGCCCAAAGATAAACGTGACGTGCACTTGAAACTGAGAACGACTCCCCAAACGACTTGCCTTATATGTGGGTCGTGTCCCGCTTCTCTGCGTTGCTGTGAAGGCACCACCACCACCAACCCACCCCACTAACTAACCCCTTTTTGGTTGCCACTCACTCGTCGTACAAATGCTCGCTGATTAGCAGGCAAGCGTATGAAATTAATCATATGCAAATATTACCACTTACTTTTTTCCGTTGCTCAAGTTGTTCATGTCCATATCCTTGCAAGGGGTATATCAGTTTCTTGTTCAGGTTGAAGAGTTTATTTTTGCTTGTTTGTTTGATATTTGTCAATCCTGTTTTAAAGTAAAAAGTAAATTTCCTAGGGTATTCCGAGCTTTATTTATCGTAGTGAGCCCTAGCCCACTTGTTGGACATCTCTCTAGTCTTTAATTTGCTCAAAACGTCATGGGGATAGCTTGGCTGTAGGCGTTTGTTTGGAGGAAGCATGTGTGTGCGGAAAGACTTGAAAAGGAGGAGGAGTTAGCCTTGGATAACTTAACTTATTTCCCTATTTCCAGTGAAATTTCTAACCTAATTATGTTATTATTTATTTTGTCTTTAAAGAAATTCCGTTTCTGCGGCGAAGGGGACTGTCCCGATTGGGTATTGGCCGAAATCATATCAACCCTCTCCAACTTGAGTATAGAGAATTTGGAAAAGCTGAGCGATCTGGTGGCTCAAAGGATGTGTGGTGGAACTTTCGAGGTGAGTGTGCGATATTAAGCGGATTTGGCATTTACAGAATCACTCTATCTCTCCTCTAGGAATCGGCTATCAAATTATTGACATCCACGCTCACCAATGAGGGGAAGACGGCAGTGGCCTGCATTCACTTTATGCTGATCAATGCATCCCGCTACAACTGCACGGAGAGCATATTTGGCGAGGAGATCCAGCAGCTAGGCCTTCCCAAGGATCATGCTGCGGCCATGTGCCGTGTGCTGCAAAAACATTCTGGTTCCATACGTCAGAAACTGATAGACAAGGCATTTAGAAGTGGGTTCCTTTAGGCGTGTTTTTTATGTATTCACCATATTAAAGTTTCTTCTCCATTTTCTCCCAGTTAACGAGCTGCAAAGCGTACGTGATGTTACCTCGTCTGGCGAAACGCCAGCAAATTGTGCCACCCTGGAACTGAAAATCTCGCAAGAACTGGTCGATGGCCTGCCCAAGGATACCACGCATATTGTTAACTTAGAACGCTCGCATATGATGGCTCTGCTGGCGGAGCTAAAGGTGGCCCGAGATATTATGGAGAAATATGAAAATAAAAACTAGATAGGAAATGCGAAGAAAGAAAACTGAAGACTCTGCAAAATCTTTAATGGCATATACATATGTACATAGACAGCACGTACTTAGGAACAGAGATAGTTTGATACCAAGCCAATCAGTGAGTTAGTCAGTCGGTCAGGTCAGGGAAAAAATTGGATAAAAATATGACGAAATTTTGGATTATGTAATATGTAACAATATGTACTAGTAGTAGTAGTATCTAGGAAAAACAAAAGAGATGTTTATTGATGGATTTGATTTTTCCCAATCACTCCCATAAAAAAGTGCTACAGTATTTGTGATAATGTCAGTCTGTCAATTATCTAATTTACCATAAGGAAGGAGCCGACGAAGCACGAAGACGACACCAACATTGATCAAGTCGTTAGTCAGGTTTCCACTTTATATGTATATTTACCTACATATATTGTTAGATTACATTTCAAAACAGCAAATACACAAATATTTTTACAAAACCAAACCACTTAAATTTAAAATCACCCGCAGTGTCGGCCATTTATGTGCTGTGTCCAATCCATTTTCAACCGAGTTGGCAGCACCGAGACCAATCCATTTTCAACCGAGCTGGCAGCACCGAGACGTACCAAACAGTATGTGGCAAGATTCAAATTCAGCCGCCAACTTGAACTTCGGGTGCTGTTAGGCGCGGTTCAGTTCGGTTCAAGTGGTTCCAATGAATATGAACCAAATTATATATCGATAACTTTCGTCAAAATTAGCGCCACCATCATGTAACGGCTGACACTATTTAAAAACAAAGTTAAAAATGTTTATTCCTATTTTAATTGGTGTCAAACGTTCGGCGAGATTACCCCAATCACAAACAGGTTTTTAACAACTAGAGCAGCCAATATCAAATTCATAGACATTTATACACTGATAGAAAAAAACCAAAGTAAAATTTACTACAATCATATTTTAATTTAAAATGCGATATTTAAATACGAATATAGTAAAATTAAATAAAATTCACTTTGATTCAAATATAAATGTATTAAAATGGCTTTTTAATACGTTCATATTTAATCTTAATACAAAAAACTTTAAAATAAATAAAATATATTAACTTTAAATACAAAACACTTTAAAATAAATATAATTTATTAAATTTAAATATGAAATATATTTAAATTATATATAAAATATATTATATTTAAATATTTTCATATTTATATCAAAATGTAAGTGAAAAATATTCAAAATTAATACAACCAATGGCATAAATGAGTAAAAGTATTAAAATTTCAGGGCTTTTTTCTATCGGTGTATAAGATTCTAGTGAAATATCAATTAGCAGATGTACACATACATATGTATGTACATATCTACTACTACATATCGTACTTTGATTGATTTTGATGATTTAATTAACGAATTTGGTAACGATTGGATTTTTATTAATATTATAACGCCTTAAAAATAAAATGAATAAAAAGTTTATAAGTTTTTATTTCGATTGAAAAAACGATACCTGGTAAGGCAATATCCGTGCATATAGTGCCTCCTCACACCATATCTACAAGATTGGTATTGATTCTTCTCCTTCACTCAGTGTTTTCCCACATCTCATGATATAAACGCAAGCAAAATTTATAGAGACATTTTAGCACTTCCGGGAAATATCTTTTTACGACAAAAAACAGCAGACTTGGAAAAGTTGTGACATTTAAAATCGTATTTACTATTTCCGCAATTGAAGTGTCATATTCCGATCTTAGAAGTATCCGAAAGAAATATTTGAAATTGGGAAAGATTTTTTTCAATGAGAACATTTGTAAAATTTTATTCATACACCCCCTCATAGAAAACTCCCCATAAATGTCCTCAAAATTTAACCACAAGCTCAACCCTTTTCAACCCAAATTTCAACCTCATATTGACTCCATGAACTGTATCAAATTTAATCAACTTCCTTGCAACGTTTTGGTACCTATCCCCGTTGATTATAAATTATAGCATAACGTGCGGCGTAAATAAAGCAAAATTTGTTAATAAAAGACACAGGAAAGAGAGTGAATTCGGAGCAAAAAGGGGTTTGTTTCGCTTCCGAATTTGCTTATCATCCGCTTTGGCCACGGCAATTACCGTCGCATCCTTTCTGGCCATCCTCCTGTGTGTAGAGCAGGTTATTAAAATTATCTGCAGAGGCTACAGAAAAGAAGAAAATTTCAATTAAAAGAATACAAAAAACGAAGAATAAATTAATTTCGAGCTCTCTCTATCTCTCTCTCCGGTTCTCTTTGGAGGATTTTCTAATTATGAGCTTCGGCAGCAGCTGCGGAGGTTAAAAGTTGCGTTTTTATGGCAAATTTTTTTGTATTGTTTTTTCAATTAAACTTGTCAAAAACGGATGGAAAGCGACATTTTTTCATTGCTGCGTTTTCTTTTTTTTTGTATTCGTTATTTTTTCAATTTTTTATTCTCTTTGCCACATGTTGCTGACACTTGCAGCAGTGATTCGGCACCAGCTCCGGGCCCTATTCCTCTTCCTCTTACCAGTCCAATTTCTGTTTCACTTGGACTTTGAACTTTGATTTATGATGCTCGATGGCGGATATTATGGTGTGTGTGTGTTCTGCCAGCTCTCTCTCCTCTCCGACATTGTCACCTGTTCTTTAATTAAATTTCCCCTCAAGGTCTGAAATGGACTGCAGCATTGAGTTTAGCGCCCCCCCCCAGCCCACGGCTGTCCAACAGTGTACAAATATCACATCGAAAGGTAAATAAATGTTCCACGCAGCTTTGATCCAATTACCCCGGCAACTATTTACCCAGCATTTAGTTGGTGCCTCATTCACGTTTCCACTCTCAGCACTCAGCTCTCAGTCCTTTCTCCTTGTTCCTATTTACGCAAAATAATATCTAAACATTTGTGTGTCGTGTCTGTCCGTTTGGCAGGATGTTCGTGTAAACAAGGCGGCGATGTCAACAGAAATGGTTCACGTAATTCTCGTATGGTAAAGTGAATAGCGTATAGGATTGATAGGGGAAGGTAGGCAGCTTGCCTGTCAAAAATAGCGAGAGGCACACTTGAGAGGGTGGGAAGAAGAGTACCCTGCAGTACAGGGCATACACATAGTCCCAATCATCTGTTCCGACCCTCGGCAACCGCCAACCTCCCACCACGAATCCCACAACCAGATTCGACTGGCAACGCCCAAACATGTGTAACGTTATGCCTGGCCAACCCACTCCGCACCCATTTCTCCGGCCTGGCAATGCTGTCACATTACGCGCCTGTTACCATATCTTTACAACTGTATCTGCAGATCGTCCTCCACGCACTTCTATGACAAAGCACAAAACTTAAAAACCTTATGCATGTGATTTGAGGCCGCCCGTCGATGAAGTGGGGGGCGGGGAGGGGATGATGATAAAGAGGAGAGCTGGGAGTGGGAAGAGGACACAAGTGTCAGCCTTTTGTCTGTGGTTCGGTTGGTGCTTGGTGGTGGGTGGGCTTGTTCTTCCGGGTATCTCTTGTTGCTCGGTTGCTGCTTCCGTTCCGGTTTTTAGTTCAGTTCAACGATGTCGGGCGTCCACGTCCACCCTTGCGATGATATGGGCCGGTGGCTATCACTATTTGCCACCCTCTGTGAGCTCTTAGCGTATTTATTGAGGGGGGAAAACCACTTTTTGACTTTTTCAATTTGACTTTTCCTCTCTCTGTTTGGGCCTTGCCTTCCCCTCGGCGTAATAATGAAATAAACGTTTCGCTAAATGCCTACGTATTCTGCCATGAGGGTGAGTTGGCTTAGGAGTATGCCGGAGATGGGAGGTGGATAGAAGTCATTCAATTAATTCGATGCGATTTCCCTTTTGAGGGGTATTAGCGAAAGTTAAAGCGAACCACAAATCAGCTTGAAATGTGCTTAATGTAGAATTGATTTATATAATTTTAAAGAGAATTTACGCGCTCGGTAAATTTCTTGGCTCAAACTTTTATCAGCATCAGCAGCCTAACAGTCTCCACAATTATCTAGTCATGGTTTTTAAAATCAATATGAAAAATATGGAATATAATATATGAATGCTAAGAGTAATCAATTTTAATTTCAAATATGTAACCCATAACATAAACCCTATTTGTATGCACATTTCATTCAGAACTTTACCATTTGAGACGTTTCACGATTCTGCCTGCCCAATCAAGTATTCATATGAACCTTAAATGTTCCTCCATTCTTTCATGTCCTCTGGCAACACCTGAACATTGCGCTTCTGTGTGCTGAGTGCTGGCGGAGATTGACTGCTCGACATTAATCAACGCATAAATTTAACGCATTATTATTTATGTGCCTTGCCTCCCCTCTGCTCGCTATTGCTTCTTTCATTTCCAAATAGAAATTGTTTTACAAATGTCACGCCGACACCCCTCCATTCGAAAATCAGAAACAAAATAAATGGCGCTAAAATGATTCAATTACCCGAAACGAGAAAGAAAAACGAAAACGAAAAATATATGGTGTGGGGAAACAGGTGGCCCCGGCCAGTGTGACAAATTCTTTGGGGCTACAAATTTTAGACGTGTTTATTGTCGGGAGGCAGGGTGGCATAGCCCACACCTGTGCGTCTGCGGGGCGCCAGAAAATGTAATAAGCGAAAATAAGATTTTAATTGCCAACATTTATGGGCGGCGTTGAATGCCATTTTAATGCTGCAACTCCCAGTCGCAGAGCTCCTGCTTCACACCACACCCCTGGGAGACACGTGAGACACGCACACGTGGGATTCTCTGGACGCCATGGAGCTCCTTACAATCTTCAAAACTGAAGCTCTAATTGCCTTGAGGATTCATTAGTGGCTTCTATTTGATTTCCGGCTCCTTTCCAATTGAGCTTCTATGGCCAGCCTCGATGGCTGGCATTGATTCCTGGTATCATTTTGCTGTGTGTTCTTCCCTGTGTGCTGTCTGTTTGCTTTCGCTCTGGTTGCATCCATTGCCAGGCGAGGCTAATGCGTAACTTCCACTTACCCGTCCTCATGGGGTTCGCGTTAACGCTTCGCTGGGTTCTCTTCTTCCTTCCTCTGCTTCCTCCTTCTCTGAATTGGTTATTTTTTGTTGCTTTGGATATTGCACTTAATTTAATGTTGTTCCGTTGTCAACGCAAGTAAATCAAAGCTTGGACTTTTATTTATGATTTCATTTTTGCGCTTTACCATTAACTAAAGTGGCCTTCGATGACGTGGCGAGAGTGAGGGAGGGAGGGGTCTTGAAATGGTTACGTTGAATGTAGGCAGAATAAACCCTTTACGATTTAACCAGACACTCACCCATTCTTACAAAAGAAAACCCATCGCCACCCCCGTCCTAGCACTCTCTGATTTATATCTCAATATCAATACTTTTTCACTATTCAAAACCCAGCGAAGCCCTCTATTTTCGTTTGTATATCCAATCAAGACCTAAGCCCCTATCCAAGGCTGAACGATCAACATTGGCCATATAAACGGAAATAGAGTCTTCGTTGGGACGTAGCTGCTTCTGTCTATAAGCCATTCCGTTGTGCCTGATATCGAATCTAATCGGGTTCTGGAGCTGGCCAAACAATGCGTAACTATTGCAACAATCCCACCTTCGATTCCTCACAATTTCTGGCGACTATGTTCATGTGGGCTTGTCGTTTTGGATTTGGTGTGCCCGTTCCCAGCTCGTGCCGCAAGCCCTCTGGATCATGTGGCCCAGCCTCTTCTGGTTGCTCGAATGGCTGCTCGAGATGCTGCTGCTCCTGCTGTGGACTGTTCCCCAACGCTTGCTGGGGTTCATGTTGTGAACATGATGGCTGTCGCTGCAAGCCACGATGTAGACCCAATTGCTGCTGAAAACCAGATAGAGTCTAAATTTAAATATTTTTAATAATTAATACTCAAATTATTTGATCGACAATAGATTATATTATTCAATTCAAAAGCGTATATAGTATTTTTTGCTGATGATGCAGATGACAAGATTTTCTTGGAGATTCTACCCTTGCCCTTACCTTTCCCTTATGTGTCATCATTACTTTTTCCAAACAACATAAAAATCTCTGTCGTCTAATCAAATTGTCTGCTTCTTTTAAACCTTAATGTTTTACTTTCTCCAGCGCCGCAATTGCTTCACCTTAATCTCCACAGTTCCCCCGATTGAATACGAAACATGGGAAAATGTAATTTTGATATTCCTTCTTTGGTCGCCATATTGTAAAACTATAAAACAAATGTCCATGTATAAGTAGGTACATATAATTCGTGCAAATCGCGAATCGTAAAAATTGCGCAAAAATTTCCCTTGCAATGCGGAAAGAACCGCAACAAATTGGGCCAAAGGGCAAATTAGCCAGCGCGGCATAAAAGTGCCACATAATGTGGCCAACAAGCGCCGTCTGCGCCCGTCCCGCCACAACGGTATTGCAGGGGTACAAGGCTAATAAAAAATTATAGATTTCCATCTTTGCATATTTAACTTTTATCGCCAGGCCGTTTCGGTTTCGGTTTCGGGCCGGCTCTCTCATGTGTTATAGGCCCAGTTCAGGTTGATGTTGAGGCTACCTTCTGTTGCGGTTTTTATGCTGCCGCAACCTGAGGTTGGCATAAAACCAATGTCATACTCAGGAGGAAATCATATGTGTTCTGCCGTGCTGCCTGGCCCCCCAACCATAAAGATGTTTTGGATTTTTGCATAATCGTCAATTTTTGATTTTAAAATTTCACCAGGAGGGTGAAAAGGAAGAGAGTGAAGCAGCGTAACCGTAACCCTGCCGATGTTCTTTGGTCAACAATAAAAATTCATTTTTATAATCTTTACATGTGTTACATCCACAAATAGCCGAGGTATAAATATTTATTACTATTTTACGATTGATTTTAGTTTAGATTTTCTTTGCTTTCCGTGTGGGAGGTGGGAGCGCTTCGGGCCTATTGGCAAATAATGTCATTGGGGCAGAGGTGGCTAAAAAGTTCGGAGAGGGTAATGTTTTAATTTAATCCCTAACATTATACATACTTGTATTTAATGTTAGATGCAATAACTGTTGTTTAAGTAAAAGAAACAAGGCAGTTGAAACTGTTTTTTCACTGACTATTATATTGCAGCGAATATTACACACAATGACATAGACAAACACAAATCTTTCTAAGACCTCCCAGAATATGCAGAGGACTTTAAAAACATCAGCACGTGTTAAGTCAGCGCCACAGGGATCAAGTAATGCACCAACCCCCACTCAGACCGAGCCCTGTCATTCTTTCAAAGGTTTCATTAATGGCTTGCGCTTGTTCGCAATCACAACAACACAAAATCCCACGATACTGTAAACTCTGTAAAATTGTTATCTCTCCGCTTAGATATCGTAATTTTTGGCGCATAATTTACATGAACATTAAACGAATGGCGGGAAGGAGCCTTCCGTTGGCCCACATGAATGATGAGGCGTCGGCACGCGGCATACCGCAAATCCTCCTGCCTCAGCCTCAGCCTGAGCCCGGTTCAGCCAAAACCCACTCCGCCCATGCTTGCCAACAGGCCAACTATTAAACGCTTAATGGCCATTTCATTGTACGAGTATATGGTATCAGATCTCCGATATCGGATGTCGGCCTGTCGGCCTGCCGGGCAGTCCCAAGGCCACATGTTTGCTGTGATTACATGCGAGTTGACACGCCGCCTGGTTGGTGTGGACACGTGATCTGGTCACGTGTCGCCAATTCGCCCACAGGCCGCAAACAAAAATGTTTTACAAGCTATAGCTGGCTTGGCTTGCTCTTTTTTGTTTGATGGGGTAGAACGAATAATTGATGCTGTATAAGTTATATTTAATATTTCCTTTTTTACTACATCCCACCTCTTGTATCGAAAAGCTATCCCTTGTTTCTGTAGGGTATCCCATCGTCGTTGGGATTACTTTGGCTTTCTGCTTGTTTTCCTTTTGTAATGTAATCAAATTATGAAAATTATACGAGACCTTCAGTAAGTCAAGTTGGCAACAATTTTGACTGATTGTTTTCACACGACCCCCCTGAGGGAGTGGCAGGCAGGCCTAGCTCTGTGCCCCTGCCCTCTGGCGCCCCTGCTGAGATTCACTTGGGAAAGCCACCCCTTTGGTGGGTGAGAGGTGAGTGGTGAGCGGAGGATGGAGAGCAAACAAATTATATTTAAAATCCCTGTCCCAGTGGGTTGCATCGGCCCAGTGGGTGTTTCTAAAACAGCGCTCAACCACTCAACCCGCAGCGTATTCGGATCCGGATCTGGCTACGGCTCCAATTGGATATTCGTGGGCTGTTGAGCTGGGCTGGGCCCCTTGAGTCATCATCATCTCCAGCGGGCGGACTTTGGACCACCCACGGGGCTTTGCTTATTACTTTCGAGGAAGCCCTAAACTCTTGCGCTGCCTTTTGGGGTTAAGCAGGTCCTTCTCCATCTCCAGCCCCCACTTCAAAATGACACATCACGAACTTTTTTAATTTGTTTATGATAATTTACGTGCTTTTTAATGGGCCATGGCAAGACTGTCTAAGAAAATATGGAATGATCAGGAAAAGGAAACTCATTAGTGGAAGATTTCTAATGGTTTTTTCTTCACGGAGTTTCATTTAACATTCTTACAGCTATCTATATATGAAGGATACCTGTTTTAAGTGTATGTATTACATATAGTCTTTTGTTGTCTATACTCGCATGTAGAAGGAACTTAGCCGAAGGGAAATCAAGATGTTACCGCCTCGCGACTGCAATCAATCTCAGTCTCACTGTTCGCTGTTCGCTGCTCGCTGCTCTCCGGTGCAATATTGCGAAGATTAATTAATTTGTATTAACATATACGCACTCACACACCCATATAAGTACACATGTGTGCATGGATGTATGTATGTATGTAGTTTGGAATAACTGATGCTGGACTATAATTAATCAAATGAATTACATGAGCGGGACCCTCACGGAGCGATAATCATATGCGTAACAAGAACATGGAAAGCAAATCAGAGGCCAGAAATGCGTTTGCATGTCAATTACAGCTGGCGCCTCGCCATCATTCCAATACCCTCCCCCACCTACTTACCACCCTCCCTCATTCACTCCACTCCCACCCTAGCCACCCCCTATTCATAGCCTGCGCACAGCTAATATTCAAAGTCAATCGGCAGCCTGATGAACTTGTTGAGGGGGGGGGGGGGTAATGGCAATCAGCGAGAGCAGCAAATCGGGGATCGGGGATTCCTCAATTATTCATGCCCGACGATTGTATGCAAATCGAATTGCCAAACTCATAATCGGAAGCGGAAGCGGCAGAGGGAAGCGGTGACTTCTGGAAAATTTCATGCTAAACATGCTCCCATTTGCTTTTAATAGTTGATAAGCTCAAAGGCAGAAATTGAATTGAAAAACGAATTCAATTTTGAATGTGTTGCCAGATATACATATTTACGTACATACATATGTATGTATGTATGTATCTTCTAGACCTAGTCGTATTTTTTTGTTCGTTGAACATTTTTCTAAAAGTGCATTTGCTTTTTGGGTGGCGAGATTTATGCACACGCAGCTGTGTGTTGTAATTTTTAGCATTCAGATTCATTTCTAGTTTCATTTTTTTCATGGGTTCGTCCTGTTCCCGCGCGATTTATTGGGCTCAATTTTTTTTCCTATCTTTGCCAGTGGACGAGAGCGCGCATTGAAAACGAATCACGTGAAATCTAAATAGCATCATAAATCAGAAAATGGCGGCAGGTTGAATTCGACTCGCCTCGAGTCAGTTTTTGGTATTACCGATTTTTGGTTTCCTTTTTTGGGAGCATGGAAGCATGGGGCATTCAGTCCTCTTTGCTGGCTGGCCAGACAATGATATATGTTGGCCCAAAATGGCTAAACGCGTCGCTATAGCGGGACTCGCATGTGTATGAAAATTGCCAGAAGAAGAAGCGCAAAAAGAATCCTCGATAGACGGCGTTTGATTGCGTTTCCTGAACCACTCGACTACACTTCCAATCCCTCCATTTCCCCTCCAAAAAAAAGGGAGCAGCCGTGGGTCATTTGCCCAGCCTGCGTTCCGATGGCAGGCAAAATGTAAATTTCCCCAGCCACCATAAATAAATGTTTGAGGCAAGTGGATTGGTTGGATTTTCTAGCGGATAGCGTATAGTTTTGTCCTTGGAGACTGGCCTGGGCATACCTTATACGCCTTTTCTTTGTTTATTTATTGACGCTGGCTAGCTTGCCAAATTCCTCTATAACTTATGCGAGCTTCTGTCTTTCCTCGTGTGTGGTGGTCTGCTTTTTCCAGCAAATTGATTTATGACATTTGCGCTGATTGCCAAACGTAGTTTGAGATCCCGGAGTGTGTCATAAAAATTGAAAATTACTTAATACTATATTTCATTTGGATGCGATGCGTTACGGTCTGCACGATATATTTAAGATATATTCTTAAACAATTTTAGAAAAATATCTTCAGTTTTAGTTGTTGAACAATGCTAATTAGAGGTTTGATGTGAACTACAAAATATTTAATGCAAATCAAGATCCCCTATTAATCCAAAGACATATCCATCCATAAGTCTGTATATTTGTATCAATTAACTTTCTGCTCTCCAGTCATGATTTACAACCAGCAACTGCTGTTGGTGCTGGGCCTGGGCCTCGCATAAAACTAAATTGTTTTATTAATATGGAGTAGTATTACGAATATTACGAGGCAATTACTTAGTCACACTTCCTCCCGCAGGGCTTAGCCAATACAGTAAGCCGATTTCCGCTTCATAAGCAGATTAATTATGCAACTTTTGACTGGGGGACTGGGGGATGTGGGACTTGCAGAGTGGTCACATGTGGCAGGCAATCTTGATATTGTCGTGGTGGCTAATTATACGATAACACACAAGTTGACCCCGAGCGCTGAAGTCCTTTGCAAATGTTATTAAAACATAAATCTGAATATTAATTCTTATTCGGGGGGTCGGAGGAGCTGTAAATGGATTAGTAAGTGAAACCATTTATAAGGCTTTTCAGCCCGTCTGCGTTTATTGTCCGTAATTAGAATTAGAAATTTTGTGTGTGCGCTGCGATTTTCCATTCGTCCCTTTCTGGCCATCGTCAAATGACGCACATGTGTGTAATCAGAAAATTAAACATTGCCAGAGGAATAATGGTTAATATTGAGCCATATTTGTCCTCAAACTCCACTGGCCATATTTCCGCCTTATGAGCGGGCCATTAAAATGCTTTATGGTAGCACAAAATTAATTGTGCAAGTAGGAGACTCTTGCTAAGCACCACATATTAAACTAATTTGTAAAATGTACCTACAATAAATATCCTTACGCTATGCAACAATAGAACAATAGAACAAGTTCTTTCGTTTATTTACATATTTACCTGTGTAACTTTTCAACCAACGAAATGCTAAAAAAGTTTCCTTTGGTTGCACCACAAGAAAACAATTACAAACAGCCCAACAGCCTATTCTGCATGGGTCTCCTCGATCTCTCATGAACTCCCACCCGTCCAAAATACGAATTGTAATTAGAAACTGATTTACTTAATTTGTTGACATTGCGGCAGGACCTGGGTAGGGCGTCCACCGAAGGAACTGAGAGAAAGAAGGATGCTAGCCATGTTCTAATTTATGGATGTGGTTATTTTGGCATATTTTTTGGCTTGCAGAAAGTTTAGAAATTTGCGGTAGGGTTTTGTTTGACTTTCGAAAAAGATTTCTCACTTGGCAAGTGAAAAATAATTCGAAATTTATTTCAAATGTGGTAATGGTGATGAGTGAGAGGTAGCTCAATTAGCTAATTGGCTTGAGCCGGTTGAACCTGGAGCTTTTTGGTATTTTTCAATCATTTTTTTTGCATTTAAATATTAGTTCATGTTTAATGGCGATGGACTGGAAATATTGTTAAAGATTGTTTTGTGCTGACGATTTTTAATCATTTTTGAGTGGCTTCCTCTATTTTCCCCTTTTCCTGATGAATAACAATCTTTTCAAATACTTTTCAACCCAATACACTTGATTTATAACGGGCAGCATATTTGTCACACCAACTACTAAATTACGCTGCTGTGGCACACAGATCTAAGTAGCGCCATATATCAGTGGCTCGGCTTCGGAGTGACGTGTACCCTGCATTACCACAAAGTTGCCGTGGCCAAGTCGGGGCGAGTTGACAAAGCTTTTAGTGGCAGTTGGAAAAGAGATCTCTCCTGCCCCATCCGGCAGCTATGCCCCCCACAGAGCGGGCCAAGTGATAATTGAATTAGAATATGGCGTCGCACACACACAAACGGAGCCAAAGCTTTCCATGGTAAGAGGGAAAATTTCAACACATGTGCGATGTCATTTAGGGGTTCGGGTGGGTTGAGGCTGAAGCTGGAGTAGATGGAGTTTTGGGGTTGGGCTAGCGCCTCCAAAGAAATATTATGCTTTTAACAATTTTAGCATTTTCTCCATTTACATACATCTTAATTATTTCTCAAGATGGTTTTGCCATGTGTGCGTACGTGTGGATTATACTCACACAAACACTCATGTGTGTCTCTCTAAGAGGGTTGTAAAATGTTACTGGTACTCGTGGAATCGTTGTCATTTTTACATTTGCATTTCCAGCTAATTTGGCTGAATGTTTTTAGGTGCTTTGTACCCTGGCTACTGTTATAATAATAACTTGGCTCCGAGCATATTTTTATGGTTTCGTTTTGCAGATTATGGCCGAAGGAGAGGATTTCGCTAATTACTTTCAGCCCACATATGCTGGGGGTCGGGTTGTGTGTGGTGGGGTAGATTTAATTAGAGCTTACACATTAGCGTCGAGTCTTCATTTTCATTTCCATGTGGGGGGTTTTCTTTTCTCAGCTTGAACCAATATTAATTACAATTTAAATGCAAATGCTGCGGCCCGCCATCTTGTCGCCATTTTATTCAATCGAATTAAATGTAGCCGCGTTTATGATACTCACATGGCATATGTATGTTCCGTGTGTACGGTACCTCATTTAGAGATGCACAATTTCACACAAAATCAAAAAGTCGCCTCGTTTCAATTAAAGGAATGACAACAAGATCTTCAAGTCCAAACCCACCCCTAATTATGTGCTTAGCGTACCCTAAATATGATCGGTTAATGATAGGTCTACCCGTGAGGTACACAAAAGCAAGGGCTGGCGTGGATCTACCCCTGGTTGACTTTTGTCCAGATAAAAGTCAATTGGGAAAAATTAATTTAGCAAAATCCCTTTGTATATCACATTCGAGCCGAGTGTTTTGCTACAATTTGATGAGGGACGACAGTGGCACTGAAAAGTAATTTGTGCACTAATAATGTAGCCATAAAGGGAGGGAAATGCACTGGGATAAATTTGTTAAGGCCATCCAGAGTGTTATACAATTTTTGAATCATGATTCGAAATGGGGACATTTTCAGCAAAGGATCACAAAACCAGCTGGGTTAGATCGGGATTATCTTCTATTTGATTAGAGTTGACATTTGTTAGTTCAGTCTTCAGGTTTAATATTTGCAAAAGCTCCAAAGAGAATCCACTCACGTTAACAATTACCAATTACGAATGCTACTTTCTCTCAGTGCAAGAATACTTTCCACTTTCCCCTGTGCGAATGCGACATATTTCGAATAGATCGTACCCTTACATACTCATATACATAATCGCATTTACACTAATTGGGTGATGGTAATCAATCAAAAAACAAAAAGAAATGAGAGGAAAAAAGATGCAACCGAATAGAATAGGACGATACTCAGATGCTCTCGTCGAGCTGCTCCACGGGCATTGTCACAGCAACAGTCGCCCCGCACGTAAACGGAATGATCCGATTTCCGGTTGTGTTGTGTGCCATTGTGCCCCTACCTGAACCAGATTGTCCATTTGCCGGTTTGAACGGTACACGGTGCACGGTGCACGGAGTACGGCGATCAACCCCTCTTAAAAACGGAAGCAATCGTGCGCAGCTGAATTCGACTTTTGGCACGACCCCTAGTCTGAATACCCTGGTTCGTCGTGTGTTGTCACCGCTGCCATTATCCTTGCTAATTTCGCAGCTCAATGAGTCTTTAGAAATCCTATATTCTCTCTGTACTCCTCTTTTTTCTGGTGCTTGTATGGGGGATCTTTAATTGCGCAGCTTGGCCATCGTATTACAACCAGCGAACCGCTTAAAGTGTGATAAATGTGTTTTTGAAAGGTCTCGAAATCGGGTCTGTGAGGGTAGGACGTAGGCCGCGTACAAGGAGCTGATATCCAGTATATCGCATGCAATCTATCTTTTGAGTATAATTACTCATCGTCTTGTTTGTTGTTTTTTAATTGGGTTCCGTTCCCGTGTGATCTATAATAAGTTTATTGATCTAGGCAGCGCTGGAGGAACGTTATTTTACGTTTTCAATGTAGAATAATTTGGAAATTAATCAGGAGACAGAATCTGTCAGTGACATCAACATAGTGTTGGGCTTAAAACAACGATCCTACCTAAATTAAAATCATCACTAAACCTTTTCGTTTTGCAAAAGCTAAAACGCCGTTGAATTCCACCATTTTTAAATCTATTTATTACGATTTATTCTTATATTCATACAACATCAACTAAGCGAGCAAATCAAATCGTCTGGAAAAAATGCTTCTGCCAAATTTTTACGCTGTTATAACGAAAAAAAAAATCATGCCATCTGCAATTAATCCCAGCCAAATCCGAACCCAAAATGGCATTTAAGGTCGAAACTGTCGCGTGAACACAAAATTGATTTTTATAGATATTTATAGATTACAAATTTTACACATAAGCACCCAGAAAAAAAGCATTTGCTGGGTAAATTTATTCCATTATTTCTTTCTCTTTTATTTCGATGCCCTGCTTTTATTTTTTCTTTCTCCGGTTCGATGTTCAACCTTTTTGCAACCCTCATATGTATGTACATATATGTGATAGATTATGAACTGGAAATTGCAGCAGCAGCAAGTAGCAAATATCATACGGGATTTCTGATCCCCATCTCCATCCCGGACGACATTGAGTTACTTGAGCAAGGACACTCATGCCAGCCCAGCAGCCCAACCCATTAAATTAAAAGGCCATAAATTACTGGATGGCTTTAATGTCAATCGAAGATTTTCCAGAGCAGTGTGAATTGCATCTATTGATTGTCTGTCGTTTGTCCTTTGTATAACTATTTAAACAATTTTAAGGCTTTGTCATTCCGTATGAAGAGACGCAAGTGGAGGAGGGATCAGGTTAGCGATTATGGGGTGATGGGGTATAATTAGGTAATGAATGTGTGATATTACTATAACTAAGTAGATATTTGGCTCAAACTTCAACTATGGCTAGGGCTATTTTCTCTAATGGTTTTGGAAAACGCAGCGAGAGACAGAGTAGAATTACAGATATTAGTTTTCTCAAATATGTAAGTGGTACAAGTTAGGCACTACTTTCATTTAACTCTCAGAGGCCTTTTGCTGAACAACAAATTGCAGAGACGTAATTTGTATGATCCCTTTTCCGATCGCAATATATGTATGTACATATTTAGTTCTCAAAGCAAACTGACAGCTGTGGATAGTAAGTCTCTCGCCACCCCATTCGATCTGTTGCGAGCACATTTTGGGCCAATTCGTTTCAGTCATCCCATTGAATAGAGCCCGAAAGAAGACGTCGGAATATTGGAACCCAATTATCTACTGATTAGGCCCGCATAAAAATGGACAATTAATAAACTGCGAGCCGTGGAGGTGACAAACGTTTAAACAATAGAAATTGATGAGATACCGTAACGCATGCATTATATGGCAAATTAATTGGCATTTCACGCTGCCCGAAATGTCAATCAAAGAGCAATAAATTGGGTTCCAGCGGTAAAATAGAGAGAGAACCAGGCAAATAAGAATAGTGGAAACAGAAAGAGCGATTGTAGAGAGAGAAAGAGCGTCAAATGATGGCGACTAAAATATCTTCTTTTTATAGACTTTTGTGTGGGAGAGGGGCGGAGATAGAGCAGAGCTTAAGCCAAGTTACCAGCAATTACTAAAAAAAGAGATACAACTACTACTACTACTACTACACACACAGAGGCTTACAAAAACACACACACACATATGTATGTACATATGTATGTACATGTGTACATATATAAAATGTTCAAATCATCAAACAATAAACTCAAAATGGACTCCATCGCTTGTCGCACGTTTCATGCTCATTTTCATGTCGAGCGCGTTAAAACATCCGCTCCCCACTCCACTCCACTTAACTCTACTTCTCTATCTCTCTCTTTCTTGTGCGCATGAGCGCTCTCTTTCTCTGTCTGACTCTTTCAGGTTCTCTTTCAGATGTCTGGCCATCTTGCGCATGCTCTGCTCTACCGCAGTTGTGGGCGTGGCCTCGCTCTTCCGCTCTGCTGCACAGTCGAGAGCAAAGTCTTCTTACTTAAAGCTGAGCTCATTCCCATTCCCATTCCCGGCCCCAGCTCGATTATATTTTGACCTTCTCGGGGTTTACTTTGTTTTGCGCTTCCTTTCGATACAGCGACGTGTTTGGCGCTTGTTTGATAGGCTGCTTCTGAACCGCTCCACTCTTGGGTTGAGCTCATTAACATGCCTTGAATAGGACTTACAGGTTTTAATTAAAAAGTTAAAGATTTCATTTTCAAGTAAGGAGGTTTAGAAAAAAAAAATGTGAGGGAAATAAGCATATGAAGAACTATACGAGAGTGCATGGCAATTTTAAAAGATTCAATTTCATTTGAATATTATTTGATTATTTTGATTGGTTTGCTACATTTAGATATGAAAATATGAATAATATAGAAATAATATATTTAATAATTAAATTAATATGTACTTATGTATGTATGTATGTATGTATACATATTATTATTATTATGTTAACTTTGTTATTATTCTTAAATATATGTAAAAATATGTACAAATGTATTTACATATAAGCATACTCGTATAACGCACATATACCCTAAGCTTCAATCTTAGTTTTATTTTTAACCATATAATCTTACTTCTGATCATTTCCACACAGTGTCTCGACTTAGGTTTCTCGTCTGGGTGGGGTCTAGGAGCTTAGGTTTACCCAAAACCTGACTACAATCTTTCTCGGCTCATATTCAACTGTTTAGAGCATCCGTCGCGACGCGACGCGCCGCTCGACCTTCCTCTTCCTCAGTGCTGCTATCTACTTATATATAAATGGATTGCCCCTACAATGATCATTAAAAACGCATACCCTGACATTGTTTTGCTATAAACATAAGCCATAATTCAATTCAATGTTAGAGCCCAACAACGGCCAGAACACAAGGGGAGGGCAAAAACAAAGCGAAAAACACGGCATAATCAATGTCGATGTCTGCCCACGAGCACTGCCAAAGGAACACCCACACACGATGCACAAACACAGGCACAGGCACGACATCGTATATTACACACATATATATACACACAGGGAAAGTCCTAGAGATAGAGAGACATCCCCAAAAATAGACAGGGCGAGGCGAAAGCCAACTCCACACACGACACGCTCGTACTCGTATATCAGCATCGGAATCCACCCAGCTACGAAAACAATTTGGTAAGTTTTCGAAAATTTGCTGCACAACACTTCCAGTGCCAGTGCCAGTGCCAGTGCCAGTGCGAGTGCAAGCGAGAGGACGAGTCTAATCCAATGAGCGGGATAGCAATGTGTCCTTCTGTCTGTCCCTGTGTGTGTGTTTATGGGTGTGTGTGTGTGTGGCGGAGTCCATGTACAAAGCTTAGAAATAGACAGACAATAAAAGCTTCATGAAGCGACGCCATCATTTCGGTGAGTGTGCAAGCGAGAGGGATGCAATGGGAAGGAGCCAGCGAGAGAGATAGATAGAAACAGATGGAGAGAGAAAGGGAGCATCGATGAAGTTTCTGTTGATTTTTATCATTTATCGATTTCGAATTTGTGTCGAGGGACAATTTAGTAGCCTCCCTGAACGCCATACCAAATGTGTCTATGTTTGGTTGGCTGTTCTCTCCACTCTACGGACATTCATGAGGTGTCATCCGAACGGGTAAGCAGAGAAGGCAGAGGAGCAGCCGGCAATTTGATGGCCAACTCCAAACTCTGGCCTGTCATTGTCAGGCTAAACTGCTCTCGACTGTTATGGAGTACATTTTTGGCCAGAGAGGCCCATGGCCTGGTGTTGTCGAAGTAGTAGGAGATTCGCGCTATTTATGGGCCACATTCCCATCAGCCCCGGATTTGGTTCAACTTGTAGTCGTAATTTTCCCAGCAGCTCCTTTTTCGGGGATCGATTTATCGATTTTCAAAGGAGTCTCTCTTAAAGAAAATTGTTCAACTTTTGCTGGGAGTCGCTGGGAAACGTTGCTAGGGTCGCTGACCAAGTGTACAATCTTTCAGCTTGTTGGTGCTCGTTTCAACAGCTATAGTATAACAAAAATGAACAAGCTAAACTAATAAATAACATATGAGAATACCTGAAATCCTTTTAAGTATATTATTTCAGAGATCTTTAATCTTATGCAATGAGGAGTAAAGAGCATTCTCCTAGCTTCTCCACACAATATAGCAATTAATCAAATTATATTTGACACGCCAGAGAAGAACGCAAACAAACAGAATTGGCGAGCCCAAAACGAAGTCAGTTCTGCAATATTTCAGCAAGAAGATTAGCAGAGCTAAGGTCCTAAGTCAAATTATACACCAGGGACACGTTCGAACGGACACACAGAAATTGCAAACAGGAACAGTTTATTGTGTTTGCTTTTTTTTTGATGGAATTCTTTTAACCTCAGAGTCAATAAGCGGCTTAGGCGGGATTTACCTGAAACCGATCCGACAGAGATCGAGATGCAGAGAGATAGAGAGAGAAGAAAGAGAAGCGAACCGAGCACGTCCGAGCCGCCTTGGACGCCTGCGCAGCTGGCGAAACCCCTGGGCCCTATTTGAAATGGCAAATTCAAAGGCAATTCACACTCGGCCGTCAATTGCTGGAAGTTGACTCTGGGCGCGTACTAAAACAATGATGAAAAGGCCGTAGATCTCCGGAACTGTGCGGAAGTTCATTGGATTCCTCTCCTTTCCATTCTGTTGAAAACGTGCCCAGATCAATGTGTCCAATGAGTTTGCGGAATCAAGAGAAGAAGTGTAGAAGAGAAGTATGAGGAGCACTGGCAGTGGTCTTTGATCTGGAGTTTCTTCCCCATCACGTAATACGGCTGCTGTTTGCTGTGGGCTGTTGGCTGAGCTGATGCTAATGGTTCCTCTAGGTAATTATCGTCGGTATGCTAATGGTATTTTGAATTGACGGATCCCCCCAGAGTAACTCGATTGTTTGCCATTGCATTCGCTGTTAAAGAATGATTAATGTGGGTGCTCCATTAGATACGAGTCAACAATGGTAGCACGGTAGTTGCAACAGCCTCACGGTCATTAGTCCAGCTTCGGTTCAATGAATCGCAGAGTACTCGAAGCTAGTCGGTAATTTGGAATGGGAGAGTGAGAGTTAGTGATGGGGAAGAGCTTTGTTTTTATCCAAAATATTTTCTTTGCCATGTGTTGCCTTATGGAATATATTTATATATATTCTACGGAGTTTTACAGATCTTCATAATTTTAAATTGGTCCTTAAAGTACGTCACTCGTTAGATACTTTTGAGTCTTTCTTTGTGTTCGTGAGTCACGAAAATCGTTGATCTTCCGTTTCTTAGACGTGACTTCATGCTGTCATCTCCAAATCCTTCCAATTCATTTCAATCCGAACTTGTTGCATTCAGTCTGTGGCCCCCTTCTATCCAGCTTGGTGGGCATTCATAATTTAATGATATTTATTGTTATCGTCCCCCACACAGCCTGCTGCAACCTGTTTCGATTCCATTCATAGCCTGTCCAATGTTTTCTACTCATACATATTCTCATTCTCGTTTGATTGACAGTTAATCAATCTTAAGGTTTTAGTTTGCTTCTATTCACGCATTCTCATTCTTCGGTGACGGTTTTCCACCTCTTCGTCTTTTCTTTTCCTTTCGTTTATTCTATCGTTTGTTCCGTTTTTTGTTTTTGTCTGCACCTTGTTGGCCAGAAATAGTTTCAGGTTAATCCTTTTGACTCTGTCCGCTTGACGGATTGTCGTCTTACTGACTGCACTGAGAGGAGTGTCCTAAGCAGATTTCCGGTCTGTAATTGTTATATGTAGGTGCTGAGCCCCGGCCAACCTTTATGCTCAATGCTCTTGTGGGTGTTGTAGGCTGATCGGATTGTTGGCTGAACCATTTCTATGATTTTTGTATATTACACTCGTATGTACATATTTTCTGTTCTTCTTAAGTCTTGATACGCATAAACTTGCTGTTTTTTAGATGGAGAATCTCAGAGCCCGAGACAAGAGTTCAATAAGAAAAAGATACTGTTCCCGATAGGAACACAAATAAAAATTCTGATTTTTATTTTCTACCGATTGGTTTAACTTTATATCTCTAATTTTTAAATTTTTTTGTAAATATTTCGTAACGAAAAGACTTTCCAAATGGTTTTCATATTTTTCTTTTGTATTTATTCTTTATCAATTTGAAATAATTAAAATTACAATTTAATTTAAATACATTTTACATATAATTTACTTGATTAGTTAATCATCATCATCATCGTATCGTCCGCATCCTCAGTATCTTCGTCAATATTATGAATATTGTTTACGCGATCTCAGTTAGCATAGTTAATCGTTAATAGTGTATATATAGATTTAATATTTAAGAACTAAAGTCTGTTCTAACGCACGAGATTACAGTACATTAAATTTAGGGATTAGAAACTAAACATACAATATGTAATAAATTCAGTTTAATTTTTTTGTGAGTGGTTCTCTTTTTTTTTCGATTCTCACCAATAAGAGACGTTAATTAAGCTTCTTGTTCAGTATTTTTTATAAAATTAACATAAATATTTACACACCTAATAAACAAATTGGTGAAATCAGTGAGATATAGTGAGAGGAAAATGATGTGAATGTCTTCAGAAGACGGTAAAGTGGCAAAACCTTAAAACTTAAGACAAACAATTGTGGAAATTTGTTCGCTAGTTGCTGCTGCTGCTTCTGCTGCTTTCGTGGCTGCTTTTTGCTTGGTTGTTAGCTAATTAGCTGGCATTTGAAATTTATTTTAAGTATTGTATATTCCATTCCATTTAATTTAATTCCATTGCCGTTTGTAAATTCGTTTTAATGACGATAATTATCCTGCTGCTGCTGCTGGGAGGAGCTGTTGCTGCGACATCTCTTGCTCTGGGCCGGGGTCTCCCCCATGTCGAGACTCTCGTTGTCGCTGTCCATGGTCTCGCTGCAGTCGCCATCGTTATCGCCACCCATATCGTCCTGTTTCCTCTTGGCCGTGGCCATTTCCGCCGCATGCCGCTTGCGCCATTTGGTGCGACGATTCTGGAACCAAACCTGCAACGGAAAACAAAAGGGAAATGTGAGTAAAACTTTATAAACGCTATGGAAATTCCAGGTTTAAATCAAACGCTTGCGGCATGTGTAATTAGGCGAGTCACATTGTCAAAGTCATTAAGTCCTGCGAGCGCTGCCTCAACAGCCCATAAGTCGCATCATCAACGCCGGTTAACCCTCAATTAAGACAATATTAAGCCCTGGACAGCCAAATGGCAGAATGTTGCCCAGCAGCAGCAGCAGCAACAGCAGCGGCTGCAAAAACTATGCACAAAACCATGACTAACGTCTTTGGTTGCGCTTCATTTTGCCAGCCTCGTTTGCCTCGCCCTGTGGCAACATATGTTGTTCCATCTCCATCTCCCTCTCCCCCACTCACACCCCACCGTTCTCAGAGCCTGTTTTAAACAGGAAAACACCACCCATCCAGTGCCTTGTCCCAGGCACGTTTTGCAACTTGCCTCCTTTGTTGCCGCTGCGGTGGCGGTGGTGGTGGAGGCGTGTTCTGCCTCGGAATCGGAATAATTTCTACATTTGTTTGATGATGGAGCAGATTTTTGGTAGCTGTTTGCAGTTAGAATCATTAACAAAGCTTCTAAGTGGCCACTTAATGTAAGAGGCCTGTTGTACATAAGATTTCAGCCAGCTTTTGGAAATACGAATGGCCAATTCGTAGGCAGAGTTGATTCAGATTCCGTTCGTATAGACATTCACACCAGCACACCCCATACAAAATACCAACGAAATTATCTATCCCAAGCTGCTATAACTGTTATATATAACATATAACATTTCCTTCATAACCATAACGAAATCAACGCTGGAAACAACAGCCAGCCCAAAGGTGCAATTAAACCAGATACAGCATAATTTACAACTTCATTTGCACATTTGTGTAATTATTATATGTAACATTATGCGAAATAAAAATACAATTAATATTTCTCGTGTGCTACATGCCGCAGAGGCAGCACAAACACCAGCACGACACTGTGCCAGAGAAAGAGAAAGAGACAGAGACAGCGCCAGACTCGCAGTGTGTCTTGGCCCTCCGAAAAACAACAGACATCCAACAGCAACGGCAACAGAAACAGAAACAGAAACAACAACAACATTAGTTGGCATCATTAAGGATGCTTTTCATGGTCATTATTTTTTGGTAACATCTGTGTCCATGTTGTTACGGGATTTGCCTCTGAGCCATGGGCAAAAGGGAAAAACGAGCTTGGGGCAGCCTGCCTTCTCCTTCTCCTTCTCCCTCTCCTCTCACTTTTTGTCGACATCATAACGAATTGTGTATGCGTCATATAGCACCCACTAAAGCATAGTTGAGACTGTTGGAAATGACAGCAGATTGTAGGATTTTGTGGAATTTTCGACTAGAAGAGCTATAAAAGATACTAGATATTACTCTTTAAGTCGTAACGCCTTGGCCTCCATGTTCAGCCACACCCTATGGTTGAAATAAAATTATCAGAAATGGTTTACACACTTTAATGGCAAACGGAGAGCAGCAGAAGAGAACTTAGAAGCTGCCTTGGTAGGTACAGGTACAGGTACTGGTACTCGTACTCGTACTGTCGGAAAGATGGTCAAGGGAGCTGAATTTATGACAGCCAACATGTCAAAGTCAATCAAATGTTGTGGCAATCAATTTGACGTGGTCACGTTACGCTTCGATTTCGTATTGGGATTTATTTATTGCGGCAAAAACAGCACAGCGCACACAGCGCACACAAAACAAAAAGGAAAATGTTATAAAACATATTCCATTTTGCCACCACAGCGGGAGGTGCCGTCCCATCCCGTCCAGCTGTCCGTCAGGTGGGCCCCAGATAAGGATAAAAAGTGTTATGTAAATTTCGTAGGAATGGACGGGATGTCAAAAACAAACCTCTTTCCTGATGTTCGATCCCTCAAAGCGAAATATATGACTCTTTGGCCAAATTGGAAATTTATTTGTTTACGCGTCCTGTGTGCGAGACGGGATGACTGGTGAGAGGAGAGTGGAGAGCGGAGAGTGGTGAGGGGTAGTAGAGGCATACTTAAAAGTCATGAAAATTTACAACATGGCTTCTCTCCGATTCCCAATACGAGTGCCTTTTTTGGTAACATCGACCTCTACCTCCACCTCTACCTATACCTCTACCTTTACTCGCATACCATACCTCTCTGACCGGCTGACAAGTTGGCTGTGGCTGTGGCTGTGGCTCTGGCCACGCTCTTTGCTTTTTTCCTCCTATTGGTCCACAGAATGTTTTTTATTTATTTATTTTTGTAGTTCTGGCTCGTAAATTCTCGAATTCGAATACCCGACTCGCCCTCGCTCTTTATATGGGCCCGGGCTTTGGCTCGGCCTCTCGCCGTATTTATGTGAGTTTGTGATTTATTTGATTTTGTATTTTGTAGCCATAAACTTGAAGCCATCCCAGGGTTCAGACCATAAAAATGCATTTGGTTTTACTTTTTTTTGTTTGGTTATTTGACTAATTGCTGAGCAATGATGGCGACCCTATAAGTCCGCTTCGTATGTGTCTCATCTACGAGAATTGCTAGAAACGGGAAAGGAATATGTAAATGCCCGGCCCAACCCATTCATTAACACACAATCACATCCATTAGCCAGACACAATGGAATTCTTTCTCATCCCGAAAGAAAATCAATTAAACACTATTTCAAAATTCTGTCATAAGGTTTTATGAACTGCCCCATTGTCAGCTTGTTGGCCTGTCAGGTTTCGTCAGATATCGCCCATTGTCATTGCCAAACTGTCACTTCTGTCAGTCGCCTGGAATTGGATTTGGTCTATAAGCTTTCATTATTCCGGTGCTAATTATGAGGCGTCTATTCACAGATCCAACAGCTCATAAAAAGACATTTTAACAATAATAAAATCTTGTTTCCATCCATCATCCATCACTAATAGCACTTTGCCAAAGATATTTTATGGTAGCCGAAAATTGATAATTTCTTTAAAATGTTAAGAGGCATCTAAATTAATATTAATGTGGAATAAATTCGGTAAAAGGGGAATCTCCATGTATATTATGGATAGATTGAAATCCATTAGGAAATAATCGAATTAGTAAGCCAATTTTAGAAATTATATCCATCATCACAGAGGACTAGTTCCTTGGAGTTGAAGTTTCCTTAATGCTCAGTAATTTCCAAAGCGAAGATATATATTATATATGCAACGAATCTCTTAGCTTGTACACAAGCCCAGTTGGAATACGAACGCCTAGCTCATTTAATTAATTCCCCAAATGTATCCGAAGGTTTTAGCAAATTACATCACCGTCCCACCGTCTCCCAATTCACATTGTCCACCTACCACCTACCATTGGCAAAACAATCCAAGCCAGTGTGTTTACATACATGGACTATACAATCAGAGGATCCATAATGCCATTACATTTATGCAAAACGACAACGAGGGACTGAGTAAAAATCACGAAAAAGCTATAACAACAAAACATGCAATAATTTTATTGCAGGGAATGGAGCTAACTATGGCAGGGAATCTGGAATCTCTTCCCACACATGGAACGTCATTAATAATGGCCACAGACGCTATAACTCACCCGGGGAGCGGAGTGCGGGACGAACCGGATGTCTCCCTCTCATAAGAGCGTACAAAATGGCGACCATTTGCATTAAATGATTGCTAAAACGAAGAACCAAAGGACTCTGAGTCCCTGTGTGTGTGTGTGTGTGTCCAAAAACGGTTTTAATTATGATAACAGCGCAATTATTCTTGTCAAGATCATTTGACCAAGAGCCCAAACACATACATACGATACGTGTACAGATACAGGGCAGGGCGTCCTGCCTGCTTTGCATTTTGGGTTCGTGAGTGTGTCTGTCATAATTTGGCTGCGAGCCTGCCTGTGGGCGGCTGTTGTCTGTTGTCCAGCTCTGCCTTTTTGTTTGTCAATTTGCATACTATCATCGTCATGGCTGTTTTTCATCTGGCTCTGTTGTACGGCTCCCTCAGAGGCACACATGCACGCACACTAATTGAATATGTATGAAGCTGGCATCCTCGTCGTTGGCTCGTCCTTGTCCCTGTCTCTGTCTCTGTCCCTGTCCCATCTGCACTCTGTTCCATCCCGGGTCCAGAATTTAATTTACACTCACCCAAAAGTCATGCAGTCATTTGGCATGTCTATCAGAGAGACGAGACGAGACCAGGGACAGAGGCAGATGCAGAGACAGAGACAGGGACAGGTCTAGGACCGCGCCTAGAGCAGATGGGGGTCAGACTCAACCCAATCGTGCAGTTTCGATTCATCTCTCTGTCCATTTGTACTCGTCATCAGCGCGTTCTCTTTCCCACTTTCCCGCTTTCCATCTCCTTCTCTGTCTGATATCTGTTTAGTCTTAGCACAAAATGACGCATATTTAGCTGCAGCTCAAGCCATCAATCCTGAATGTTCATCTATCCATCTCTATCTCTCTTCCTCTTTTGCCACTCTTTCCTTCCCTATCTGTCCGTCCTGTGCCTCATTCTTTGGCAATTAATCATTTTCCCTCATCATAAACGTGATTTCTTTTCCACTCTCAACTCCAGATACTAAGTTGCTGCAAGAAAAGGGGATGTTGCAACTGTCGCACAAACGAGGCAATCATGTCATTCTAATAAGGGAATCCACTCGGGCTATAATGCAGGCGATTCCTTCCATGGGCGAGATTTCCTTAATATTTTCATTTAAATGGGTATTCTCCAACTGTTAGTTCCCTTCGATACATATATCGTTGGTTGCGACCCTTTTCAGACGTTCAAATGTTTCTTCTTGGCCAACACCAACTCGTTTGCTTCCGCGCACCGATTTCCACCGATTTTAAACCCCACCGCAAACCAATTAACCTGCGCCGGCTTACAACTAATTCAAAATTACAATCCCAAAGAGGGGAGACCGACAATGTAGATACAGACAGACACTGTAGCGACATACAAAATCCGCCCCGGCAGACGCGGCTCGGGTGGCAAAACCACGGACTACAGACCATGACACGTGCGTTTCGATGGGTGCGGATTACAGCAAAAGTTGATGACAACAAATTTGACGACACAAAGGATTTATTTGTTGATAACATTTTCTTCCTTTTTTTTTTTTGGGATGTTGGGTGGAAAAAGTCAACTTTAAAATGGTGTATTATGGGGTGATGCACTAAGTCCTTGGGGCCCATTGAATGGGACTGGGACGGGGACTAGACCCAGGGTCGCCCGTCGAAACCCATTGGCGCCATTTTGTGTTTCGGCGTAAGGCCATAAAATCCAAGAGATTTAGCTTTCAATAAAAATGCAAATTTGTCAGTGAGGGCAGGGCGAAAAATGTGAGTTTGTCTTTACTTTTGTCTACCTTTTTTGGGCTTTATTTTTTGTTTGCCTCATCCGCCATTTTTATGGGTTTTTAATTTGCATACAGCAAGGGTTCCCAGTGGCCCCAGTCCGAGTCAGGGAGTTTGAGCGTCGGTTGTGCTTACCTTAACCTGCGATTCGGACATTCCTAAGGCATACGCGAGCTTGGCACGCTCTGGTCCAGCCAGATATTTCGTTTGCTCGAATGTCTTTTCCAGGGCAAAGATCTGCTGACCACTGAATGTTGGGCGGGTGTGTTTCTTCTTGCCATCCTTGTCGTTCGATGGATGATGCTGATGCGACTGCGATAGATTGGCGGACACTGCAAGTAAGAAATTTTGAGTTTGTTGCTTAGTTATTTCGTTATTGCATTTACATCCTGTTCTTAAACTCCCACAAACAAACGATTGAAAGTGAATTCATTTGAATATTTATGGTAGTACGCGAGAAACTTTTCAGATCGTAGAAACTCAAACATTTGAGTATCTTGTTTACAAGCATTTCCCAGCTCAAGTATTTATTGTCCCCCCAAATGTTAATTATGAATTGTTAAATAATTTCGCCCCCAAAAATGAGAGAGGGGACAAAGTTTGAAGCGAATCCTGGGGTGGATGGTAAGCGATTTCGGTGTTGTGGCAGAAAAGTTTTGTGACATTTATTAATTGTTTACGAGGCGACAGCTGCTAATTTGATAATAAAGTTTTTGGGAATCACCCGCAGAAAGGTGTTTGGGGGTGGTTTGCTTTGTTTTTTGTGTGTTTTTAGCAATATTCAGTTTTAATATAAAATAAAATAGTAATAATAAAATTTTATTTTTTTAATAATTTATGTGCAATAGTTGAATCTTTTAGATTTGTGTACTTTCCATTTTAGTGGATTTTTGTAATAGCTCTGGAACGATCTTCTATCTCCCAAAATGTGTCCCCAACCAAATGATAATTGCACACTAATTACAAATTGGACACAAAATATAAGTATAAATTCAAAAAGTAGAACAAAAAATCCCTATGCACACGTTTACACAATTAACAAACCGAAATTGACCGCAGCAATTTATGGGACAGGCCAGCATGGGGACCAAAACTTTTTCCGTTGATGGTCGACGGAGGGTCGGGCTCTCGGAGCCTTCATTAAAATCAATTAGCAAAAGCGACGACGACGACGACGGCGTCGACGACGAGAGGCCAATAAAAGCAGGCCAAGTGGTCCAAAAACAAAACGCCCACCCAGCAGCCACGCCCCTGTCGGAGATGAAGCTGGGGGAAGGACGAGGAAGGTATGTACGTGCCCTGTTGGCTCGTAAAGTCAGTCAAGTGGACATGGTCGGTGGGTGGTCATAAAATAAAACGGAAGCCAAGGGAATGGGAATGGGGAAGGGGATTGGAGTGGGGGAGACGTTGTGGTGGGTGTGCGCCTATGGCAGGGCTGCCAGGGTGTCTGTGTCTGTGTATATGTGTACTTTCAATTAATGTCACCCCATTATTAAATGATCCCTAATTATGTGAAATGATTTAACTAAATATGCACGGGGCAGAGCCAAAAGTGAAAAAGGGAAATGAGGTTGGTAAAGGTAAAGCCACAGACAGCCGTTACCCTTAAGGGGTGGAGGGGGTGGTTCTTGGGCTGGTGTCGTGCATGGAACTCCTTTTTTAGGTCGTTGCCTCCTGGGCTCGGCTCGGGTCGGGTCGAAACTTTGAGTCCCTTATGATACTTTGGTGCCATTTGTGCAAAATTATTAATTTAAATGGTTATTTCTAACAGCTTTCATACAGATAAGGATATCTTTTTTTGGGTTACGCCATTCGAATATGGGCGCAAGATATAACAAAAAAGGATTGCAATGAAAGTGAGTACTGAAGGTCTGTACAAAGGGACTGGGGGAGAAATAGAGTTGGGGGAAAGAAATTGTGTCGGTATAGAAGGGAATTGCATATAAATGTTGATTCAATCACAGCTCTGGAGTTCCTTTTGTAGCACTTTTTGCAGCTTTTACTTTATACTGTATACATACTGTAAAAATGGGCTGGCATATTTCATCACTAGTCCGCCGCCAACTGGGTTTCCATCTCATCTGGAATGCTCCCATTTGATTGCAATGCTCGAAATATTGAAAGAAAAATCCCTTCCAAATTTGTGGCATTCAATTTATAAGGTTCCTGTTGTTTCACAGACAATTCTGGAGCTTAACAAGACTTGTCAATAAAGGGGAACATAGGGGGAGTACCATCCCGGGCTGGGGGAGGTCCACAATGTAACAAGCATAATCCCTGGCAAGAAAAATTGTAGCAGTGATAATTTTTGTATTCTCTATAGTCTCTATAGCTGTCTCTGCCTCTCTCTCTCTCTCTCTCTGTCTCTGTCTCGTGCCCTGCTCTCGGGTAGCTTGGCGGTTGGCAGCTGCGTCCTGCAAAGGACCCTCATAAATAACCGACAAATATGAAGCGTTTATTTGCTCATGTCACGGCCCTCAAACGCATTGCAATGAAATGGATCTGGCAGAGGGGAATTCTTCTCTTCCCTCCGTCCCCCCCTTGCCGCCATCAGCATTCTTCCACCGAGTCAGCGGCAGTTGTCTATAATCGCATAAGTCACCCTGTTGGCATCGCTGCATTTGCACTTTTTCCTGCCTCCAGCTAAATCCTCGTTTTTTTCTTTCCGCTTCCACTTCCACTTTTTTCCATTTTCCGTTTCATTTTCTTTCACTCCCAATAATTTTTTATGGCGTTAATATTTTTGGACATTTTTCCGCCTCTGTTTTAGGAGGGCGGCAGAGGCTGGTGGGCGTGTGCTGTTTTGTGTGAATGTTTTCGTTATTGAAAATATTAAAAAGTCATTTATTATCGGGTGTGATGGGGCAGGGAGCAGGGCAAGGTCTAAAGGGGAGGGAGTGGAGTGTGTCTGGCCTTCAGCGAGACAGTTGTAAAATGTTGATAGACAGGCGATTATCCGAGGGAATAATGGAGAAGTGGCTGCATTGATTTTCGAGAGCAAGTAAGTATTAAAATGGGGTTTCTGTTTCAAAATGATTAAAAAACTTTACTGGGAAACTATAAGAAAGTAAAATAAAAGTTCCAAACAAATCTCAACTTCAAACAAGTCCCAACCAATGCCCCCTCATGTTATAGCACAATCTTGTAAGATCTTCATCACAATCTGGTTGTGCGAAAGCAAAACCCCCTTCTGCAACAAGTCCGCTCGGCTCGACTCGCCTGCGACTAATCTGCATCTTTTTATACACACACACACAGGTAGGATGGTAGATAGGTGGTTGGTCCTCGGCCTCCTCTGGCTCATTAAGTGCCACTGTTGCCGTCCCTGTCTGTGCATTGTTTTATGGCCTGTTTTATGCCCGATTATATGCTTAAAGCACAAGTTTCGCTTGGATTGTGGTGGGGGGAGGGATGGGGATTCCAGAGAGTGGCTGACACACAAAATGCCACTTGAATTTTAATTAAACGCAACAGCTAGACAGGCTCGTGTTGTCTCTCTCGCTGTCTTCATTAAGCTTAATGAATTGTGTCAAACGCTGGATGCGGTTTCTGTTGCCGGCTCTCTGAATTAATGGCTCCATTTTTTCCCCCTTTCTGTATTTACTTTTTATGTTAAAGTTAATTATTTCATTAGCAGAATGTGGTTGTCTCGCTTTATTTTATTTTTGTATGGTTTTCCTCTTTTAAAGCACGTATGTATGTACGTATGTATGCGTATATGTGTATGTACATAAATGTACATACGTAGCAAAGGAGGGAGTGGATACGAGTTTAACCAAGTGGCTTGGCTAACATTATACAATATTTAATTTAAATTAATCTGATGCAAAATAATATTTCTGTTAGGCAATTTCAATCAAATATCAGTTGTGGTCAATCCAAATATTTAAGCGTCTTTCCTTAAACAAAATTCCATACTAACTTCTCAACGCCGTAAGTCCTCTGCCTAGCATCTAATATATTTATTCTTGTCTCCTTTACTCGTGAGAGCAGAAAAATCAATATTGTATAGAATTTGTGAATCTCGCAGCCCACAATAACAAGCCATAAAATCGAATTTGGAAAACATGTTTCAATTGTCAGTTGCTCTGGCTCATTGTTTCCACATAATTTTTGTTTCGGTTAACTTTAGCCGCCGTAAAACATTCTCATATTTCCGCTATTTACATGAATATCTTCCATTCACTTTCGAATATATTTATTTATTTTTACTCGAATATAAACATACATACATATTTATGGTAAAAGAGATGCGACAGCTGCTGGCCCAGACGGCAAAACAAGAAGAACCCAACTTTTTAGCCCGAAAGCAATGTTAAAGCGGAATGGATTTTCTCTGCTGTTGCTCCACCATACATACATACATACACATGTTTATGTATATGCACGAGTAGAATAATGTATATAGGGAGATAAGGGCAGACCCAGACGCTGTGAGAATATGTTGCCACATTATTATCTAGAAGTAGGCGAAGAAGACGCAGCGGAAACGGGCCCAGGGTTGGTATGTTTTATTTTTGTTTTATCCTGAAATGGGGACAGGCTTCAAATAAATGTATGTGTGCGTGTCTATGTGCATGTAGGCTGTCATGTTAACAAGGCTAAAAGAGAGCGCTTCCAGTGCTGGCAATGTGTGCGTGTGCGCACAACACACTCACACCCACACCCACGGCAACGGTAAACGGCAACATGGCCGTAGTTTCGTGCGCTGAAAAGAGGGCTCTGGTTTTTTGTGCCTGTTGTTTTCAACACACTTTATTTGTTATTAATAATGAAATTGCATTTGATTAGCTCATTCGGGCTGGGAATATTCTCTAACTGGCATTATTTACTCTTTGATTATGCCCGGAATTTTTCATTTGATTCGATTGCACCACCACCCGACCCCACCTGTTTAATGCTATCATGTGATTATTATTATTAATATTTGCCTGCCAATTCATTAATGACAATTTATTGGCTTTCCGCTTTTGCAAGCTCATCGAGTTTTTGTTGTTGCTGTTGTTGTTGCTGTTGTTTTATTTGATTACAATTGAAAAGGATTAAGTTTGTTGGCATAACTGTTGATAGTGGTCTCGTATTGTGTTTGGTTCTATTGGTTTATCAGTTCAATTGGTGCTAAAATTCAAAAGGGTAGGTTAGTTATCGCTGCATGTATATACTTCTGATTAATCATTTTGGGTCACCAAATGTATTGGTTTTAGAGGAGCTACAGGGGAATACGGGGTGCATCGAAAGCTCACAATAAATATGTGCAAATTGTAAGATACAATTTATAGAAGTTTAAGTTGGTAAGAACTCAGGAAGAGTATACATAGCGAATTCTCTGGCCCTGGTCAGTGGATCAATCCGTTTTCCAATTAGGCAAGCCTCTTTAATTTCCTTCCACTTTCGGACTCCCTAACTTGCTTTCAACAAACTGACTGTTATCCTGTCAGTTGACTGCTTCGTATCCGAGTCCGGCTTACTGCACTGTTTAGCAAATCAATTAAATCAATATTTGGTTAATGTTGGCCACAGAGCTACCAAAAGCTTGAAAACTCCTCGACACCTAACGACACGACACACTTCAGAAATCAAATCGAACACAAGACAAACATAGGCACAGCACACATACGAGTATCTCTGCCAGCTGCGATCGCTTCAATGTAAGAAAATTGTGAACGATTTCCGACTTGGGCCAACACATTTGTGCCCAGTCATGGACGCAATTAAAAGCCAAACAGCAGCAGCAGCAGCCGCAGTAGCCCATAGCACTAAATCAAATCAATTGCCAATGCGAGTCAGATGCTGATGCGGGAGCGGGAGACTTTAAACAAATAAACAATTGGGAAAAGGAAAACGAGTTTCGAGATGGTGCCACATTACTTAATGAGCTTAGGGTCTCAGATTGAGAGAGAGAGAGAGAGAGAGAGATGGCTCCTATAAATAGATATAATAATGAAGTAACCAGATCAGAAATCAAAAAACCAGAGCCCAGATCGAAAGCGAGCCAGTAAATTAATATTTCATATGTCGAGCCATCCCATCCCATCCGATATACCATCCCATCTCTTCCCATCATCATCATCATCATTATCGACTTTTGTGTGGAGTCATGGGGAGAGCAGAGCTCTCTGAACTCTCTGATCGTGTTAAAGTGATTCCTCAACACTTATTAATGAGCTGGACAATGGTAGCTGGGCCTGGAGCAGAACTGCAACTGTGAGCTCGGCCTCGTCTTGCCCCCCCTGTAAATCATATTGGTAATCACTTGAGAAGCTCTCGCCTGATCACCACGATCATTAGGGAGCCATTCGCTTTGCTTTGTTAACGGGCTCCCCTCCCAACAGGAAGTCGGAACCCGCTGAGGGGTGTGCCCGTTGACAGTCCGCGGACAATCGGAACCAAATTACGCGCTCCATTCAGTCTGGCCTGATTACCGATCGATCGACCGATCGATCGATCGATTTATTTGATTTTTGCAAATTAGTGTTTGGTTACTGAGGCTTTCTTTGGTACTCACTCGTATTGGATAGACGCTCGCGCCACGCTATCGGATTGGCCACCAGTCCCTGCAGTCCCGGCCAGTACAGGTGAGTACGGTCCACAATATGTCCGGCATGAGTCTTCAGCGGCGCTCCCTGACTCTGCGATAGATACTGGGCCATGCCCGCTGCAGCGGCCGCAATGGAGAAGCGGGGTATGCCAGCTGTACAGGAAGGGAACAAAGGTGAGATAGTCGTTAGATGAGCTTTAGGTCAGATAAACTTAATCATATAATTTCTTTTCCCTTTTGAACCCAATTTTAATAGGATCTATGTAAGCTGACCTTCACTTTAAATGAGCTAATAACTTGTAAGATATCTTTATGTATTTAGTAATGGACAATGATTGGCAATGAGTACTGTTTAATGTTCCCCCACTAGCAAATACCTCCCCCATTAACTAATCCCCTAAAAAAATTATTTCCAGTTGATCAGATTTCTGCTCGACTCGTTCTCTTTCGGTTGCCCAAATTTTCTGCCCACTCATTCGCCAACACAATAAGAAAATTTGTTCAGATTAATTAAAAGCCATTAAATAATTTGTCATAAACAGAATGAGAAGCATTTTGTTCGCTGGCCGAAAAACATTTAAATGACGATTGGAAGGAAAAAATTAAATGAACGGATCAAATCACATAAACGCCCTCGTTAAAAATAATTAAAAATGTTATGGCACATTGTCAGCACCCTGTCTACTGCCCTGCGCTGTCTCGGCTGACAATTGGTCCACATTTAACTGTCAAAAATCAGTCAGAAACAGAGACAGACACACATAGAAAAGAGAAAGAAAATTCCAAAAATCATTTTATGGAAACGACAACGTCACACTCATGAGTATCTACTACCCCCTCCCCTCCTTCCATTCACCGCTGTGGACCACGTTTTTCGTGTGTCATTTTGATTTAATTACAAACAATTTGACAACTAATTGCTGCAACATTTAAGTTAAAACGCGTATCTCATTACGTTTTGTGGCAATTTCGCAATTGGATGTTATGACCATTTCGGATTTCATATAAACTGCTGTGCTCAATATCTAAAATTGCCCTGATTATGTATGCTGGTAAGGGAAAGAGGTGCAATGACAGGGGCCTGGGTTTCGTTTTATTGAATCACATGGAATCATGCCAAACCGGATTCGCAAAACAAATTTTTAGCGCTCTTTTTCATTGGTTTGTTTGTTTGCGAAACTCGTTTTTGCAGCATTTAAAATATTTATAATTAAATTTGTTTTCTTTTTCGTAGTCGTGGGTATCAATTGATATGTAATAGATATGTATATGTTTCAATATTGCTCAATGATTTGGTTTATCGAAATGGGGTCTGAGGGAATCTTTCTTGCTGCATATACAAAATTGGGTTTCATAAGGGGAACAAATATCTGCGCTATCTAGCTGTTCAAAAATCCAAAAATCAACTATAGATTGTAGAATGATAGTCTAATTTTTCACATTCCAAATCTTGTTGATACATACGTTAAGAATAACTTCCTTATACTGGATTTCCTTATCAATAAGGATGCCTAAAAATCTAGTTATTTCATATTTTATACCCGATCTGTATCTCCATCTTATAGAATATACCATCAGCGGCTTCCTTGACACTCACCTCCTGTTAAAGCACTTAGACCCGCCGATGTGACCGGCGGTGGTTTCGACAGAATCGTATCGATGCCATGTGGATTGGGGGCTCCCTGGCTGTTCGTGGTGTTGGCCGTGGTGGAGGATGACGAAGAGCTGCCCCCCGATCCGCGATCGCTGATCAGATGGGCGTTTGGACTGTGGCCATAGGAGAGGCCGTTGCCCGCGGAGGATGGACCGCTGCCGGCACCCACTCCGGACCCCCCCTGGGCAGTCTTCATCTCCGTGGTCATCGAGTGGAGGGCTGCCAGAGGAGGCCCCAGGAAGCTGAGGGGCAGCTTGTGCTCCATGCCCATGCTGTTATTGTTGTTGTTGTTGTTTTTGAGGTGTCCACTGTGGTTGTTGTTGAGATGCCCACTGTGTGTGTGGTTGTGGTTATGCAGCGCCAGCGGATTGACCGAGTGGTGGTGCTGGAACTTGCCGCGACTGGTCAGGTTCTCGGGGCTGTAGTCGAGTGGCGGCGGGGGACTGGCGGACTCGCTGTTCTGGCACTGATCCTCGCCGCCGCTGAGCGCGAAGGACTTGGCGCTGTCCACGCCTGGACTGGAATTATGCTCGTAGCGTGGCGAGGGCGACGACTCCGAATGAAGGCGCGAGGAGGCGGGCGGCGGCGTTGTCGAAGGGGAATCTTCAGCGGAAGAGGTCTTCAGGCCTCCACCATGGGCCGCAGCCTTCAGAAGCATCAGGGGACTGCTGTTGTGGTTGTGGTTGTTGCTATTGCTGCTGTTGTTGTTGTTATTGTTGGCGTAGACCGCCGCCGCAGCCGCTGCACTGTGGTAGTCCGCCAGCTGCTGCTGGTAGTCCGCTGCAGCCATGGCATGGTGGTGCCGCATGTACGGATTGATCAGATCCATCTCCGGCTCGTGTCCGTGTCTGTACTCCAGGCCCGAGCAGTCCGTGTGCGTGACAGCCTGTGGCTCGGTGTGGTTGCTGCTGCTGCTGCTGCCTGGTCCTGGTAGGCTGTAAAAGCTGGGCGGCAGGGCAAGGTTGAAGGCGGAATTAGCGGAAAGCTGGAAGGTCTGAGCCAACTGCTTGGCCGCCACTGTGGCCGCCGCTGGAGCCGACGTTAGTGTGGGTATGGGCGAGGGATTGGTGCTGCCACCCGCGGGCGTTGTGTTAAGGAATGGACTACCCAGCTTGGGATAGACGAAGTCACGCGATCCACTCGAATTAGTTTTGGGAATGCAAGGCTGTGGAAATCCTTGCAAGGGTATTGACGACCTTCAACTCGAGGTTTTATTGACTTTGGCAAGGGGCGATCGGGATCTTTGAAATCGCAGTTTAATTATTTTGATTCTGTATATTCTTCTATATATTTTTTGATTTTAAGCATGTATTTGATGCTGTACGAAGTTTCAAAAATATTCAGCTGTTTTTTTCTTCACTAGATTGTTTCTAGATTATTGTTTTATTTTTTATTTTTTAAACGTTTATTTTGTTATCGAGCATTAGTTAAAATCCTAACTGGTTGATAGAAGAAAGTCTTTATTTAACGGATTCTTCCTTAAGATTTTTTCACACAGCTTTGCAGAATTTCTTCCTTTGTTCCTAAACAGTCAAAAACATTTGGTTTTGTTCTATTTGTACGATCCAATTTTTAGTTTATAATATTTGAGCCATCCAACCGTTTTGCACAGACACTTCAAAGGAAATCAATTGTACTTTCGCGTCCCGTTGCGTTGGCTTAAATTTGTACCGACATTCTCGTATGCACCACTCTACTAAAAACTGATTTTGGCGTAATCTGACTTGGTATTTGGTTTGCCGTTTATTTCAGAGAGCGGACGCGCGCGTGACCGCTGGCCTGGGCTTAAGAAATCGGAATGACTCGATGGTCCCAGTTCACTTGGCCGCCGCACAATCTCAGTTTGAGTTTTAGCCAGTTTCAGTTCGTGCAACCAACCCTCGAATTCCATTCGCAGCATCAACACGCGTCGGAGCAAAAGAGACGGCACTTCGTAAATCAGGGGAGCGAACCGCTCTCTCTCCCTGGCTCTCTTCAGCACAAAACGAATAGGAATTTTATTATGTACATCATTAAAATCAACTATTTCGGATTCGGATTGGAGCCTGGGACTGAAACGGGACTGAGACTGGACCTGATCCTGGTACTGGTTGCCTCTCTATCTCTCTCTCCCTCTCTCTCTCTGTCGCATTGTTTGAGTGTGCGTGTGTGAGGGAGAAGGAGAGCTGTGAGTGCATTTTCATGGCTCTGGTTTTGGTTCGGGCTCTGAATCTGACCGGGATTGTGGGTGGCCTTTTTGTCGACTGCGAATTCTGTTTATTTGTTTAAAAAGCTATAAATATTGAGACGAGCGCCCGGGGGCCGCCGCCAAGATTACTTTTTTGTTGGGTTTATTCATTTAAATAATTAAAAACGGCGCTGGTGCTGGCACGAAATTTAAAAAAGGAAACTGGGAAGAAGAAAGGGTTATTAAGCTAGAAATATACATATATAATATGAACAATATTCAATAACAAACAAAGTATTCAATTGTTAAATATTATAAAGTAAAGCCACACCCTCAGAGCAGTGTTGTGAACAAACTAATATTCATAAATATTTAAAATTGTTCCACTCTTTTAGCGCTGAACTAAATTAATACGCTAATTAACATTTTCATATTATTATGTGCCTGTTTGGATGGATGTCCCAGAATGGGGATTGGATGGGAGGATTTTTAGCCCACTCCGACGGCCAACGGCTTATATTTATGTTTATCTGTATAAAAACGCTCCTCCTGCTGGTGCCGTCACACACAGGCATTCAGACGGGCGCTCCACATACAGATACAAAACTGCGCTTCATTTAATAATAAACTACAGAAAATTTTAATTTACTCAGACAAAAGAGCGAGCGTTAACTCGGAGCACGAAGCACGAGGCCACACCCCCGGAACAAGTGAGAGAGAGATAGCGATTGTGGCCGCCATGTTGAAGTTAAGTTTCTCTGAGAGAGGAGAGAGAGTGAGTGTTCGTGCAGGGTCATTTTCCACCATAGCTTGTTGATTTTCGACTGTGTTCGGCATTTAATTGACTTTGCCGTAAAAATGTTGACTACTAAAACCTTAAATCTACTAAATAGCATACGTGCCCTCCTCACTCGCCACGCTTTCCACCCATAGGCCCATAGCCATCCCGCATCTTTGGCTTTGATCTAAACAATTCAATATAAATATAGATATGCAAGACAGAAAACATGTCATAGCCTTTTCTTTTATCGCACTTAACAGATCTCAACAGAATAAATTTAAAAAAAAAATGTTTCTAAAACATAAACTGTACACTGGAAAAAGTGAAAAGTTCCAAAAATTAAAAGTAAATTCATAAAGATATACAAAATATAATTTTAACGTATCTAAAAATTTATTTATCAAATTTTTCTAGATATTTGTTACATTTTTATGTTATACTTTTTATTGTAGGGCATACATTTAAAACAGCCACAAAGAAAATCTATCTTTATTTATTAAAATATAAAATGCATATATTACTAATTATTTCGAGCTATTTTTATTATTTCCTAATATATAATAAACTTCAGATGACCATTTTCTCTGCGTGTAAACTCGAAGCATCAAAAAATGTGAGCCCGAACCGAAAAGATCCACTGGCCACTAAAAACTTGGTCAAAGATAACAAAACAACACAAACACAAACCCTAACTGTGATTGATTTATTGTTTTATTGTGCCAAAAAAATACCAACAAAATAGAAGATGAAAAGAGGAGGAAAAAGGCGAGAGAATTTACAATTTACAATAGCGATAAGCAGAGAATTGAGAATGCTGTACTCTGGCCCATACTTTGTCTCTTAGTTTCTTTGAAAACTCAAATCAACTGAGACCCAGTCGGGTAATTAATAAATAATTTGTGAGATTTTTATTTTCTTTCACATGTGGGCCCTAAAATCTGAACTGAACTCAGACCAACTGGAAAGTAAATAGCCATAGCTAAAGTCATGGCTTGGGGTTTATGGGCAGAGGTTCGGGTGGGGTATCGCATACTCTCACAGTTCATTAAACTGGGAATGGAAGAATAAGTTTGGGTCTTGGTCGTCTCAGGTATTTATGACTTGATTGTCCAGAGACCCCAGGTAGCAACAGTAAATATGTCCATAGAAAACAATAGTAGTAATAATTCTTCTTAAAGACGAGACTTAATTCCAGAAACAAGTATTTAGAAGTTTGAGGAAGCTAAAAGAAGCTTGACCTTAATGATGCTTATTTGGATTGAACTACGAGTATTAAGGGGGAAAACAGAAGAAACTATTCAATAATTGAGAAATTGTAAAGCTCTGAAAAGTTTAAATTAAAGTCTATCTTCCAGTATACTCATTGTATGTACATGTATGTATATCTAAGGAAACAAAACTTGCCGAAATAAAAAACTCAGAAGCCTCAAATCAATGCTTGACCAAGCAAGACCCCCTCCCCGAGAAACCCCTAACAATACTTGGTCAGTAATCCGTTTCTAAATTTGAATTTTCCATTGGCCACAAAACATCTGCGACTCCCCAAACCATAATCCAATCTATGTACACATATGCAACACAATTTTCGTTTCACACCTATTCGAAATATCCTGTCATCTTTGCTTACTGTTATTATTATTATTATGATTATAATTCGTTTTGGAAATAAAACTGGGGCGACTGCAGAAGGCGATGCCGGAGAAAGCCGCAGCTGGGACACATGTGAGACCGCATTGGAAAATACTCGTATACATATATGCAGCTTTTCTGTCCCGTATTGGTCAGCAAAAGAAGTCTCAACATTTGGCACACAATTTGCATTATTTGAGATTGGGTTTTTTTGGTGCAAAGTTAAGTCGGGTTGATGTATGTCAAAGATACGTGCGCGTGTTAAAATCCTGTCTAATTTAATATCTATAAATCCCCGGCTATGACAGCAGCGACCCAATGGGCCAAAGGTGGCACAGAAAAAAGGGTTATCATCGGTCGAGGGTTGCTTATCAACGTGGCAAATTGATTTCGGCTCGTTATGCGGTCACTTGGGTACATTTTTTGGTCAGAATTGTAAACCCGAAATTGGCCAAACGTGCGTTACAAATTAATGTTTGTTCGGGATTTTGTTTCACTTCCTTTTTTGCGTTATTATTTTTTTTATTTATCTTACGTTTTGTTTTTTGCAAACAAGCCATAAACCCTTTTATACTTCAACAGGATGTGCCGCCTGATGCCGAGTTATGTGGTGCAAATGCCGTGGGTGTTTTGGGGTGGCTATCGTTTTATTGGTCATGCAATCAATATGGTATTAGTTGGGCTTGTCATTCACTGACACCGATATGGGTTATTGATATTGATAGTGATAGTGGAGGTGACTTGGTGGCAGTGTAGGGAAGGAACGTCATTGTTAGCGAATAGGAGTTTTAACGGATTGATTATTTCATTTTAAATCTACGAGGCATTCCGATATAAACATTATCCATACATTTTTCTTATCTTATTCTTTGGCCACATATTTTAAATGCTATTATTATTCTACGTCATATTGTATCATAAATGCTATACGTACTATGCTCCACCGCCAAGAAAGACTTGTCATATTTTTTATTGCATACTACACGCTCTCACGTCAGGTTAGAAAATGTCGCCTTTGATTGCTTTCCTATTTGTTTACATTTTCAGGCTCTTCACAGGAGAGAGAGTGAAGGAGAAAAGGAGACAGAGAGGGCGAAACTGAAGCAAGGGAGAAATAGGACGTGCATGGCATATCAAAAAATCGAAAATGCCCGACACATGTTTCAATCATTTTCCATTTTTATTTATTGTCAGCATTTATTCTGCTGACACTTTTCTATCTCCTCTGCTTCACGCCTCCACCCTCTGATCTGGTCGGTATTTTTTTGTGTATTTGTGCTTACAAAACAATTTGCAAATTGCTTCCAAAAACTTTGCCTGATGCCAAGTGCAAGTCTTCTAATGAATCAAAGAATGTAAATTTATCTGCAAAATGCTTTTCTGACGCAGTAATTAAATAAAAGTTATGCCAACTGTTAATCAGCTTGGAACACTGGCAGCTGCAGAGAGTCTCATTTCTTAAACATAACCCAATACATTTTCGATCGGGGTGGTGGGCAGAAGAGCATCGAATCATTGTAAAAAAAATCAATTGAGTCTGCGAACTTTACTTAAGAAAAATGTCCCCTGACGAAAACGGAAGAGTTTCCTCAAGGGTTTTTATATTATTTAAATTCCAACATCATCAAACAGCGATCCCCTACGTTTCTTTATATTTTTTTGTATTATTACAGGGTACCGCATTGGCAGGGCTGCCAATTTATGTTTGAACCATGTAGCAAGGGCTCCACCTTGAATTCTCCTCTCTACTTCTCTCCATTGACCGTCGCACATTGTTGCTCATGCAATTTCAATTACGTTTGCTGTCGATTTTCGAATACGTTTCGGCGTTTCAATTCGATTTGCAAACCCCACTGGCAATCTTACCCCACGCTCTCTTTTACTCCCACTTTTCTTTATTCCCTTCCCATTTATACCCCATAGCCCATCCACTGCCCCCGCCCCAATCCTCTTGATTTCAATTAAACTGAGTTGCCTCTGGCGCTGACGCTTTTCGACGTGTCACAAATGCAGCATTCAGTTTTCGCTTTTCGGTTGCCGGTCCACCTCCGGCCCCACCCTCATCTCCCACCACACTTTTCTGTACACTCTACTCCTTCCCAGTCCCGACAAGTTTATTTGCTTGTTTTTCCTCTGTCGACTGCTGCTGCTTCTTGCCATTTAATTGGTTTCCTTCGTTTTTCATTTTGTGATTTCCTCTTTGGAGCTTGCTTTCCCTCTCCTGAGCTGCCATACTTGACCACTTGCATTTTATGGCGACGCGGAAAAGATGTTTTCCCCTTCAAAATGGAAAGCCGACCTCTCCGATGTCGCTGGTGTGGGAGAAGCCATGTTGTTGATGATATTAAGATGGTGTTGGTGGGCCTGGGCGATGGTACAGTGGTTCAAAGCTTCTGCTATCTTGTCGAAAACTGGACATTTGTATAAGGACTACTATATCAGGTGTTGTTAATATGTATCTTACAACCATTTTGGTATACCACTCTGGAAATGCAACTATCCCCATTGCTTCAATCTACTGTTTTCTTAATACTTTTATGTATGATAGTCCATGATAGTCCCTTAATCTTAATCCAATACAATACAATCATTCTTTGCCCATTCATCTCCACAGTCCCTTACTCCACTGTGCCACGCATTCCATTCCCCCGCAAACTGTACAAAAATCGCAGCCAATCGGGCGCTTTGCAATCACCAATCAACCTACACAAATAAAAAGCAATGCGCTGCTTGTTTAAAACAAAGAAAATTGCCATTGTAAATAAAATAAAAAATATAAAAATGAAAGAAAATCAAAGAAGTACCAAATTGAGAGAGCAAGGAGGAATTGAACACAAAAGAGCCAAGAATAAAGTTTTTCAAAAGCGATAAAAACGAAATGTCGCATATTTTTATGACATTTTCCACCACTACAAGCTGAGAGAAAGAAACCGTGGTAAGGTGAGAGAAGGGAGGGTTTCGAATCCGCCAAAAAAAAAACCCCTCCCATAATATTGGCGCAAATTGAATTTGTACAACAACAAACAGAGGAAAAAATATCTCTAATAAAAAACGTCAAAAAATTCGTCGTGCGCATATTTTTAACTTTTGCTTTGCCATTGCTAGTCAAGATCTCAAACCAAATTGAATTAGTTTTGCCATGGACACGGCCAGTACTCCTCCTGATTCCATAGATGCTCAATAGTCACACAACATCAGTTGGAGGGTCTCGTTCACGCCGTTCTAGGTAAGTGCCTCGGAGATGCCAGCTAGAGCCTCCTTGCTCACCGTCTTCTTCAGCTCTTCGAAGGCAAAGAAACATTTCAATCTGAGCTGAGAATCGTTTTCATTGGCAAACTCATCCACATGGGTCTTTGTAGCTTTCGAATAGTTGCAACTGTAGATGACCACGTACTGCTTGTGGTCCGTGCCCAATAAAATATACTGAATCTTCAGATTCTTGGGCGGTCAGGCTACAGCTAAGCAGAGATTGACGGGGGTAGGGGGTTTATAGGCATCCTGCTCACCAAACACTTCCAGGTAAATGGATCGATGAATCATAATGCCCTTGTAGGTGCTCTGCATAGGCATATTGTCGATTATAATTACCTATCCCTATCATTCACATTAGCCAGGTCGAGCCAAGGGGTGTAAGTGGGAAACTATTATACTAATTTAGTCATCATTTAATTTTATTATTTATAGGTACTATAATTAAGTTGAGTACAAAAAATTACGAGCAAGTCTTTCTTGAAAAGTGGCAAAATCGTATAAAGGCTGCTTGTGGGCGCCGTTTTACAACCTTGCCCTGGGCGCAAATTTTCCATCTTGGTAAATACCTTGGTAGATACCTTACATTATTCGTTTGGTGCACAGATTTCTATCATGTATCAACAGAGTACAGTTATGGTATCTATCGAATCTACGAGTATAGCGTGAACTGACTAAAACAACTGTTGAAGTGTGAGATATCAGTATCACTTACGACATTGGCACTTTCCCCAATGAATCCCCGTTAGAAAGCGAGCCGGGAGAGCCAACGTTTTGATGTAGAGTGTCTTCAGTTGATAGGAAGTGAAAGAGTATTGGAAAATAAAAATGAGCTGCTTGAACAAGTCGGGGGTCCTTAGACCCGCATCCGGAATATGGTCTGTGCAGAAAAGGAGTTGACGATTGGTATTGCAGTGATTTTCGAGATAATTATTCAAAGTCAAAGTTTAATGATTTTTTGATCAACGTAATCGAGCTTCGAGTATTTTTGTAATAGTGCCAAAGATATAAAACAATAAATAAATAAAATACAAGCCAAGTAATTTAGTTTGACGAACAGATACAAACACCATAGAATAATCTATTTAATTTCAAACAGGTACTCTCCCAATGAATCATAGATTAAACACCTTGGCGCTCTCTTTACATCGCTTATCCATTAGCCCACATGCATAGTACATACATATATCATTATGAAATGGCTTTCATTGCCACTTTGGCGCTTGAGGTCTACCAAACGCTGCCACCTATTACAAGTTCTTTGACTTGGCATAATTCACAGCCAGATAGATGGGCCATATTTCCCTCAGCCAAAACCAGACCAGCTCAATCCACACTCTAACACAAATCATAATTCTGATGTTTTATAGAGATAAAGTAATGCGGCTGCTCCCTAAATGGATTTACCCCAGCATTTGCCAAGTTTATGAAAAATAATCCTAGAGACAATATGAGGAGCAGGAGAAAGAGGAAATTTTTAAGATATGTACATATGTATGTATGTACAGATGTACATCCATCCATATATCTAGCAGCGTGTGGCTAGCGTATAAAGTGCTTTTGAAAGCATCCCAACGAGTTGATGTCTTGGCCAAAAAGTTTTTGGCCAAGCTTTTACAGAGGATGGGGGATGGCCAGTGCGATGTTGTGTTTGTTTTTGTTGTTGAGGGAAAAGTGTTTTTCATGAGCAATAATAATAATTTGGAGGCCGAATTTTAATTGCACCCAATGGACTCGTTGCGAAAAGGCGGTGTGTCTTAAGGCGAATAAGCACAATGAAGATCTTAAGTACATAGATACATACATACATACATATGTATATATATGTACTGCTTAAGGGTGATATACTGCGTATGTACGCTGTACGACGATATCACGAGTATAGCAGATTAGCCGGAAAAATGGTTACAGTTTCGGAAAACGAAACCTTTTGTAACCTTAAAGTTTGTAAGTTCTAAAATATAGCATCAAATGTATATGAAATTCGCTTTTTCTTCACCTTAAATCGTAAAATCCAAAGCCTTCTTACGAGTTCTTCATCTCTTAGGGAACACACCATCTTCCAGACAGCAGACTTTCATCAATCACTGAGCGAACGCATTGGGATTTCCGCAGATTTTCGTTATGTCTGCCGAAGTATATCCATTAAAATAAAGCAAAATTAATTGTTGTGTATGTTTTTTGGCTGAGCGTCAGGTGGGAAGGATGGGTGGAAGGGTTAAAGGGTTGAATTCGCTTTTATGGCCTCGTCTATGGCCCTTGTCGCGTTTATTTTGGTGGCGCCAACTTTCATGCTCAATTAAAACGTTTGTTTAATGGAAACAAATGCGCTTAATTAATAAACACGCATTTTGTGGTTCTCTGGCAAGGGTTGGGCTGATGTGAAACATGGAGCGGGCTGTGTAACAGTGCGTATACAAGTAAATACACCTTCCTATATACATACATACATACGTATGTATGTCCTGTGCTATCCTTTCGGTAATGCAGAAAAGTTGAAAACTGTCGCAGCTGTTTATATCGCGGTTGTTTGTTATAATTGTTGTCGTTGGTTTTCCATGTTTAATTACATTTGGCGATGGTTTCCCCTCCTGTTTGTTGTAAGGGCTGTCCATGGGAGGGTTGTAATAATTTAATAGCAGCAATAGCGGACGAGTGGAGCTAAGCTATTAATTTAAATTGATCGTTTTCGACTGGCGAAGAGCAATCAACTTACAGATCACAGCTATGTATCGAAGCCCCCACCACCCCACCCAACATTAAATGAACCATAGGTGCCGCCACTTTATCATATTCATTTTAAAAACATTTTCTATTTTCCCGCTCAAGGCATAGCGTGGCATACTTTTGGGGGATTTTAGTGTAGACTGAATGTAGAAATCGTGTAGTACATATTTCGATTTGCCTAACTCTGGACTACTTTCCTAGAAAACGTGTTAAACGAGAGATTTGTTCAAATAGTTAGTGTACAACCTTTGTTGGTGGCATTTTGAAACGATGCACCAGAAGACTTTTGACGGACTTTTGTCATGTATGACATGAGGAAGCGTTTTTTAAGTCCAAAAAGTACAGTTTGCTTAAACAATTGAGTTAATAAACGTATTTATTTTTTAGTTTTTTTTATATTGCAACGTTCTGTATGACCGAGATCTCCGTTCTATGGTAAATTGTACATTCATATGTTTGTCCTTCTGTCCGATCGTTCCATCCCAACCTTTGTATCCAGGCTCCTGGAGCACACTGTTCCACAAAGGACGCCAAATCGGGATAAGATCGAATCAATAGGGCACGGCCCTATCTATTGTGCATAGGAAAAGGTGCTGCTTCTACGCTGCCGCTCACGTATCACGTATCAATACAGATTTTCTTTTTTGCCTGCGGTATACGCACATTAGCGCACAGCAAACCTCACTATAGTATAGTGAGAGAGCATGCGGCACTTTCTGGCGCTAACGTACTGTGTTCCCGCTCGTTCGTTGTATTAACTGCAAGCCAAGCACAGTCCCCTTTAAGTCTACTTCTTAGCTACTTCCCTAAATTATGATACATTGAAACCAGTCTGTACTGCCAGTTTTTTTGGGGTCGTCCAATTTTCCCAGACTTTCTCCATAGGTCGGCATAATGGGTTGCAAAATATTCTGTGAATGTTTGGGTACAAAACTCGATAGGTGCTCGAGTTACCCTTGCCTATAGGTAGGCCACCTCTGACACCGCTTCGCCCTTGTATAGTTGTCTACAATTTCAGTTGATGGCGCTATTTTTTTTATAATGTTTTTTTCCGATTCGTGTTTATGGTTACTTGACTTTTGTAAATATTTTTGCACCGGGCTCTTTTGATGGCTATTTCGTCATTCGCTTTCCGTGTCTAGGTGCTCAGAACTTTTCTGGGCCATCAGTGCGTATGCTTTATTAATTGTGACTTATGGGAGTAGATTATCTAGTTTAATAACTAATAACCCCAAATCGTATGCTATTGAACTTTAAAGGTATTCAATAACTATTCAAAATTAGATTATCCGAATTTCATATCAAGGCTCCAGGCTCTCAAATATGTAGGCACTATCACTAAACGTATCATATCAAATCGAACTCAAAGATCCAGTATTGTACATATATTCATTTAAACATTCATCCATTAAACAAGCCCATTCCCACAATTAATCGACACCTTATTAGGCTGCCTTAACAATTATTCCTGCAATTATTATCTCTTAGCCATTTCCGATTCTCATTAACTGATAAGGTCAAAAGTCCAAATTTTCAAATCTGAGACGTATAAAAGTCTTATCAGGCCCACAAATGCAAAACAGATCAGTTTGCAAGGTGTCAAAGTAGAAAATGTTTAATGCGCAAAAAAAGCTGTGAATGAATGGGAATTGAGCATTATGTATGTATGTGGGGAGATTGGATGACGAGGACGGGGGAACAGACACGCACTCACAGCTCATAATTATAGTAAATACTTACTTGTACACGATAAAGAGCGAGCAGAGAGAGAGAGAGAAAGAGAAATTCACTGCTGTTGTCTCTGCTGCTGCGCTGCTGGGTCAAGTTCAAGGACAAGCAAGGCAAAGCAAACCAGCAACAACAACGCTGAATACAAATGGAAATGAATGAAGATGGGCAGTAAAAAGAGAGAGAGAGTACATATATATGTATGTTGAGATGAATGGGTAATCGGATCAAGCGAATGAATGAGAGCTAGTCGCTCTCCGTCTTCCTATCTCTTTCTGTTATGATTCGATTAGGCTCTGATCGGATTGATTTCACTTTTCCCTTTTCGCTTCCTATCTTTTGCCTTATCTTTGGGAGTGTGTGGCGACCGCGCCCTCTGTAGATCATTGGGTCACCATCCGTGGCGGCACGTCCCTGTCCCTGTCCCTCAGACTCACTTTACCGCTTATAACTGGAACACAACAAAAAGCATCTGACAAGAGATCCCCTGAAGGCTAAGTAGCCGCAGCATAGTGTCTATCGCCCTGGAGAAGAGAAGAAGGGAGGCAGAAATGGATTTGCAGCTCGTTTGTAATCAAGGGAAACACTCACACAGATGCGAAGCACTTTGCACTTGTGCGCCCAGTCAGACAGCGTGGAGGCGTCTCCAGCTTCAATTGTGAATAATGTTCCTCTACCCTGCCGATGGGGTAAGTGTAGTTATGATAAAAGATAGCCGCTCAACTTATTTAAAATCGAAAAATGTAAATACCAAAAAAAATTTTGTTTGAATATTTCCCCGTCTTAATACATATGTAGTTACGAGCCTAAATAAATAATAATTCTCTTACATTTTATATTTATTTTAGTACCTAAATATTCAAGAATATATGAGATTGATTATACTATTTATCTTATTGGTGGTTTTTGAAGGGCATTTGAGGTTTATCCTCTGGCTTAGCCTTAGCCCACTCTCTCTCTCTCTCTCTCTCACTGTGAACCTCGCTCTCCTTTTGGCCCCACTATGGGGCATACTTACTTGTTATCAATTGTTGTTGTTCTTATGCCTCCCCTTGCTCCTTGGCCCGATGCTGATTTGTTGTTATTGCATTTAAGTGCAGCTTGTTAATGCTCATTAAATGTTAAGGGAACGCTGAGCGTAGCTCAGATCAGAGTGGAGCGGAGCATTGCAGTGCAGCGCAGGCCATCCCAGAGCCAGCTCCATCACCAGAGCCGGCCCCCCAGCTGCAATTGTCGGCCCCATCCCCAGCCCGAGGCCGAGCCCTGCCCGGACTGTGGCGAGATCCGTTCTCCGAGTTATAGGCTTTAGTTCCATAAAATGAAGCGAGCCAGAAAGTCGCGGCGGGCGCGTTGAAAGGAAAACAACTTTGCCTGAACAGGAAACAACAAAAACATAGCCCCAACGATCAATGATCTAAGCCAAGATCCCGACCGCGATTTGGGATCGGAAAAGTGAATAAAGTTCTTAACGAAAAATAAAATAAAAACCGAAGAGCCGAAGAACCGACGAACCGAAGAACCGAGCTAGGGGAAAATGAAAATTCAAATGAAAATACCACAAAAACACCGAAGGAGAACAACGTGAATACGGGTAGTATCGTATCTTCCCTGCCCCTGCACGATCGTCATTCAACATCAACAACATTGTTGTCGTCGCGTGAAAAACCTGTTCGTTGGAAAAGGCTTAATGTTGTTGCTGCCGCTGAGTGAGGCTAATTGAAAAGAAGTATTAACAACGCTGCCTTTTGTCTTTATGCCTTTGATTGACTGACCGACCAACCAACCCGGAGAAGCCAGGACCGAGGGGAGTGGAGCAAACCTGACCGTGCAGGCAGGCAGTCTGGTATGGTATGGCATAATTGTGGGATCAGCCAGAAGGAGAACACATCATCAGCCAGTCTAATTAATAATGCAAACCCATTGCCTACACAGTCAGTCAGTCAGTCAGTCACAGTCACTCGGGGAATCGCTTAGAAATTCAATTTCTGTTCCCACTGATCGACAGGATAAGTACTTGTCTGCTCTGCTCTGAGGGGAGCGTGTGAATTCCCCGACAAGTCGATCGAGATCAAGATGGGAGATGAAGATATGAGAGAATCGTTTCTAATGTGACAGCTAAGAGAGGGGCCAGCTATGAGGGAATCCGTATGAGGAGGGAGGGTACTTATTGGAGAGGGAAGATAATACTGAATGTACATACATATTTCAGGTCTAGGAGTCTGAGGATTTATAGGCCAGCGGAAAACCCAAACGAATAATTTAAAATATAGCTGGCCCCTTTACGTACATATGTATGTACGTACATATGTATGTACGTACATACGTGTGTGCATAATTTTAAATAAACTATAAGAACTACATATGTACATACTGTAAGTATTCCCATATTCCCTTATCTTATCCTTACTCATTCACATCTTTCAGTTGTTCCCCTCTCAATCGCTGTGAATGGAAGAGTCCTTATCTGCTTCTTCTTCTTTTCTAAGTCACACGCCCTCCTTCCTGTATCATATGTTCGTGTCCCGTCCCCCTCTGTAGTAAATGCCCATGCACATGCATATATGTACATTGTCTGACTTTAAAACAACAGCCACAACACAACTCTAATTCGCATTAATTTAAAACTCAATCAAGGCAATTAGCGCGCACACTGGAGCGACACTCACGATCGCTTCGGGTTCTGCCTCTGACTCTTCACTCCTGGCCCCACTCCTGGCCCCACTCCTCTGTACACACGCATGTGGAGTAGGGCTTAGAGGGTTCGAACTCGGGGATACCCTTTATACCCATTATTAATTCAATGAATTAGTTATTTGACACATTATTGGTTATCCATCATTTAAACATTCAGAAAAATACATATGTACATATTTATGCTGTGCCTGTCCTTAAGGGGCCCCGCTATTTTGTGAGAAAGCAGTATTATGCACGAAGATTACAAATATGAGAACCCAATTTAATGAAAGATGATTATATAATACAATATGCAATTGGTTCTCCAGAGATTGGAAACCTCCATAAGTACCCTGTATAAAAAATCAAAGCCAGTGGCAACATTGTAGCCAGCTCAGACATCCAGACAGCGGCAGCCACACAGCTGTTTTCGGTTCTCAGCTCGTGAGCCGCACTCGAACCAGTTATAGAGTGCAACCTACCTCACGCCAGGCTGACGATCACCGAGATACACTCTCTCACACCCCACACTCTCTTCAGCAGTTCTGCTGCTGTAATGTGTTGCATAAATTTGCTTTAAGTAAACATTTCAGTAGACCACAACAACAACGAGCCTTGAGGCATTGTGTCTGGACAAACTTTCATTGAGATTTTATTTGCGAAAAAAGTATACACTTACATACTGTATATGTTTGTGTACTCGTACTCGTGTAGGGAACACAAACAGCAACGCAACGGGGGAGGCAGCTCAGAGGGCTCTTATCAGCAGCATGGCCCAAAGAAAGGGAGTGTAGTGGGTAGACGGAGAGCGAGAGTGATCAAAGCATCGGGTGCTATCAGTGCCTCACACACTGAGATAAATATGCATATATATGTACATACATACATACATATGTACCTACTCGAACCTTACTCACTAAAACGGATCCGATTCAGTAGTTCGTTCTCCGTAAATCAGCCCCTCTCCATTAGAGCGTTGGTTTGGCTCAACATGGTAGATTTATTCATAAGGTCCGGCCATTCATCCCAAAAAAAAAATACGCGACAGTTGGTCCTGAAGAAACTTTGTACTCAATGGATAATTTATATGAGTATTTTTGCAAATTATTTATTCGGAAGATCTAGCGAACATTTTCTTGAGTTTGATTGTGTTGATTAACACAAGTGTTCTCTCCAATCGTTCTTGCACCAAGAGGAAATCAAGAAAGCGATTGCCAATGATCTTTATAGGGTGACGCAAATCTACCAACACAAATATTTTAATTTATGCTCTCATTGGATAATAAAACCACGATTTATCTAAATAAGAAAACCAAGTTACGTTTCTTTCGAATATATGTATAGTTGGTTTTAGTAAACGTAAACAAAATGATGGATGTACAAAAATGAGACTGGCCATACCTGATTAACAAATGTACCTTGGGTCACGCTCACAGCAGAGAGCGGGTGAGAAAGAGAGGATTCTCTCGAGAGCGAACGAGAATTAAACATTTATTAACTCACCTTGCAAGCGGATTACAAGCAACATGAGGTAACATTGTGCCTCGGTGGGCACTTCGGCTCTGGTTCGGCTCTCGCGAGAAGTTGCGAGCCGAATGAGCGGGAAACGTTGCGTTTTTGAAAATGGGAAAAGGCAATGTGGGCAATGGGAGAGAAATTAAATACTTAAATCAAAGATCATTCAGTCTTTGACTAAGCAGCGACGTTGTCGCAACCAAGTGATCGAGGAGCGTGGAGAACGGTTTCGGTTTCGAGTTCTGGCTCGGTATCGGCCCAGCGAAGGAATCGGTTCGGTTCGGTTCAGTTCTGTTATAATTTGTATTATAATCGTAATTATTTCTAAGATCGCTGCTAGAGCATTAATTTCATGCAACGGATACGGATGCGTTTTTCGATTATAAGCCATCATCATCAACAATAGTAACTGCGAGAACGACCGAGTGGAGTGTGAGTGCGAAAGTGCGATGTCTGGATGGTGATTAGGATTTTCTATTGTTTTCGTCAGGCCAGAGATTGCGATTGGAGGTGGGGCGAGGAGTCTGGCATCGAATGCCAACAAGAGCTTTAAATAACTGCAACACCACTCAAACAATGTGCATTATATATGTATATATGTTTTATATACATATATACTAAAAAGCAGAGCCATGAAGAATCAGAGTGTTTTAAAAATAATTTGAAAGCGCTGAATTGAGTATTCAAGTGATAATCCCGCCCATTAGTCATACAATGCAATTGAAGATGCCAGAAGCTGGTCTAGCCTGCAAGGAAATCTAATTTATTGGATTTAAAACTGTAACTTAAACTGGTGAGTAAACTCTAATGATTTAGCTTTGAAAAGGGATTTCTAACGTGGGACACTCGTATCCGAGTGACTGAATTCGAATCTTATTTATTGAGGATGTTTATAAATGTTTAAAGATCTCGAAATGTATTAACAGGGTGTCAAGCTAACACATCAATCATTTAATCAATAGTCACTCGGTTTTGTTCACCAGACTCACCACCAACTCAATCTATTGAAAGGAAAAACAAAGTCCCACAGGTTACGTGAAAGCCAATGTCACTTTCCCCACATAACCATTTCTCGGTAGCGAATTCACTGAATATTTTACAGCCTGAGCAGCAACTCGTTGATCATAAAATGCAATTCAAACTCACAAAAATGAAGCAAGCGTTAAAAAAAACACACCACACTCATTTCGGTGTACATGCGTGTATAGTACGAGTATCTTTGATAATAAATAAATATATCGTGTTGTACTTACTTCGGCAAACAAACGCATTAAATTGTAATTAGCCTCTCAACTGCGCTCCAATCCAGTCCAGTCCAGTCGAGCTCAGCTCCGCTCACGGCTGCCTCTGCTTGTCCGTGTGCTCAAGTCATTTTTATTTATTTGTGAATATTTTTCATTATTATTTCATACTTACCGGCAAGCACGAGTGATTTCAGGTGTAACACAATAAGATTAAATATTAACAATAATTTTTTATTTTTCTTTTGTTATCATTTTATGCGAGAGGACCTCAAGTTCATTATCATCGTAAAAAAAAAACAGCTCACCAGTTTCGCGACGTATTGATTGTATGCATCATATATACATATATACATATATAGCAATACATATCCAATTGTACGTGTATTAAATTATTCTCAAAATGAATGTCAATCGATTACGATTTTGTAATTATTTTTGTCATTTTTCTTAGTATTTTCTTTGTTATATTTCGGACGTCCCGTCCCAAAACGCGAATTCAACGTGCACTGACCGAGAGATTTTTTGGGGTCGGTACGGTGTCGTGTCGATGATGATACATTTGGCTTTGGTTGGGCAGTAATGATTCGCGCGATTCTGGGTGTGTGAATAATATAGGTGAAACCATAGCTACGACAATTCTTGCAGTTCGATATTGTATTGTTATTGTGAATACTTTAAAAACATATTTTAAACATATTTAAGATACTTTACTTGTAACAGTAAATTTGGGTTTTTAGGTTTCAGTTTTAACTGCTTGTCCAGAAATCGGTTCATGTTTTCCTTCGACCACTATACCAGGTCGCGCGCGACTTTTTACACTATTTTGTGCAAATATCTTACCTTATTTTATTTGATCGGCTGTTAAATAAAGCCCACACGAGCGGTGAGCGATTCTTCTGCATTCTTCGTCATGTTCTGCGATCGGGTTTCACCTTCCTCTTTCGATTAAATTTCGATTGACTTTGAGAAAAAATCAAGTCAGCAAAAATGAATCCAGAGCGACCGGCCGAATCAATTTCTTCTGTGGCGTCAGGCAGTCCAGTCCACATGCGAAGCAGGGGAAGCAGCACGAGTTGAGGAAGAATCAGAAAGAGTTAACATAGTTAAGTGTAAGTGTAAGTTCGATTGCTCACGTTGCCAACGACAAACGACAGGCCGAAAAATGTGACACAAAAAAAGCTTAAATCATTTATACTTATATTTTTTTTGTGTTTTGCTAAATAAACAAGTTTGTTTTTTTTAATCAAATATACATACAACTAGATATAGCCAGTGATTCTTGGCTCGTTATTTATTCGCAGCTATTTTATTGGCACATTTTTCACATTTATGCAAATTGAACCGAAAGAAGAGCAAATGCGAGTCCGAGCGGCTCGAAACGCTGCGCAGTTACAGAACAGAACAGAACAGCACAGAACGCACGAGCTCAGCTCAACGCTCCACGAAATCAGCAGATTATGTCACTTACACCCATACACATACTCGCAAGTGTGTACCAATATATATAGATTGCACAAGCCGCCATGTCTCTGACGTTTCGATACGATATCGGGCCGATGGCGATGGCGATCAATGTCTTCATGGTCACGGCCACGATCGGCAAACGGCCAACTACGCGAACAATTTGCTTCCTCCCCCTCCACCAACCCAAAGACGCTATAGAAAGAGTGAGCAATAGATAAATATATATAGATATATATATATAGACAAAGAGAGAGAAAGAGAGTGTGAGCAGGGGAACATAGGGAGTGAGAGGTAAGACATTATCTCGACCTGACTTTGTCTTTAACCAGGTTCAATGTACGCCACACGACGCTACGTGCCATCGTGGACCAAGCGACAATGTCCGAGTAAGCCTGGCAAATAGAAATAGAGAAATTTTCTCATTAGATTTTTGCTGTTGCCCCTCTTCTTATGTGTTTCCCCCACAAAGCCTGGTCCCAGAAGCCTCCTGGCCTGACCATGACCAAACTTGCTTGCCGTCCCAAAGCAGGTACAAAAAGCGACTTTGGCTCCCAAGCTGGCCCCGCATGTTAGAAAGGCATTAGAGGTTGATTTGCTAAAGAAAAGTGAAAGAACTTTGGTGTAGAGTATGCAGTATACATTTATACCAAAAGAAAGGCTTATATTCTGTCCCGCGGATATATCTATTAAAATATCTATTAAATATTCCATTTGTTCCCCTCTTCATTGCAACATCCGTGCTCTAATGTAATCCCAGACTCACGTTCTTTCAGTCACTTTTGAGTCTCTTTAATTCATTCAAGAAAATAAAATAACAACAAAAATAGTTGAAATTAATGCGGGCCAAAACAAAAAATGAAACGAAATCTTTATTTGCGTCTTAACCCACTTGGGAAGGTAGTGAAATTTCAGCCAGAAATTGTGAAATTCAGAGATTCAGAGATCATAACAAAAATAGAGCTAAAAGAACTTTCCCATGGTCGGGTTCTTACTTTACATAATAATCACTTACATAATATGCTTTCTACCGAACCTGGGATGGGATGCTTTCTTCTCCTCTGTGGCCTGGAGCTGGTTTCCAATCCGGTTTTGGTCAGGCAGCTGCTTCTTCTTCTACTAGTCGTCTAACACAACTCTAACGACGACCAAGAATGGAAGAGAATAACGTTGGGTCGAGATTGGAGACAGTCGCGAGTGGATCTACATATCTGCATATTAATCAGAGACGGAGAGTATGCCTGAGAAGAATTTGCAAGAGTTCTTATTAAAAAGCGAGTTTTTGTTGCGCTCATTGGAAAAGTGAGAATCGCAAAGAACGGCGCACGCGTCTAGATGAGGAAGTGATTAAAACCCAAGAAGGAAGTGCTTGCCTCAGATGTCTGTGATTTGTATATTTCTTGTGTCGCCACATACACTTCCAGTTTCTTTCGCATTCTTTTCTTCTATTTTTGCACACACTAGAATAGCCTTAGGCCTATCGGCTTATGAATGCAAATTCAGAATCGAATCTGGCCCCTCTATCTATCCATTCTCATCTCTCCCACTCCGTTAGCCATGCCATGCACAATGTCACGTAGATAAAGATATATGTACTTATGTACCTTACCTTACCTGAGCCCAAGTACTTCTTATCTGGCATTCCTGATTCTTTTGCAAATAAAATTTTCGGTAGTCCGTAGTCAGCATGAGGTTTTCCTTTCCTACTTATTTGCCATTCGATCATGTCCGAGTATCTGAGCTGTTGTGTGGCTCTGGCAAATACTGGAATTGATCTTCTATCTCTGGTTTGTTTCTTTCAAATTTAATTTGAAGTACATTAATCATTTTGAGCAGGTAACCTTACCTCCTTGAGGCTTAAATTGATTTCTAGCTAATTCATATTGCCTTTATATCCGGTTGGCAATAGGTGGAAGAACTGTAAGTTGATTGCGGTCTAGTGTAAGACCGAACAACGATCATTCATATTGAAGCCTTTGAGTTGAGTTATACCAACTTTGAACTAGTGGGGATTCGCTTAGGTGGAAAATATATTTCTATAGCAAATTTCTATTTATCTATCTCTAGGACTAGTGATCCATTCTATTTCTTAATACCCTTATGTATCCTGAAGAAATTTTTAAAGTCTGTCGCCGTCTTCCGGCTTAAGCTGGGAAGCGTTTACGCTAGCACAGCCATTTTTTTTGGAGAAGAGAATCCACCAGCCGATCTGAAACCAAATATTTTTAATAGACTTTTGCACGCTTGCCAATTTGGCAACTCCATCATTACACATATTATTTGGGCATTAACCTTGAACTTTATCACACCTGTTCGCTATCTTATCTGAGCAGACCATAAAGCTTGTTTCTTTTGCTATACGAGTAAGTAAAGCAAAATCCAGCTGCCAGACAAAAGAACGGAGAACCAAGAACCGAGAACAGAGAACAAAGTGTTATCGCGGCTATCGTAGCTATTGGCAATTATAATGCAAAATCGATGATTTCGGTTGGACGAAAAAAAGCTATATAAGGCCAGATACCAAGTAGAAGACCGGTTCCCTTCGAATTGAATTGAATCGAGTAGTCAGAGCTCAATTAAAGGCCTAGAAACGCGACAAAGTTGTTGGTACAAAATTTGCATAAGAAACGGTTTGTTTGACAGTGCTTTTAAGAGTTTATATATGTAATATTTAATTAGATTAAAAACCCCCTTTCAATCTTGCATTCCCTGCTATTGCAGCGCCTGATGGTAATGGCCGTGGTACTGTTGCTGGCCCTGGCACTTGTACTAGGCTGCTATTGCGCAATCCACAAGCACAAGATCGGAGCGACCTATCTCAAGCCGCTGCTGAAGAACACGCCGCTGGAGGACTGCTACCATGCCACGCCCATCGTGCCGGATCAGCAGAAGCGTCGCCGTCGCATCTGGGATATACCAGGTCCCCAGCGCATACCCTTCCTCGGAACCAAGTGGATATTCTTTGTGTTCTTTCGCCGCTACAAGATGACTAAGCTGCACGAGGTCTACGCAGGTGAACGCTCCTCCGCTTACGTTAGTTCGTATGCTAATAAAACCCCCGCCCGACCACCTTTCTAGATCTCAACAGGAGGTACGGGGACATTGTGCTGGAGGTGATGCCCTCGAATGTGCCGATCGTACATCTGTACAACCGCGAGGACCTGGAAAAGGTGCTCAAGTACCCCAGCAAGTATCCTTTCCGGCCGCCCACGGAGATCATTGTAATGTACCGGCAGTCGCGTCCGGATCGGTATGCCAGCGTGGGCATCGTCAACGAGCAGGGTCCTATGTGGCAGCTACTCCGGACGTCGCTCACATCCAGCATCACTTCGCCCCGGGTCCTGCAAAACTTTCTGCCTGCCCTGAACGCCGTCTGCGATGATTTCATCGACCTGCTAAGGGCCAGGCGGGACCCAGATACCCTCATCGTACCAAACTTTGAGGAGCTGGCCAATCTGATGGGTCTGGAGGCAGTCTGCACTCTGATGCTGGGCCGGCGCATGGGCTTCCTGGCCGCCGATGCCAAGCAGCCGAAAAAGATAAGTCAGCTGGCGGCGGCCGTCAAGCAACTGTTCATTTCGCAGAGGGACTCCTACTACGGGCTGGGTTTGTGGAAGTACTTTCCTACGAAGACGTACCGGGACTTTGCCAGGGCCGAGGACTTGATCTATGAGTAGGTACACAACGGCCTTAAGTTGCTTGCTATTTTCTATCTAAGTGGGAGTGAATTCCTCTCCGCAGTGTCATCTCGGAGATCATCGATAATGAGCTGGAGGAGCACAAGAAGTCTGCTGCATGCGATGACGAAGGTGCCGCTGGCCTGCGCAGTGTCTTTCTAAATATCCTGGACCTCAAGGATCTGGATATCAGAGACAAGAAGTCGGCTATTATTGACTTCATCGCTGCGGGCATTGAAACGGTCAGTGGTTGCTCATCCCGAGGTTCGGGGCTTCCTCAGTCTAATCAAGGTTTCCTTGAAATATTTTCTTAGCTAGCCAACACTTTGTTGTTTGTCCTAAGCTCTGTGACGGAAGAACCTTCCGCCATGACTCGGATCCTGAGCGAGTTCTGTGAATATCGGGATACGAACATCCTGCAGGATGCCCTCACAAATGCCACCTTTACAAAGGCCTGCATACAGGAGTCATACAGACTAAGACCCACCGCCTTCTGTCTGGCCCGGATACTCGAGGAGGATATGGAGCTATCGGGTTACTCCCTTAATGCTGGGGTGAGTACGGATATTCCAGAGATTCCAGAGAATTGTATTTGACTGTGTTCTTTCCAACCTTAGACTGTGGTTCTCTGCCAAAACATGATAGCCTGCCAGAAGGACAGCAACTTCCAAGAGGCAAAAAAGTTCTCCCCCGAACGCTGGATTGATCCAGTAACGGAAAACTTCACCGTGAATGTGGATAGCGCCAGCATTGTGGTCCCCTTTGGGGTTGGCCGAAGAACCTGTCCGGGAAAACGCTTCGTGGAAATGGAGGTGGTGCTGCTACTCGCAAAGGTAAGCAAGATTATCACTTCGGCTTCCCAAAGTTCAATAAGACCAGCATTAAACTCTTCCAGCTGGTAGTGGCATTTGATGTGAGCTTTGTGAAGCCGCTGGAAACGGAGTTCGAGTTTCTTCTGGCCCCGAAAACACCGCTAAGTCTGAAGCTCAGAGATCGTGTTATCTGATCGTGGATCAAATACATGCAAATAAAGCTAAGGACTGAACCATTAAGTAAAACTAATCAAAACTATGATATAGATCGGCCAGAATCAGCAGCCTAGTCTTGTGAAGTAATTAAAAATACACGTAGATAAGAAATTTACATCAATTTTTGCTGACTGGAGGTACTGATGTATGATGTATGTAGATAGCTATATAATTTGATCCTTTTCTGTACATAGGTCGTGTTGGATTTGTTGTTGTAACTTAGTTATATTCGCCTAGCTAGTTAACACTCCTTCTTGTAGTTATTGTTACTTAGTTAGCATGTAAGTAGCGGCAATTGTTTTTGTGCGTTCTGTAACGGAAAGACTGTGTTTTAAGTTTTGTTTTGCCTGTCGTGTGTACAGCATTTCCGATTATTATTCCCCATTGTATTTATTCAAGTGTTCTAAAGCCTTAGTTCGTACTTCATCTCTGTGTCTGTGTATAATTTTGTTTATCAAAGAATCCGCTGAAATTTAGTAAAATGAATTAAAAGAAGAATACAAAACTGGCATTGTACATAATTTGTGGTTGTTGTTGATAACAACATAGAGCTTAAACAGGAACAGGGAGCCATGTCCCATCCAAATCGGACCACAAAACCACAGAAGTATTTGCATCAGGCAAATTTTAACTGCGCGCCCACTTCTCGTTTCTTTATTCATTTCATGACGGCGAGCTTTCGTCAGAGATTGAATTTCATTCTGACAGAAGTTGGCTGGTATGAATGTTCGTTAGTAACTCCTTCCGATAACACCAGATGGCGCTTGTATGAATATTTTTGTTGCAGCCGGGATCGAGGCCCTCTGGCATCGCCAGAAACAACCGCTAGACGAGATGGCAGCGCCAGCAACAACGGACACGCGAAAAGTTTTGCTGATCTTCGCTATGGAGAGGGTGGAGTTGGCCCCATCCTCCATCAGTTCGGTTTTGACGCTGCAAGCGAGGATTATCGTTAGTTGAATGCGCGTCTCTGCTCCTTGTTTGCTCCTGCGTCTTTTGGAGGGAAGCGTATCACTTGGTCTCTCATATGTTGAGGATCGCGGCCGTTATATTAAAGACAATTGTTTAGGTAAAGAATAATTAATAAATCCATAGAGCTGTTAATTTCAATGACTGTGGTGTTTTATTTTATTAGAAAATATAAGATTTGAATCAAAATCAGTACTGGAAAGCGTTTTTTTTTTTCTGAATTTCAACGGTTTTTAATATGGCGGCTTTTTACAACACACACTACACACACACACCACACACACCACACACAACACACACTACACACACACACCACACACACCACACACAACAAAGTACTTAACTTAGTATGGATCGTGGAAAACTTTTTCAATTTCTGATGGCATCGGCAATGCCTCAACCCGTGGAGGTGGCGCGGGAGAGGCTGCAGGGTGTTGTGGCGTCGGCGGAGGTCGTGGCCCAGACGCAGGACGCGGCGTCTGTGGCCATGTCAGAAGTGTTTGTGCGCGAGGCAGAAGCTCACCTGAGCTTCTGCGAAGCAGCCGAAAGCGCTGTCCGTAAGCCTTGCTCCGGCACTTCGGAGCAGGGGGGCCCTCGGCTTGAGAATTCGCCAGTGGAAGCTGTGCGGCAGGACGAGCCGCCAGAGGAAGCTGTGCGGAAGGAGGAGTGCGTCGTGGGAGTTGAGTACGTCGTGGGAGACGGAGACGAGTACTTCGTTGGAGACGAGTACGTCGTGGAGGAGTACGTCGTGGAGGATGTGGCGGAGGTTCAGACGCCGAGGCGGAGACTGGCTAACCGGCCTGCGCATTTTCCGCCAATCAGGCGTTCCGATCCGGAGCGCCTGATTGCCAAGAATGCCAGGCGACGGGAGCTGTTCGCCGAACGGCGTCGGACCGGGCAGCGGCCGCCTCCGCGCGTCTTCCGGCTGAAGACCCGGGTACGGCTCCCCTCCGATGCACCGCTTCCGAATCCGGATACCCGCATTCTGGGGGAGTGCATCAGCTGGGAGGGCGACACACTCATATGGAGTGCCCCGAGGGGTTGGTGTGCCCCTGAAGGGTTTAAACCGAGACACATGGAGTCGTCCCACCAGTGCTACCACTGCTCAAAAGTGTGTAAACGGTCGTCGAGGAACCAGCACGAGGCAGAGTGCGCGATAACAGAAAAGCAGCTCGTATGCCCGAATTGCGCGTTTTCCTCAAACAACTCAACGAGCATGAATCTGCACAGGTGCCTTGCGGAGCAAGCGCCTATGTTCAGGGAATAGTCCCCCGCAACCTGGCAGGTGAGTCACTCAACCAAAATAGTAACACTCACCCAATACTAATGTCAGCAATTTCCTTTCGTTTGGGTGCCAGTCGGTGTTTGTGCGACGCTATAGCAGCCGCTTCTGCCTCACCAAGGACGACGACAACAACTTGCCTCAGCGATTAAGTGCGTTGTCTGTAATACTCGCAGTAGCATGACAGACAACCATATAAAAGAAAGAGTATTTTTAAAATCCTTAAACAAAGAATTTTGGATGCTTCCTTGAACATGTATTAGTTTATAAGAATTTAATACCAATGTATGTACATATATGAAAACGAAGAAACATAAACGTATGGGATATGAAAAATTGTTGTGTTTTCTGTATGGGAATTCAATTTCAGGATGGCTGTTAATTTTGTTGAAAATCAAAAAATATCAATAATATCGAATATATTGATATTTTTTGGTGATATATTTCATATCGTTTTGATATTTTCAAAAAAGAATATATCACTGATATGATATTTTTTAAATATTTAACAACCCTAACTTAGATGTTACTCGTTGAAAAACAAAAAATAATAAAGTGACGCCCGTCCTACTGAGGCTCGAGATTTTATAGTAATCGGCAGCGTCGCCATTTGCAAAAATGCAGCGCAGCAGTGCTGCTATTATAGCTTATTTCAGGCTAGATTTAGCTTTTAGCTTACAAAAGCTCTGTAGCGTATAGCTAAACGCGGTTTGGATTTTTTAGTTTCCAGGTTAGGTAAATTTGTGTGTGCAACGTATTCACACATACTGTGCTTGTGTGTGGGTTCTACAATTTTTGGGCGCTTGAACTGAAATTTGTTTTTTGCAGCCGGCGACCGAGCTGACCGATATTGAGGGCAAAAAGTACATCTCCCTGGTGTCGACCGGCACGAATCCCACGGACATTGTCCTGGAGCCCAAATCGCGGATTATGATCTGGTCGACGCTGGAGAATGGCATTCTGGTGGCCGCCCTCGATGGCAGCAACAAGAAGAGTCTAGTGGAGCGGGATGTGGGCTGGCCCATCAGCCTCTCGATGGACTATCCGACGGGTCGTCTGTACTGGGCGGACTATCACAAGGGCACCATCGAGACTTGTCGCCTCAATGGCAGGGTCGCAACAGTATGCAACTGCGCTCGCTCGGCTCCAAGGATGCTGCTGCAGAAAATCCCCGCTAGCATATTGCCCTCGAGGACATTGTCCATGTGATTGCCTGCAATTTTCGGGCGGCGGGTCGCGACTCACTTCCCCATCTTTTAGCGTTCATGGGGAGTTTTAGCGTTCATTAAGCGTTGGTCAAAAGAGTTTGACGACCCGTATATAACTAAATCACTTTACGTCTCATTAGTACGCCCAATATTGGAGTATTGCTTTTGTGTTTGGAGTCCTCAATACAAAGAGAAACAAATTCAAATTGAATCCGTTCAAAAACAATTTTTAATTTTTGCCCTTAGGAATCTAAACTGGGACTCTGGCAGACGGTTACCTCCATACCGATCTAGACTAAAATTAATCGACCTACCCTCCTTACACCATCGCAGAATTTGCAATGGAGTCTTATTCATTCACAAGCTCATTCTCGGTCTTGTGGACTCCCAAACTCTGTTGGGACAGATCGATTTTACAGTTCCGTTCAGACCAACCCGGACTTTCTTGCCTATCCGTTTACCCTTCTGCAGATCCAACTTCGCCCAGCATGAACCTTTCCGTGTTCTTTGTAATAATTATAATACCTACTATATTACCATATCCCCCGAAATATCCCTAGATATAATTATACGTAACCTTTACCATCACCTAGACCTAGAAAATTTGTAAAACCTTTCTTTTCTGCCTATGTTATAATTTTCTTTTAGTTTGTATATTTATATTATAGTTCATAGTTAGCAGATAATTGTTAATTGAAATAAATAAATAAAATCTACTTTATCGTGATGAAAGAAATATTTGTAATTGTATGTTGCGTGTTCCTGTGTCGATAGACCTATCTGGCCTCCATATTTACGCGCAGAATTGAGAAACGAAAAATATTGTATAGTACTGAAAAATGAAAAGTATATGAAAATCTTTGCTTTGTTGTACAAAGCAGGGTACAAGCTAATATAATTACGTGATTTTTTTTTCAACCAAGAATCGTAAACATTTTTGAAATTCAAAAGGTTGCTGGGAACCAAAAATGTTTCCGGCAAGGTAAAAAAAAGTTGGATGTTGCTAATAAATGCTGCGAAGAGCATGTTGAGCAACATGTACGTCTTCCTCAAATTTTCGATAGTTTTATTTGCTGCTAAGCATTGATAACTTTAATTTTTTTTCGTTTCGATTACAAAATTTAGAAATTCAGAAAAATGATTTTTCACATTCCTTTTCTACTTTATTTTCCGCTCTCACTCATACATTTATACGTTGAATAGATATATGTATATGTCAGAAATGTACTGGTCTGTTTTGAATCATTGTCCTGATGGAAGACAAAAAAAACAGCATTTTCTATTCCATATAAGACAGCATCATTGTTTTCTAATATATTAAATAATTAAAAATTGAAGAAAAATATCTGCAACAAAACCACCATAAGTATTTCCGTTTTTTAACGAATTCATACTTTTTATTCGTTATTTAAAGAAAGGAGCTCGTTAATATTCACCTTTTCTTAATAGAAAAAAAAACAGAAAGATGGTTAGACTTTGGCTTCAAATAGCTTGATTAATTGCTAATTGAGTTAAAAAAAAGTTTTGCAAGTTCAACTGCACGATATCTGATTTTTGAAACGAGTTTTCGAAAAGCGAGCCACTGTGCGGCGACGATGGTCGTGAGAGCCAACTTGGGGCCCGCTTGGGCGGGGGTTTGTATCGTTTGGACTCTCTGGCGCTGGCGCAAACTGAGTTTTGACGTTGACGCTGGCGGTCGGTTCGAAAACTACATTTCCGATTGTACCAGAAATTATATTAGGCGCGTTTTGAAAATACTTTAATCTGTGTGTGTTTCTGTGTAATTAGAGTGAGCAATAACCCAAAGCTAACCAGAATTCTGCACCTCTCGCAAACGCAACGATAATTTGAAAAATGTAATAACCCAATGTAGTAACGTAATCCCAAAAAACCCCCACAAACAAAAAAAAACCAGTTTTCCATTTGGCCAGCAATAACTAATATTGGAAGAGTTGGAAAAGCATAAATCAACAACAACAAAATCAACTAAATATAAACTGAAGTTTCAGCTTCTGTGTCAGTCTCTCCCTCCAAAGATTTCTGAGAGTCGCTGCTCCGAGTCTGTGCTTCTGGCCCGAGCCCCACCCAGAGCAGAGCTAATTGTACAGTAAACAACTATGGGTACAGCATCAGGAATACGATCTTCTCTGTTGTTATTGTTGACATGCTAATTTTGCACAATACACACTTCAACCATGCACTGGCAATAGCAGCACTGGCTGGCATGAATTATATTTTCTATTAATTGTGACTCACACACTGTTCTCACAGTTGTCTCAGCCCCTCCCTTCGAAAGAGATGTTTTTAGTTGACGAATAGTTGTGTTCAGTAAATTCAAATAAAAGACGAAATACAAATTGATCAATTTTTTTTTTAAATGTTCCTTTTTTTTTAATTCTTTATTTAAATTTTGGTAACTTTGCAAAAATCGTTCATAAAAATTCGGACTATTTTTGCACTCATATACAAATATTTTTTCCATTTATTCAGGCTCTTCTCAATGTGGGGATCACTTGACAAATTATGAAGGAGAATTTGAAATTAGTTTTCAGACATTTTGTATATTTAAATGAAAACCAAGTCAATGGGAACTGCCAATTCTTTGAGTAAAATAGAAGGGTGTTTAAGTTCACACTCAATTATAGCTCGCCCACCTACCCTACGCAACTTTTTTCTGATGTATCAATAGAGCCATTGGACGGACACTGACCTTCACGAGCAGACACGACCAACAGCACCTGGAAATCCCTACAAACCTTACCCAATAGCTTTGGCATTGAATTCGCCAACAACCGCCGTGCGGGCTGCTAGGCAACCCCTAACAACAACTACCCCAAAGCCAATTCCTCACAAAAGTTGCATGTTAGAGTCTGAAACAATACCCTATACTTGGGGTGTGGTGTGTGTCTGAATGAGGTCAACAAAACTACGACAAGAAAATGGAAAAAAAATCCAAAAAATGCAAAGAAAATCGCAGTTTCCCTTTACTCGGGGAGTCGAGTCGTCGCTGCTTTGGCGCTTGAAAGTACAGTAGGCGCCTTCTCCATGCATACACAGGCATTTAATACATATGCATTTCTGGCTGTCTCTCTCTCTCTCTCTGTCCCGTAACCAGTTTGCCAGTTGTGCATATCAATGCAAGTGAGGGGGAGGCCACGCATGAGGAGAAGGCGGCTTTGAAAAACACGTTTCGTAGTGTTGCATTTTTCAATCGCTTAAGTTGGATAGATAGTGTTCTCTTGGCCAGTCTTCACTGTGGGCAGGAAACTGGAAATGGGGCTTAATTAAAAAATTAACTTTTAGTCTCTCAGCATTAGTAGTCTCTCGTTGCATGCATGAGACATGATGCAAAGAAACGACAGAACCAAAACAAAACGAAGAATAAAGAAGTCATTGACCCAAAGACAGACCAGTTATAGGGCTGCCTGGCTCAGTGCAGAGCGCAGAACTTCGAGAAAGTCCCTGCAGAGCCTGAAAGCGAAACGAGGTTAATTCACACTGCCGGCCGAAATGTTGTGCTCTTTCTGAGGGCACGCAGGCGCAATACAGGTGTGGCTACATCTCTTCATGACTTTACCGTCTCTTAGCCAACTCCTCTCTTCGCACTTCTCTCGCTCTCTCTCAAAACGAGTTTAGCTTGGCTGTTTTGTTTACATTTTTTCCTCCCTCCGCTGCTTCGTGGCTTGTTGCGTGTTTTGTTTGGCTTCATCTTTTTGGGCTTTCTTCGTGTAAGTAAACGCCGTCAACGAAACATGTTTTTATTTTTTCATGAGGGGCCAAGAACGTGGAACATTCGTTACCAACGCAGAGCACGCAAAACAGTTACCTGGAGGCATTCCACTGCTTTGGAGTCAGTCGAGAACATAAATTTTGTTGGGAGTAATCATTCGAGTTGTTTGTTGGGATTTTTCTATAGAGGTACTCGTGCTATGGGCATATGACCATATCTAAGTGTTTAGTCATACTATAACTATATAAAGATTAAGACTGGAGTTTGCCCAGTACCGAAACTCACCCCCCTTACCAATTGCATTTTTTGGCACTCACTGCTATAATTCGACACTTTTTGAATCAGTAATATTAAGTGAAGAAAATTTTTCAAAAGAATCTGTCGTAGTTTCTATACATTTTTAGTGCTTTTCTTTCTAGAACCTAGACACCAAAATGTTTACTATTTCGAAAACCTCCCAGTCCGCAGGGAAAGTTATGAGTGACGTGACCCCTTTGAAGATTCAGTTTGAGTTCATTTATCTGAGCCTCCTTCCCCCCTGGGAGTTTAATTGTTGTTTATGAGGTTACACATTGCGGGGTTAACTAGCACAACATACCCCTGGTCTGGCCCCTCTCCAATCCATTCCCCTCCGTGTACGTGCCTCTAGCTCTTTTTGGACTTTTGTGTTTTGTTCTTTGTGTGATGCAATTAGCTTCAATCAATGGGTGTACGTACTGACGGCTCAACCATGGAGAGACCCAATTGTTGGCTATAAATCCCCCTAGCGGAGTTATTCATACATATGTGTACATACATATGTACATACATATATTAACACATATTGAATAGGAAAGGTGTTCAATGAAGGTGGCAATCGAGTGCATTAGTCATTAATTAATTAGGTATGTAATGGAATTATAGATTGAGTCTCACAAGAACAGGACAAATGTAGCTAGTTATCTTTAAATATTTATAAGCTTTCCCACGTATGTAGGTTGCTCGAGATCTTAGCTCAAATTTGGTATGCATCTGAGCACCCCAGAGAGACGATCAAAATCAAACCCCACCCAAAATCCCACACACACCTAAGCAGATGACATCATCGAGGAATCCATCAGTCTATATATCTATCTATCTATATCTGCCCTTAACCAATGTGGGCTACAGCTCATTACGATGTGGATGAGTTTCATGTGGGAGAGGAGACCTTCGACCACCAATTGACACACACATTCACAATCGACACTAGATTACGTTTACCGTTTTGCACGCTCCATCGAGCATCACCAAATACTTAGAATCCAATAACAAGTAACCCAGAGACGGGCGCCAAATATGGCCATAAAAACCCGACTCAAACTCAAACTGAACATTAAAACATAAAACGAACTGAAGAAACCGTTTCCTCTATAGGTCGCCAACGTTAAAGACGAGATCAGAAAAATGAGTTACTTACGATCGATAGGTACATATGTACATTGATACCCACATATGTATATACATTTAACCGCAGTTCGAGTACTGTATCCAAGTTTTTCTCTGAGCTGAGCAAATGTTAAACTTCCAAACTTATCATATATTTAATTGACTTGCTTAATTAATTAATTGATTTATTGCCTGTAGAAATATCACGCGTGGAAATGTCGCCGGCAGATGACAACTCCTTTGCCACCACGAGTGGCAACAAAAAGGCCACCTACACTCTCATATGCATCAAAGTTGTGGAGCTGGTAAGTGGAACATATTTCATTCTATTATTCTATCCTATTAATATTATATACATAAGTTCGATAATCTGTTTTACAATTGAGGAATGTATGGGAGTGGCAAAATTTTAATAAAATTTATTCTAGAATCCCAAGCTCCCTGCATAAAACTCAAGTATGCACAGTTGGGATTGGTTAATTAAATAAATGTTACTCATTAAAAAATGATAAATTACTTGTTTGTGAATACTAACTGCGACTCGCATATTCTCACAGTGCCTGTTAATATGCTGCCTTGGTCTGATCGACGAGCCGGCCACCAACTCCCACCTGCGAGTGTTCATCACGCCCCGTGTTATGGCACTCTGCTATGTGACCTTTGGAGCCCTGACCATCTACACGGCGATCTATCTCATTATGGCTCTGGTCGGTGACCAGTAAGTGTATAAGGCGAATTGTCATAAAGCACACAAGTACTAAAACTGTCTCCATCCCTAGGACACCCTGGCGCACGGCTACGTTGTGGTCTCTGGTGGCATTCTGTCTGTATGTGGCCGTGACGGCTCTACTCTTCCGTGACTGGTCAACCACCAAGGATCGCAACTACTGGCACCCGAACATGCATCGTCTCGACCTGGTGATGGCCTCCGCCTCCATTGCATTGGTCACTTCCCTGGTCTATCTACTGGACATACTGCTCACCATCCGCTTCGGCGTCCATGGCGATCTGGAATGACAGGGCGGGCGCCTTGCGTCGACTGTTATATTTATAGCTCCATCATAGTCGTAAGCCCCATCACTTGACCTGCTACCCAGCAAATTGTAACCCCACGAAATCTGTAAAAAGGAAAGAAACATCAGAATTGCCATCATCGAAAAAAAATGTACAAAAAGAAGTCCATGAAGTTGAAAGATTGTTTAAGTATCGGCTGCAGCCTGTTTTGTTTTCTTTTTTAAGCCTCCACGAACGTTTTTCTCTAATCCAGTTAACATTTAAGAACCGACACAAATAAATTTTTGTATGAGAGATTATTTGTTTCAAGAAACTTTAGTTACAATTTCTGAAATTCTATCCGGAGATTGCCAACAGGATGCAGCGCATTGCTTTCTTCAAAAGGGAAAATATTAAATTTATAAATAAATTTTGTTCCTCTTAATATTTTACTGATCAAATTAATTATTATATATCTACATACAACTTGAAACGTTAACGACACAAAAATACGGTTTTCAACTATGGTTCTTAACAAGCTTGACTGGTGGCAATATTTCCGATGCGATTAATTCGTTTGCTTCCCAAAATGGAAAATCACTTGGAGTGGGTGAAATATTTCTCAATGTCCTGATCGTTGCTGATCATCTCCAGACCATGAAAGGTCTCCTTAATGAAGCATTTGCAAGCATCTCCATCACCTGGGGAAGCACAAGAATATGCTAAATTATATTGTACATATGTGTATTAAGATTAAGGTCTCACCTAAACTGCCATCGCAGATGCGGCTAGTGATCAGTTTGGCCAGAGCCTTGAACAGCTCTTTGGTGGCTATTTTGCGCTTGTAGTAGGGATTGAGCCAGTGCACCACATTTTTGCTGACATCGTTCTTCTGCTGCTTCACTGGCGGCTTCTGGTCTTTTCTCTCGGAGATTATCTCTTTTGGCCCTCTTCGCTGTGATGTGGCATCCTTTGACTCTTTTACCCTAGCTGTTGGCTCTTTATTTATTTCTTGGCTTTCTCTTGTGCAATTCTTTTCCACTTTTATTTCCGTTTCGGGTGCCGCCTTGTCTTTTCTCTCTGATGTCGCCATCTCTGGCCTCCGTAGCTCTGAAGTAGACGCCGCACTCTTCGATATAATTTCCATTGCCTCTTTTGGATGGGTTTTCTCTAGCATTTGTCGGGCCGTCATGAAGCCAAGGATATTTGTTTTGCTTTCCAATTTCTCCAGTTTCTCTTCGAGAACTTGTCGAGCCGTCTTGAAGGCAGTCAGAGCTTGTTCCCTTTCCTCCTTCGAAGCAAACAGAGGCAGAGAGGTGGGAGCGGCTTTGGTTGGCTTCTTTTCTTTGGTCAGTTGATGGGAGACGCGTTTTCTGCGATGGGTATCAAAGGTGCCATCGCCATTGGACATCAGATTTAACTCTCTGTCGCCAACGATGCTTTTTGGTTCGGCCCCAGACTCGGGACTCTTCTGAGCCACTGTTTCCTCTGAACTGTTGTCAGAACTCTTCTCCTGTTCTTCCTTCGCTCCTGGTTCTAGTTTCACAGTCACAGGCTCCTGCAGTGGATCCTCTTCACCGTCTGCACCTTCCTCGAGCGGTTCCTCTTTTACCTCCTTCTTGAAGTAGCTGGCAATGGAGGTCTGCGTTCTGTTCTCCTGTTTGAAGCCTTTTCTCTCCTTCAGAGCTTTGGGTGTCTCCTTGAGGCTTTGCGGCTTTTGCTCCTCCAGTGCTTTCAGTTTCCGCTCAAAGTAGGCCACACTGCCCCCCGTCCAGGCACCCTTTGCGCTGGTCTGAGGCTTGGGCACATAGTCAGCTAGCAGGGGCATCAGTTTGGTCTTCCCAGTCAGCTGCTTAATGACGGATATCTGTGGGTCAATAAACGTAGGTATTAAGAATTTACAGGGGAATAGTAAGACCGAGACGCCAACCTGCTTCACCAAAGCATGCCGATACATGTTCGCCACCTTCTGCTGCCGGAACACCTCGTACTCCATTTCCACGGCTATGGCCTCATAGTCGTTGTACCGGAGGGCGCTACGGGGCTGCTGTTCCTCGTCCTCATGGCACTTCTCCACATTCGCCTTGAGGGCCTCGATGATGGCCGTGAGATACTGCTCCCTTTGGGTGTGCTGGAGGCCAGCAATCTTCTTTTCCGTGGCCTCGGCCTGATGCACGCGAGAAATTTGTGCACACTTCTCCTGTTCCAGCTGGCGGGCGGCGCTGATTTGTTTGCGCAGCTTAAACTGCTGCTGTATGAAGTCCGCAGTTTCCTTCTTGGCCCGCTTGGCCATCGACGAGTGGCTCTGGCCGGAATCGTCATCGGAGCCGGACTCACCGGCAGCATAGTCCTGGGCTGCACGCTTGACACCCGCACGGCCCCCTGGACAGGCACAATGAGAAGGAGAGAGATTGGATTAAAAGGTGCTCAGGCAATTAAGTGGTCGGCTTACCTTCATATAGATCCGCGCAGTCCTGCAGGGAAATGTGCGACTTGAAGGCGTCATCCATGCACAGGCGGTGGAACATCTCCAGGGCCTTCTCCGCGTTCTTGGGTCGCTTGCAGACATCGCACTGTCCGTTGCAGTGCGGCGCAGGATCCCCAAAGAAGTCCGCAAACAGTTTGTGCCTGCAGCTTGTGTGCTCGCAGAATTCCGATATCTTCTCAAACTGTTTCAGCGCCCTTTCCGTGAGCAGTTCCCTGTCGCCTCTACCACGCGCTCGATGGACATCGTTCTGGAGCAGAAATCGAATGCTGCGCACATCTTCCCGGCCGTAGTAGAGTCGGCAGTAGGACTGCAGTCCATCGCGTCCAGCTCGCCCGGACTCTTGGTAGTAGGCGGCCACATTTTGCGGTACATCCCAGTGGATCACGAAACGAACAGTGGCCTTGTCCACGCCCATGCCGAAGCTGTTGGTGGCGCAGATGATGGGCTGGTCGCCCCGCATCCAAGCCTCCTGCACGCCAGTACGCTCTGCGTTCTTCAGGCCAGCATGATAAGCCACGGCGCCAATGCCCTGCTTGGACACACCCACAGCTACACGCTCCACCTGATCTCGGGTGCGACAGTAGATGATGCCGCACCCACGCTGTGGCTTGGGCATGGCTTTGAACTCCTTGGCGTCGCCCAGACAGTGCTGTGCAAAGTCGGCCAGGTGCTGAAAGTCGTCCTCGATGGAGTTTTTGTAGACGATGTCGTAGAAGAGATTCTTCCGGAAGCTGGGCGTACTGAATTGGGCCACGGGCTGGTGCAGACGCAGCTGCTTATAGATGTCCTCGCGTACCTCTCTGGAGGCGGTGGCCGTGAGGGCCAGCCAGACGATGTCCGGGTACTTGGACCGCAGCTCCCCCAGCTTGAGGTAGTCGGGTCGGAAGTCGTGGCCCCACTGGCTGACACAGTGCGCCTCGTCCACGGCAAAGTAGGCCAGCTTCTTGTGCTTGTGGAGGGTTTGCAGAAGCTCCTGAAAGAACTTGGTTGCCGCCTGTTCGGGTGTGATGTAGAGGAACTTGAGGTTGGTCTTGACTGCACGCAGATCCATGATGACTCTGTCCCTCTCCTTGAGGGTCATCTTGGAGTTGAGGGAATCGGCGGGCACTCTCAGTTTTGTCAGGTGATCAATCTGATCCTTGATGAGGGCCAATAAGGGCGAAAAAACAATCGTTAGCTGGTTCTCGCACATGAGCCCGGGCAGCTGGAAGCACAGCGACTTGCCCGAGCCCGTAGGCATCGATACATACACATCCTGCTTCTCTATTTTGGGAGTGTGGGCGGATTAATGATGCTGTCCAGTCCTCGGATAAATTCTCTGCTACTCACTTTTCACGGCACATCTGATGGCCTTCTCCTGCAGCTCCGACTTGAACTTGGTGTGTCCAAAGTGCTTCCTGAGCGCCTCGTACATGGCGCTCTCTTGCGTCATCGCTAATATTTGCGTATTCGTGCGTTTTTATTCAAGCAACATGGTTTTTTTTTCGCACAAAACAAAGTAGTTGCCGCCAAGACAGCTGTGTAGGGATGGCAAACTCAGCCAGATGGCGATGAAAAAAGCAAGCACTCTTCTGCCGATAGTTATGCCATATTCTGGGGATTCCTGAAAGTGCTCAGGATTAAACTTAGCCTAATTATAATTTAGCAGTTTGGCAATAAACATGGGAGAATCGGCTAATTGTTAGGCCGCCCAACTCTAGTACTCATGCAAGATACTACTTTTTTAGTTTTTCGCTAATGGCCATATGACTGTATTGCAACTCTCTTGAAAACACTTTGCAACATAAGATTTCTAGCCGAGCAACATCGCTCTTAAATCGTGGTGGTTTTTTAAAATTTGCTCTCTTCTTCGTGGTGACTTCCTCTGGTTCGTGGTGTGAGACGCATGTATAGCCTTTCCCACACAGCACATCTATAAAAAATAATCATACATATATTTTAAAATACGTAGATTCATGTTGCGACGTTCCATGCGTTCCCGTTAGATACATTTGATTTGTATGGGGAAAAATTCAGCAACATGCTGAAGAAATTAGCAACATTGTTCTGCAACTTTGCACGGAATGCGCAACAAGGCTGCTACCCTTGGGAGAAAGGATATTATAGAGTTAAGATATTGTTTGTAATTTCAGGCTCCAATTAAAGCAGAAACTGCTTAGTCTCTGTTTTAAAGTTATTAATAATATTATACAGTTAATGCATACCAACAATAGGCATCGGGACCGGGATAGAAGTATATAAAAACAACCAATTATATGCATTAATGGGTAAATAACATGTCAATCTAATACAAATTCATTATTAATGTTTTAAAGCAGCTTGGAACAACAAATTTAACATTAATTGAAGGAAGTAAGGAATACAAATGTCCATACGAATGCAGAAACTTGGTTGACCAGCAACAATGACGTCACATTCCGGTACAATGCTTTGGCAGCTTTTGTTTGAACCTTATTATGTAAAAAACCAATAAAAAGGATTTCTAAAAACTAGCCAATGTTGTACAAAATTGATTGAGGAATTTGATTAAATTGTTTTTGTTAGGACTGAAAGGTCTAACTTACTAGTAATATTAAGCCGAATATCAAAATCATGGAATACGATTTCAATCAACAAAATGGAACGTTATCCCATTGTCGACCAAGGGGGTATTTAGTATTTCCACGAAATTTATGTAACTTTAACATATCTTACGCATTGCAGGTGAAAGATGTTGGTGTTCATTTTTGTTTTGTTAGTAATAAGGAGGATAGAGCTACAAGGAGCTTTCTCAAACAGTATTATTTTCCGCGGTTTGGCAAGGGCTGCTTTACTTTTTATTTAGAGGAGTGTTAAGTGGGTTAAGTCTCAATAACATCGGTGTCTGCAGCAGTGCTGCCAGGTTTTCCAAAGCGAAAGTGGCAAACAAATTTCTGAAAATGGCCAGAAAAAAGGCTAAAAATGGCCAAAAAATGGCTAAATCAATCAAATGTTCGTTTTCAACAAATGATCGCAGGTTGCTATTGCCGTGTGATTTGTAAAAATATACTGCGGCTTCCTACTCCTCGGTTTTCGTCGCCTGTCTGAGAAACGGAAACTTATTTTTTTGAGTTACTGCGCCCATCGCAACCACATGTTTTTTTGAGTCGGCGTGGTGGCGGACATCATAAACTTTGGCGCTTATTGTGGATTTGCAGTATGCGCAATAGGCTTTTTGTGGATTTGTACAATCCCTGTGAATCCAGTCTTTAAATTCTCTGCAGTTAGGCATCACGAAAACTTTGCTTATATTGTACTTTTGGCATCTTAAACACACCACTTTAACAAGCCAAGCACACTGCAAAAATGTAAAGAGTGCCCAAACGATCTCAAATAGTTCACATACCAGTTTCGATCTCTTTGTGAACCACTATTAATCGGAATTAGCTCAGTCAATGCAAACATGTGTAAAAAGGAAGAGTATATTACAGAAAATTTTAAAAATGGCTAGTAATGGCTAAGAAAAATTGCTATATTCTTGGCTAATAGCAAATTAAAAAAAAAGTAGCAAATATTTTTAAAAGTGGCCAGAAATAGCCACTAAATGGCTAACCTGGCAGCACTGGTCTGCAGCTCTTTCCAGCTCTAATTTACACTAACAAACAACCGTCGATTCAGTTTTGTCCGAACCATGAAACGAGAACGATAGCGTCGAATATTTTTCTGAATTCAGAAAAGTCCGCTGATGTACCACAAAAAAATCCAACTATCCGGCCCGAAAATAACCATTGATAATTTGAAAAATCATAAATAATAACGCACGTCGTGATCTTAAAAAGCTAAAGAAAGTGAGATGAGATTTCCTTCGATCGGTTTTTGACAAATTCTCTTGGTGTTGTCGGTGTCGCTATTTGTTGATAATCTGTTGCACAAAAAACAACATACACGACAGCGAGGAGGTCGCCGGTAAACAGCAAAACAGTAAACGCGATGCATTAGTGTGTTTTGTGTGTGCGTGTGTGGGGGCGTCAGTTTGCCCGAAAATATTTACCGTTCAAACAACAGAAAAAGCCGGCAAAAGAGTCGTCGTTCGTTCTCTCTCTCCCGCGTTATATCGGTTTCACTCTCGCTGTGCAAATTGCTCCCCGCCGCCCGCACTATTGTGATAAGCTTTTTCCGGGCTCAAAACAAAAAAAGCAACAACATGTGTGCCCCCATACAAAAAACACAACAGCAGCAACCATGTCCGCCCTGCAAAAGAAGAACAGCAACAAACGCCCACTTCGTGATACTCAGCTGCCTACTGCTCCTGCTCCTGCCCAACCACCCAGTGACGGCCCAGGAGGGCATCGCCCCCGTTTCACCTCAGGTGGCCGCTCTGGCAGCCCCGAGTCCCGCTTCCGGGGGCGCCGCTCCCTCCATCCTCGATCAGTTCAGCCCTAACTGCAGTGCCGTGACGCACATCTTCCAGGGCAGGGGTATCGATGCCAATGAGATACCGCAAAAGCCCAGTAACGGTAAGTGTTGTGGGAAGAGACTTTCCTTATTCGCAAACGGTTTTAATATGTCAGATTTGAGCCCATTGGTACTTGGAATCATAAAGTGAAACTAATAGAACGGCATTTCTAATACAAATATTTGGCAATCTACATAGAGTCCTCAAAATACATTCACTCCCACGAATTGCCCAACATTTCATAACATTGCTAAACCTCGAAAGATAAGAAAAGAAGCCCCGAAGACAGAAAAGAGCAAAGAACAAAGAGAACTTTGAATTGGGCGATCCCATGATTCATGCCGCGTCTGCAGCAGTCGTACTCTCCGTTCCTCTCGCCTGCCGGCCGAGGAAATAAAATTCCACGCAAATCAACTCGAAAAAGATTCAACAGAGGGAGAGGAGAAGCATCCGAATACCTTTACAGCCCGAGGCGATGAGCGATGAGAGGGAAGAGCGAGTAGAGCAGAATTCCCCGGTGGAGAGCGCTGTGTCCAGTCGGCGGGGCTGTTGGCGCATGCGTGACTGCCCATTCTTCTCCACTCCACTCCACCCCACACCTTCTCCTTCGCTCTTCACAGCAAAGGGTTCCAGTTTCCAAGACCAGTCCAAAGCAGAGTTGAAAAATCTCGAGAAATTCCTTTTCGATCGAAAAACAAGAATGAAGTGCGGGTTAGGAGACCGAAGCCTCCAATACTCTTGAATATACTGATATATGTATGTATACATATGTATGTACTAATATTTTCTACATGAATTAATTTCCGATCACTAGCATTTCTATATTTAAAGTTATGTTCCATGTCTTCTCTGCAAAATGAATGTCAGGGGATGTAATATCAAATAAGAAAGGGTATAAAAAGCGGCAGGGAGCAGAAATTGATTTACCACACTCGAAAGGAAAACGGCTGTTCTCTTTTGGTAGTGCGAGAGCAAGGAGGTTGTCACACCGCTTTTACAAGCTGTTCTTGTTGCTCGATGAAGAAACAGCTCATCAGGGGAGGAAGGAAAGAGGCTAGGCCTAGTAGGAGACGAGACCTAGTAGGAGACCTATCCCTAGTATTTTTATGGACCTACATTCCTTCCATGGTTTCGATCCGCCTGTGGCTTTTACTTAATTTGTATAAATCCTGAATTAATCACGCTTAATTGCAATGACTCTCGCTCTTTCGTTCTCCCGCTCCCGCTCTCTCGTGCACTTCTCTGATCTTCTGCTCTTGTCCCTTGTCCCCCTTCCTCTTCCATTCGCCTTGTTTGATTTGCGGCCAGGTAAACTGTTGCAGCCTCTGCCTCTCTCCCTCTCTCTATCCCTGTTTCTCTCTGCCCGTTTACCTGAGTGCTGCTTTTGTTTATTTTTGGTTTTCAGCATTTCTTGATTTGCTTTTATACCCTGTACTCACTCAGAGAGGTATATTGTATTAAATATGTAATATATGTACAAATGTTCGTGGGATGTATGGGTAATACATACATATGTACATATGTAAGCCCATTGCCTTTGCGATAATTTTTACAATCAAAATTATGAACTTAAATGTCTCCAACGTTCGTGTAATATTGGTATAACATTTATTAGAGGGTAATTTGATAGCCGGAATGCTATTCTCCATCCTCTCCTACTTTTATCTTTTGGTCAAATGCATTGCGTTTTCGTTCATACATTCATGGAAGTGCATAGGGGAAGGGGCACTGCTGTCGGAGGGGAAAAGCAGCGCTACAGGTAGAGAAGTGAAAGAGTGGAGTTGGGAGATGGTCAGTGTTCTCTTGCGTTCTCTTTTGTGTTTGGTCTTTGATATTAATCAAGGTGTCATTGAAATCGTTTAAATTATGCAGTTTGGGATTTTTCATACATATGTATGTACATACATATGTGTGTGTGTATACTTGCACATACATATATGTATGTTTGTATGGGTTCTGTGTCGGTATTTCTTATGTGAACCTCTTGCTATCTGTCGCCCTCTCATTCTCTCCCTCTCTCATTCACAATATCAATAACTTATCCAAACAGCCTCTGCTCTTTCTACTCTTTTCTCTTTCGCTTCTTTCTTCATGCGCGCAGTGAGTCATAAATCTCACCATCGACAGAGGGCGCTGTCTGTCTGCTCCACCAAATGATTCTCTTCTTCCCACCGTATCCCCTTTCTTCTGATAAGCGCCAGCGTTTAGATACAGTCCCTCCCGACTTGGACCCGTTCCCAGGCCTCAACTCTGTAACTTTTCCCTTGCAGTTGCTCGTATTTAGGTTAGTTTTACTTCTGAAGCTGTGTGCGTAATACTTCGGGTGGGGGCTGATAAAGCGATATTTCCATTTCCGATAAGTAAGAAATAGGCCGAGCAATACACACTTTTCATTGAGCGCAGACTTAATGGGGCCGCTATATTGTCTGAGGGAAGTTATTGGTCATTTCTAGCAAGCGTTTCAAGTTTTTGGAGTCTATAATGTGGACTGTCAGCGAGAGTGCTTTGAACTGCTGAAATCAGAGGAATTTGCAACATTTCCCCACTCCTTTTTCCGTTTGGGGCCTTCCCTGGCTCTCATGCAACCATGCAGCATGGATCATGGTGCAACTAACTGCCTGACTGACACCATCCATGCAACGGCAGCAGCCCCAACAGCTGCCACTTAAACGCTTCATTAAATTTGCACTTCCTGTGGCACATCAAAAAGCTCTCTCCTGACCAAGTTGCCTCATCCTTCCTCTCCCTCTACCTCATCTTCATCATCTGTGGTAGGCAGGCACTTAGCTGAAATTGTTTGCACAATTTAAACAGTTCACAAAACATTAAATCGTTAAAAATAATATCAGCGGAGAAGTAAGAGACGGAGCGAGTGCGATCTCCTTCTCACACAAGAAAGATTGAACATTGCCCTCTCTCTCTTTTTCTGTCCCTGTCTCTGTCTTTGCCAAAAGAAATTTTCAGTGGACCTGAAGCCAAATCCGGCGTTGAGGCTGCTCCATTTTGTTGGCGTCTCCGCTGGAGCCCTGACTGCTTTTCTCAGAGGGCCCAGAAAATTGGTTGCCTGTTGTTGTTGCTGGAGTGACAGTTGGCAGTGGCAGTGGCCAAGCAGTCGCCGCATGACTATTAATCATTTTCCAGAGACCAAAACCTAATGAGAGATACATACATTCATACATACATACATACATACATACATACATATGTACATACATACTCGTTCCTCTACACCTTTGTACATTGTAGCATTCAATGGCCGTGTAAGAAGGAGGCTGGAAAACGAATCAATGAGGTAGTAGTACATGCATCTACATACATACATACAGGATCATCATGGAAATTGAAACAGTTTAGGATGATATCTCAAGGTCCTAAGATCTATTACACTTATGTATCTCCATTACTTAATGTGCCATAATTACAAATTCCTAGCCCAAATAATTATCAAACATCTGAAGTCAACACTTGGCAGTCTTTTGCCCCCTCCAGATCCAGACACTCAGTGTTCTCTGGATCAGAGAAGGAGAAGGCAGTCTGAAGCCTGACACTCTGGAAAAACATCGATCTGATCTGGCGCAATTAGCTGACAGAAATGGGTATATACAACGATCAGGCTGTGACAACAAAAGGCAAAACGTCAGCGAAATTTCAATCGCTGAATCATGCTCATGAAAGAAAACACATAAATACGAGTTTGTATGTATGTATGTATGTAGGTTCATGGAATACTCTTAGATCGAGTATGGTTCGATGGTTAGATGGAGATGGAGTAAGTAAGGGATAAAATGAATGAAAACGAAACCAGACCGATCATCTCCCTTACCTCTCTGTCACTCTGGGCAACAAAATAATTGCTGGCAAGTGTCGGCGGAAGATACCAAAAATAGAGGTAGAGCTCGAAGAAGATTCCCAGACCCAGACGAAGACCCAGAAACATTCCCAGAGTCATTCCTAGGAGCCTCAGCGGGTCAAACGTGGCCACATTATTGAGAGAAGATGCCTGTGTGGTCTCAACTCTGCCTCTTGCCCATATCTCTCTCTCTCTCTCTCTCTCTATCTCTCCCTCTCTGTTTCTTTCTCTGTCTCGATCAACCAACTCCTTAAACAAGTTCTTGCGTGCATGCATTCCATTTTCCATTCCAGTGGAACAGAGAGTCCGAGCAATGAATTTCATATATGGACAACGCTGGTGGAATGCCTTTTCGGGAGTCGAGTCGATAGTAGAGCCTCAGAGGGGATCGTGGGAAGGCGGAGGAGAGGAGCAGAGGTTTTAGCATTTTGTTGTTAGCTAATTTTATGTGGTTTTAGGTTTAGGCTATGGCTATGGCTGCCCCTAACCTAACACCTTCCTGCCTGGAAAGGATATTCAACACATTCCAAAAGCGATCTCGACTGACTGTGCCTTTTCTCACGTTCCGTTTATGCTATTCAGAGTAATCTGCAGACTGCGTACATGCCGTAGATGGTAATTACATACATACATAAACCACGGCACAGGCACAGGCACTGGCACTGGCACTGGCACAGCAATTAGCCACGCCTCCGAACCGGCAGCTCCAAATAACAATTACATTTAACATGTTTATTAATAAGCAACATAGCAAAAAGGGTGGGGAAGGGCTTGAGCTTGGGCATTGGCGGCTCCATTAGACCCCCGCCCGATCCCACAAAAAAAAAGAAGAGAAGATAATTAAGTAGTTAACCAGCCAGTGAGCCGTAGATGAAGTTGTAGTGTAGAAGTGCCTCAAGACCTGCTTCCTGGCCCACTTTTGGGGTCTCGTCTCGAGCAAATGAAGCATTAAATCGTGCAAACAAAAAGGCGAAACTTACGAAACTCTGAGAGCCGCAACAAAACAAAGTTATAGTAAATGCCGACTCCAGATAATAATAGTCAGCAGAGTGCCCAAGAGGGCAAGAGGGGAGTGGCAGGGGGTCGGGCAGCATTTACATAATGAGCATGTTGTGGGTTAAGACTCTTCTCTTACACTTATCTTCTCTCCCCGCGATCCCACCCGGAAAACTGCCACGAAAGAAAAAGTTTGCAATTGATTAAGCAGACCAAAATAAGCTTAAAGAGGAACGAAAAGGGTTAAGGGACAGCCAAAGTACCGTTGGGAACGGAAGTTTTCCCAGGGCTAATGCATTTCCACCATTAGGAACACTAACAAAAAGATGCAGATATGTATATTGAAGATTCCTTCGACATTTCCCGTTTTGTATAATGCAGACTTCAGATGGGAGGAAATAGCAGCCAGCAGAATGAGCTAAAATGTCAGAAAAAGCTGAACTAAAAAAAATTGAGCTTCCCATTGAATGCAGCCTGCCACCAGATCATGCCCCATCTTCTGCAGGGATCCCCATTAGCCATTTCGATGCAGTAACTCCCTCATCGACATCCAGCTGGCTACAGTCAAGAAAGACGGACGCTGTTTCCCATGGCCAGGTCCGAAATCTGGAGGCCGGCGAGTGCCCTCGGTTATTTTCATTGGCCGGCGAGCATGACGAATGCCAAATCGCTGGGGCCTCAGCAGCACAGCGGAGACTCGTTCTGGCTCTGTCCCAGACTTGCGGATGGGGCTCTGCTCTGGGTACAAGCTGATTTAATTGGGTCACATGAAAGATTTGTTAATTTGCGCCACCTACTTTGATTATACTTTGCAGATAGCCAATGGATGCTACGCGGTGGAATGTCTGCCTGTCTTCCTGTCTGTCCGTCCGTCTGTCTGTCTGTCTGCGGAACATCAAGATTCAAGAGGTTCCAGTCTGTAATTAATGCCGAGCCTTTACGTGCGTGCCTAAAAGTTCATTTACGAGCAAGACCCCTGGCCATTTGCAGGCCAAGACGTCAATGGAAGGGTCGTTGCCAATCCGAGGACGAGGATCTTTGTTCAGCGTTTTGCAATTACAATAAAATGCAATTGCCTCTGCTGCTTCGGATTCAATTTCCTACAGTTCGTTAAGGGTTCCATTTCCATGCAAATCTCCGCCTAACCTTGCCCATTTGTTCTGCGCTCGCCTAATCCTCCTGCAAATAATGCTTTTCAATTAGGTTTGGTCCAGTTTCTGTTTCTGTTATTGTTGCTGTTGATGCTGTTGCTGATTCTGTTTGTTCTGGCTCAAGAGCTCAAGTGGAGATGAATGTGCAGCTCAGAAATTGCTCAAGTAGATCCCAAAAAAGGTTCCATAATCTCCGGCACCTAATCCTGCTCCTCCGTCTCCCTCACAGAAACACGCACAGGCATCCTATTAAATCTGTTGACAATTTTATTATACAAACACATTAAATGCCCATTAAACAGAAATACAAAAACAAAAAAAAACAAAAATACGGCTCGAAAAATTAATTCTCGTGTGTAAAATATTTTACAATGAACAAAGTTTCGACGGGCTGTTCAGAGGTAATAAATTTGTGGGTTTTATTGACCAAAAGCTACCGGAAACCCGTCAGCGCTGCTCTCTGTCCCTCTCCATAAGGTGATGATAGTAAAGTTGAAACTAATTTCAACAAAGGCTGGGCCAAAATTATTAAATTCAAACAAATAACACAACAAATCGAAAGACAAATGCGTAGAAGTCGATAAATTTGAGAGACAACAACCTACACTCTAAAGAAGACGTCCCGTCCCGTCCCGTCCAAGCCATGCGCTTGGCATTATAACCAGATATAATACTATTGTATTAATGCCTTGGAATGATGTTGCTGCTCCCCAAACGAGTTTCGGTGGATGGATGCCCGCTCGCCCACGCATCTTCAGCGCGAATGCGGGGATTGCTTTTCGACTATATTTAGAGGAGGTTTTGCATAAAGATAAATGGTTGAAATGGTTATGCGGTAGTTGGCTACCAGAAGAAACTATTCCTATGGCATTGTAGTTTATGATACGAGTATGGGCAGATGATGATCCTAAAGATGGAGTCTTCATCAATAATAAACTGTACAAAGTCCGACTGTATCTCCCCTTCTCTCACTAATATTGGATAGCTAGCAATGACACAATCGAAAGGCAAATAAAGACGTTTCCGGCATCAGAGAGAAAGACATAGACAGAGAGAGAGAGAGAGAGATGCAGAAATGTAGCTGACAAATGGCTTACAATTACCGAGCAAACAACGATACGAAATCCGCCCGAAAGAAATTGTCCTCATTGTCCTATTGATTTTGGTTAAAGTCGCAAGTAGTGTATCTCAGTATCTCATAGATACAAATTGCATTTTTATCAGCTATTTGTTTTGGCTGTTCCCCGGGCTGCAGTTGCAACATTTTGCGGCAAAAGGCAGTTCATTGAAATAGAATGAAAGACCAGAAACAGAACGAGATAGGCAGATAAAATGCGGAGAGGTAGGGGAGCGAGAGAGAGAGATAAAGAAAATCTCTTCTTTCACCTCGACTCCGATTCTTCGTTTTTGTAGTTTTACCGACGGGCGTCTGCTCTCGTGTGTCCTGTCTGGCGGCAGTCCTCCGCGACTGTTCGCCCTCCTCCAGGGCTTACCTGTTTCACAGTTGAGTGGCCTTCCTTCCTTCCATAGTGTTGGATTCTTTATGGCCATCGCCAGAGACGGCTTCGAGGCAGAGGCCAGAACCAGAAAGAGATACAGAAACAGAGCCATATCTTTTGTCGGCATCATCCATCGCTGTAGCTCATTTCCATTTATTTTTGCCTCGTAAATTGTGCAAAAAGGATCAACTGGATCCTGCAGGATATCCCTTAAGGATACGAATATCAGAACTTAGGAACTGGGTCAACTATCAAGTAGGGAACATTGGGAAAAACTTTAGGCACATTCATTTACACGAAATATGATATACATATGTATATATATTTGTATGTATGTATGTATGTATACCCCCCAACCCCTTTGAATGCACTTAAATCTCTCTTTGGATCGCTTTGATTTCCTTCAGCTTATATTTTTTTTTGGTAATTCCAGCAGCAAAATTGCAGTTAATAAGAGACTGAACGAAAATGAATGAAAACAATTCGAAAAGATACTTTTAAGTAAACTGCTCACGCGCTCACGAGGCAGCTATCGAGTAAGAGAGAGAGAGAGAGAAGGAGAAATAGAGAGAGAGATATCGATGGAATGGCACTTGAGGCTCACCCAAGACGAGGCCGAGACTTGGTCGAGAGGCGTCCGAAAGGAACTCAACCTGAATTTATGTGTTTCATTAAAACCGTTATGGGACGCGTGTTTCGCTGCCATTACGGGATTGCGAAACGAGGGGGGAACGGAACACTCGATGGAACATTACACTGTAATGATGCGGACTCGTCTTTGGTCTCCCAGTCTTCCAGTCGGTATCTTTCAGATTTCTTTTGCGCCTTGGACAATACCTAAATGCTGGCTGCGGCTGCGGCTGTGGCTTTGGCTGCGGTTGTGGCCTCGTTTCACTTTGGGGTTTCAATTATCCGAGATTGAGTTTTTTTTGCCGGCTCTTTTGCAGAGGATAAAATGTTGATGATGTTGTGAAATGGAAGATCTGTCTTCCTGAAGGCTTTCTGAAGAAAGTTTCTCTCTTAACTGGGCGAGCAAACTGGGTACGACGGGTGGGAATATTTAGTCTGGACTAATTGCTGTATAGCTTTGTTCCTCTAATTTCGTTGATATTCAAAGAGTTTGCTCTCTCAGGTATCACCCCAGAGTTTCTCACTGGCCATTGATCTGTGAAGAGCACCACAATTTCGTGCTGGTTCAGAGACTTTTCATTCTGTCACTGCTCCGCAAGTGAGATGTTCCGAGCGATTGACTCCACTTTGAAGACGCCTGCTAAGAAATATTTTAGCAGAAAAAAAAAACCTTAAAAAACTTCAAACTTAAACTCTAGCCGGGCTCTAGTCTGGGCCCCATCTGCGTCTAGGGTCCTGGTTTGGCCCACGACGGGGTTCGATGCGACGCGATCACGTCAAGAGTCAGATACCCAAGTTCAGCGGAAAACCCATATTCAGAGACGAGAGACCCGCCCGACGCGCAGAGAGTTGTAACTTCCATGTGTGTGTGTGTGTGTTTGTATCTACAACACCTTTTACCGAGAAACAACAACAACAGCAGCAACAACAATTACAGCAGTCACCACCTTTGGTGGTTTCCACTCCTCATTCCTCATTCCTCATTCCTGAGTTCTCAGTCCTCAACGTCGTCGGCGCCTTGTGAACCTGCTCAAGTCTCGGATCGCCAGAAAAACTACCTAAGCAGCCAAAAAGACAAGAGAACCAAAAGCGAGAGAGAGAGGGAGAGAGAGAGAGAGACAGCAAGAGAGGAGAGAGAAGAACCCTTCTCCATGGAGAATATAGGAGGTGGGGACCTGTTGTTTATTGTCTTATGACTGGGAAGTTATAAAACAAAGCGTCAATTGACTGCCGCCGACTGACTCCTTGAACCTTCTTTCTGTGCCTCTTTGGGTTCGAGCTCTTTGGGGCTCTTTGCCTCTGAGAAATTTACATGAATGTTTGCCCCAAAAAAATAAAGAAAAACCTCCTCCTGGACTCCGTCTTACTCTCTGTAGAAGCCGCCCAAGTGCGGTGGAAGAAGGTGCAAGAATATGATAGAGGAAGTTCCAATAATGAATTGTTTGCAAACTAAGGAGGGATACTGTCATTGAGCCTCAATGAAACTGGGAATATAAGATTAATAAATAAGTCAGTTGAACATTAAAATCTATTGAAATAAATGTACCAAACAAGAGAACTCTCCATGAAAGCATTGCATGATCCCCCACACTTAAGCGTAATCTATGGCCATCTTCAAATGTGATTTAATACAATTTTCATTTGCTTTCCTTTCTTTGCAGGTAAGTTCGGAAACTGAACCCCTCTTAGCTGATCTCCAAGCGTAAGTCTGCCATTTCCTGTGATCTAACAGTCGCAAATGAATGGGACTCAATGTACTCATCTATCGTAAAATCCGCTTCAACCTTAACATTGTCGGAATCTGCAAATTAATAATAATCAAGCCCAAATTACACAATGACACGCACTTGATGATGTCTGGTCCCGGTCCGGTCCCACTCGTGCTCTCGACTATCAATTAGGCACATCTTTCAATCAACTGAGAGACACTCGACTCGACTCGACTCGACTCGCCTCGACTCGAGTCGAGTACGAGCATGAAAAAGAAGAGAAGAGATTTTTTGATGTACAAAGAATTAGCGCTAATAATTAGAAGACAGCTTGAGAGGAGCTTCAGAAAGTGGTAAATATATTTTATCATCAACAATTACCACACGCCAACGCTTAGACCACCGCCACTCCCGCCATCAAGTCATTTTGGACTACTTGGCCCAATCATCCTCCTCTCCTATGTGTGCTTCCCCGTCTGATGTCTCGAGTACATAATCATAATTTGTATTTTTATCTTCTTCACTTTGACAGGTGCGCGGGTCGCGCACATTTTTCGCTCTGTGGCATAACATTTTCGAGTTTCTTCTCCCCTGTATCCGAATATCTGAGTATCTTTCCTGGGGTTGCGTTGCTCCATTGTTGTGCATCGGATATAATTTATGGTAATCTCGAACTTGTTGCATGTCATGCCAGCAAATGTCGCTTAATTACGGCGACTGTTTGGGGGCCTCTGCATCTCTAATTTTTGGTTGGATTTTGGTTGCCTCTATGGAATGTGGAAAATGTTAATTAAATTTTAATTTATGACGGACAAGAAGAGTCCATAAAGGCGGAATCAATTGGAGGATCCGACAAAGGAAAAGGAAAAGGCTGGTAACTTGAGTCCGGTATTTGAGTGAAAATGTTGGGATTCATTTAAGTTTTTCTTTCCAAGATTCTTCCAAAAAAGTCAGGAAAATTCGAAATAAAATTGGTTATTATAAATTGTAATCAAATCATCGTCTTTAAACGTAGTTATCGCCATTTATCGCACTCACAGTCGCATTCCATTCCCATGCATTCCATTTTCAACCAATTTCAATGCTAATTTGTCATCTGCCATGAAGCGTGGCACAGACAGTCGGGGCCACTCCCTCTCCCCAAGTCGCCCCTCCCCTTCCTCATTAACAAATTATGCAATAAAGGGGATCGATCCCAAAAGCTAACGATGTGCCAATAAAACTTGTCGCCCTCCTCCTCCGGAGTCCCATTCCAAGCCATTCCAAGCCATTCCCTCTTCCCTGTGTTCCCTCATTTTTCTCGCCGCCACTCGCACTTAATTAAGAACTTCATTTAGCACCTTTGACTTGAATGCTGGCCCCAGCAGCACAGCGGAACAGCAGAACAGCAGAACAGCAGCACATCCCCAGCCCAGTTACAGGCAGGAGCCGGTTTTTCGGGCCCCATCCTCAGGAATTTAATCGCGCTTTGCATATCGCCCTCTACGGCCCTCCGCGATCCTTGGGTCTGAATCAATATTTTGCTTTCTCACGCTATTTTCGGATGCGATGCAAGTTGGGCTTGTCCAAGTCCAGAGAAGAAGTCGAGCAGGAATGCTCGAATGCTGGAATGCAGAGCACACAGTTGGCAACAATTCTGCCTGATTGCATTCGTTGCCATTCGGCAGACCAAGCTCCAGTCTTCGCCTTAGTCCAAGTCTCAGTCTCAGTCTCAGTCTCGCTTCCAGTCTCCGTCTCCAGGTTTAAATGGTATCACATGTCGACGTCGACGTCGTTGGTTTTTCTACTCAAGTGCATTTGCATGGCAGCCTCTGCCTATGCCTATGCCTATGCCATTGATACTCTCGCCTCGGGGGCTATGGGGTGTGGGTATGTCCAGTTTTTTAGATAACTTTGATCATTTGTTGGGCCTGGAGGGTTACCCATGAGAACGTGGCTTTTTTGTGCAGCCAACCTAATGAAATATTCTGTGTGGCATTCTTGGATTCTATATTAGATATATGGATGTACATATGGTATGTGTGTATGATTTCTTAAGGGTATTTACAGCTTCTTCTTTTGCAGGATTGCCTTTTCTTTTGCTTGTTGCCCCTCTGCTTTCTCTCTGCTTCCTGCTGCCTGCCTGCCTGCCTGCCTGCACCCACCTTTCTGGCTGCATTTGATGATAAATAGGCGCAAAGGTAAAAAGCCAAAACGTGAATGCGAATTTCGTAAGTCTCGACTCATGTTCAAGGGGCAAATACTCGTAGAAGGTGCGGGGAATGGCAAGGGAAGTGTGCGGCAGGTGGGGCATGCAGCAGCAGCAGCAGCACTCGCTGCTGTTGTGGTGTATGTGTGTGTGTGTGTGTTTTCTGTATTTTTTCTCATTTCAAGTGCAAGCCATGCCATGCCAAAATGGAGGCGAGAAAGGCAGTCGAGGTCGAGTGCCTCCTTCTGCGCTCTGGCTTTGACTCCTTTCTGTGCTGCTGCTGCTGCTGCTTTGTGCCCCTTTCTGCTGCCTCTTCAGTGGCTGCCGCTGGTTGTTTTTGCTTTATGCGCTGGCATGTTTGTTTGTCAACCTACACCAACAACACACGTCTCGACAGAAGCACCAGCAGCAGCAGCTGTTGCCGGCAAACATTTGCAATTCAAAGAGGGGAGGGGTATGCCCCGAGGGGGGAATGACTAGGGGGGGTTCAGTCAGTCAGAAGGCGCAGGCGCTGGGCACATGGCAATATTTCATTACCCACAGGCTGTCGGAGCTGGAGTTGGAGTTCGAGTTGGAGCTGCCTGTGCAATGTTTCCTCCTCATTTTGTGCCGGCATTTGAAGTATTCATTGGGAAGCACCCGTTCTAGCCGCCCCTCCCTCTCCCTTGACTTCTCCATCCGAGTCGCTTATCTGGCCACAGAGATGCAACAACGCTTACGCACATGTAAACAGGAAGGCGGAGCACGGGACCGTGGGATGGCCGGGGCCCCATCCCCTCTTCCCGGGGACTGTGTCGATAGGAAATACTGGGTATTATGATGTATCCAAAATATTCGAATGGACATCAAGATTCTATCTGAGTTATGGATCTAGGATCAGCGTCTCTCAGTGTGATTGCTTCGGTAGCACACGAAAGTCGTTCGCCTGCACCTGCCACAGGGACAGGTGCTCGCTGATATTGCTGCCTCGTCCCATCTCCATGCCTCCATGCCACACAGTGCCACGCCCCGTCTGATGGCATAACTTTTGCCACTTGCGAATAATTTCCATAGCAGCCAGCGACAATAAAAACGAAGCGAGTCAGGGCGCGCAGATGCAAAGCTCTCTTGTTTGTGCCTGTCCCCTCCTCGCTTTTACGCGCATCTGCAAATTAAAAACGCATTTTATTTGATGTGTGTGGCAGCAGCAGTGGCTGTGGCTGTGGCAGTGGCAGATGCAGGGCTTGGCTTTGACAATGGGCCAGAGACAACACTACAGAGCACGGAGACACCTACAGGCAGACAGATAGGCAGACAGACAGACAGACAGACAGAGGCAGCAGCTACACTGTGCCACAAAGTTTTGCTACCAACCAAACGAAATATGTTGCAAAGTCTTGCACTTTTTAGCCCGAGAGAGTGCAGTGTACAGACGGTGTTCATACCTCTCCTGTGTGGAGAGGCTTAATTGTTAGGTTGTGTGTAGGATACACGACACAACACAACACAACACAACACTCGACGACAACGGAGATGCGAGAGGAGCATGAGCAGCATGAGCAGCATGGGTAGATGGAGGGGGAAACCCTGTTGAAATCAAAGCTTTGTGGTGCCGACATGATGTGTGGATGATGATGACAGGTAGCCGAGTGTTTAATTTATGTCTTTTTAAGCACTTTGCCCAGCCGCCTCTTCTGCATAGAAACAGAGAGAAAAAAAAACAGAGACACACAGAGAGAGGGAGACACAGAAGAGACAGAGGAATATATATATATATATATATTTTAGTTGAAGTTGCATCTGTCTGGGCTGTTGATAAGGAAACGTTGGAAAAACTTTGCCAGCGAGTGGGTATTTTTCTATTTTTCTATTAATCAGAGATGGAGCAATCCCATCCCACATGCTTGTAGATACATTTGTATCTTTTGGCAGGCGAGCGACAGTCACATTGCAAGAGATATTAGTTGCCAGCCATGTAAGTACTTGTAGATATTTTAGTTGTTAGAAATCACAATGGAAACACCATTTCCTCTTTCCTTTTCCATTTCCCTTTCGTCCTTTGTGCCACATAATTCTTGGCTCAATCTAAGACACATTAATTATATTTTATCCCAAAACGGCAAACACTAAAAGCATTCCATTCCATTCCTATTCCTATTCCAATTCCAAAAGGGAGAAATATTAATTTGTGCTTTCATTTCCGCTGTATATTCGAGATACCCCGTACCGACTGGATGATTATTAGAGCTAATCATGCGATCCTCCTAATGGAATATCCCTGCTGTAGGAGGGGGGGGGGACTAGACTCGTACCTATCCAGGGTGCGCTACGAATCTGTTGTCAGCTGAGAAATGGGTGTTTGGTTACCAGGAAGAGGCGGTACTGCGGCCATAACAAAAGGGCCTCAAAGGGATAATGCGTAACGCAGGATACACAATAGGATCAGAACAGAGGGTGGGTGGGGTCGTTGTAAGTAAGCGATGAACACTCTCACACACACACGCACACACTTTTCTTTGGGAAAATACCAATCAATGCAGCGAAACGAATCAGGCCCTAAGAGGGGACAGCGGACAGCGTACAGAGACAGAGACACTTTTCCAACTGCTGGTGGACTTCTGGGTGACTTCTGACTGACAGCTGAGTCCAGAAAAATGTGTCAATTTGCAGCAATCTAATCTCTGTGTGCGGTCCGCCGTTGGACCCTCTCCCGCATCGGAATTCCATTGAATTACGAGCATTCATTTTCCCTTCTTTGGCGTTTCTCGCTTAATCAATTATTATTCGAACGAGTATATGTTATACTCGTATGTATTACGGCGTTATCTTTTGGCATTCTGTTTGTACAAATCGATCACAGAACGAAAGTGGCACACAAATCGAAGTGGAGTGGGGTGGGGCGGGGTGCCGTTCACTTTCAAAATCCTCAATTAGTTGTACACATAAATCAGCCAAAATCAAAATCAGTTTCTCTCTGCCCTCCCTCTACGAGTAGCATTTTGATTTGGGTTAAAGATTTCCTGTCAATGGGAATGGTAGGGGATTGATAACCAACACTGGCAGGCAAGGCTTTGGGGCGCCTAGGCAGAGGAGGATAAGAGGCAGATGAAATCTATTACAAATATGGCAGGAAGTACTAAGCACTAAAAGTACAAATTCCATTGAAATCATCGCATGGATGTGCCAAAAAACTGTACGCTGATCTTGGATATAACTCGAAAGCGATGACAGCCCAGATACGTACGTAGATACATATGTACATATATTTTCTATATATTCTACATCTATGATCGCCGTGAGAGTGTGAGAGATTTCATGGCTGTAGCCCCCAAACGATATTCGATTTGTTTTGTTTATTGTGCAGAGATTGGCCCGAAACTACCGATGATGATATGTATAGAATGTGCTAATGAATTAATTACCTGTCCGCGGGAAATGTACGACCATTTATCGATTCAGTCCAGACCCAGCTCTCGGGATTGCCTCTCGCTGCTGCTTTCCACGCATCATCTCTGGGACAGCGGGGCCCGGGCCCAAAAATATTATTTGATTTTTTAATTGTCGAGATAAAAGCGTTCCCCCTCTCCCCTCCTCAGAAGGGGGATCGCAGAGGAATGTGTTAATGGCCTTAATCGGATCTCAAAGATCTCATTGACGAGACTCTCTCTGTCTCTGGCTGGGATCAAAGTTGCAGAGTCATATCCTAAAGCGTCTCCCCCGCACTCCACACTCCACACAACGCATCATCATTGGCTGTTATTAGTTGGCATTGGCGATGATCGTATCAAACGAGCACGAGCACGAGTACGAGCTACGAGAAGAGTGTTTTCGGTCTGGCTACAACTCAATTTTGGGTTCCCATCAGCTCGTTCCTCTGCTCCTCTATTCATCTGTTCCAACTATCATCCAATCACGTCCGGTATTTTCATCTGATTTTGATTCTGATTCGGATTCAGATTCTCCCTCGGGGTAGGCAACCTGCAGATTCGACCTGTTCTTAATGGCTTTTCAATTGAGCCATTCAATTGTTGTTATTAACGTCGTTTGTTTGCCTATTAGGTGGATTGGGAGTTTGGTTCTGTGTTCTGGGAATGACACTTCTGAGCCGTGAGACAGTTGAGAATAAGTGGGGAGAATGTGGGAATGAGACTGAAGTTATAACAGATGGACACATCAGTTTCCCTCGCATATTTGATGCCATTAAAATCCCACTTTAGTCTTAATAAACCAACACCCAGAGAGCAGACAGCAGACAGCATACATCAGACAGGGCCAAGTGAAGGACTAAGCTAATTATCCTGCCAGCACGTAGAGGAGTTATCCAAACACACACAACACATGCACAGGGTAGAGTGCAGAACCGGCATGCTGATGGCGATCTCTTGCCCCCACATGGATGTCCAGCACCGCCCTAAATGCTGTCATAATTGCGGCCCCAAGAGGCGGCTAGACTGGTCCTGCCAGACTCCTTAGATCATGTTATAATACCACCACGTACAAACGTCAATTAAATAAATACAAGATACCAAAAGCGTTGTAAACGCCCCGAAACGCCACTCCGAGCCCGCTGCCTAGCCCGATCCCGATTCCGATCCCGATCGTGGGCTCCCCAGACACTGCCAGACGCTGTCAGACACCCAAGAACAAGCCAGCAGGGAGGGATTCATTCTGGAGCCAAAGAGCGATTCATAAATTCTGAATTTTTCTCTGCCTGGCGACTGGCGAATGGCGACTGCATCTGTAGGTTGGGGCTGGGGCTGGGCACTTGGACTCTGCGACTCTGCAACTCTGCGACTTTGGAATGTGCTCGGGCCAGACTGCGTTCAGTTCTGTTCTCTCGGTTATTTTTGGTCTAGAACGAGTTTTCGTTGAATTCCGCTCCCCGTGGCGACTCTTGCAGCTTGTTGCGCGTTGCTTGTTGCCTGTTGCGCGTTGCAGTGGCAACTTCCTGTGGCCACTCCAGCAAAAGAGTCGAGATCCGCCGTAGGAGGAATTGTCATTCGCGCAAATTTAATCAAAGTGCCTGGGATCAGGAGGAGTGACCCCTCACCACTCACCACTCACCCATGGGCCACTCGCCAGCAATTGAAACTTGAAAACTTTTCATTTATTTGCTCACTCAATTAGTGGGGGAAGAGAAGAGCCCTCTCCAGATGAGCCAGATCATCCAGTTTTCTTTGTTGCCTCCAATTCCTTGTTTATTTGGACGATCTCTCTCCCTCCATCTCTCTCTCTCTCTCTCTCTCTCTCCTCACAAAGAGCAAAGAGGGAGGCAACATCACCGTCAAGTGGGGGCTGGCCTTCTGTTTAAACTCTTTTTTTGCGTTCCTTTGATTTCCGATCGAAATGATAAATGAATGTCCGCCCCGGAGAACACCGCCCCTTTCTGTTGTGGTACCAATGCTCATCCATTGATTGTTCGATTCGATATGAATCGATTCGAGTTTTTTATTCGATTCTCAATGTCTCTTAATTGTCCAGATTGGCTTCCTAATGAATTTTTAATAATTTTCGGTTCTGTTCTCCACTCTACGCAAATTAATTTGACACAATTCGTACGTGTCTTCACTTGGTCTGCGCTGTTGGGAATGCTCAGATTGGTTCCGCTTGCGTCATTCGATATCGGTAGATATATATGTATATATGGTACATACATATGTATGTTGACTCTTCGATCTTTGTGTAGGAGCAGATGCTGATGTTGAGAATGATTCTCCATGGTGATACATGGATGGATTCACACTTTAACTTACCAAAGAAAACTCCAACGAACGAAATGTTTCAGGTAATTCATGTTGCAGCCACATTGCAGAGAGAATTCCCACCGCTGAATGTGGCTTAGCAGTAAGGTGTTGTGTCTCGATTCACTTCGCTTCGGCTTGTTTCTACTGAGGTTTTCTTCTGCACAATTCCCAAAGTAAACATTTAGGTATACTCGAAAGTTTTACGAATGAACCATGCATAGATTATTCAGCAAAGTTCAATCAGTTTCTTGTGTATCCAGAGCATGCATCTCGAATCTCTCCACTCCACTCCACTCCACTCGACGCGACTTGCTGTTATGGAGTGCAACACCATTCAATTCCGATCAATTGCCATTGATTGATATAAACCACACCAAGTCGATGCAGAAGGAGCTGTCTACTTGAGGTCTCTGGGGTCTGGTATCTGGGGCTGGAGCTGGAGCTGGAGCTGGGGTCTGGCTGCTAATTAAACGCCCAAACACTGGGCAATTCCATAATAGTAGGGCCTCCATAGGAAAGTGCAGTCGATGCACTCTCCCACCGCCTGCTGGCTGTTAATTGCTGATAAATAAGCCAACAAATTTCAGCAATAACTTTGCGTCTATGCGCACACAAAGACCTCCTCTTGTCTGTCTCCGAGCTGTGGCTCCCACAAAGTGGAGTTCTTGTACGCTGGGAAACGTGTGGAAAAGGCAGCAGGCAGAGCCAACAAAGTTGCGGCTTCTTCTGCAGGCGGCAGAGCAGACATCATTTGCATCTCTTTTGTTGCATTTCAATTTAAATAAATGTCTTGCGACTCTTCACCCGAGGCTTTATGAAGAGGCGTAGTCGGAGTCCAGTCCCAGCAGCCCCACAAACTGGAGAACGCTATTTTTCTTAATTTGCGGTTGTCAGCAAAGGGTTTTCCTTAATATTTGAGCTAGTGGAAGGAGTTGACGCTTCAAAACGATTGATAAATGGATATGGGATGCGAAAATTGGTTCAGATCATGACGGATTGATGGAGATCCGATCCTTAGCGAATCACACGGAATGTGGACTTCCTGGGCACCTGAAATTCAATGGAATCAAAAATAAATTTGTAACAAATTTGTTGTTCTGTCACCAAGTGTCGCGATCTATCACAGCCCCATTCAAAAGTGGAGATCTCCCCACTCATGAACGCTGGAGGAGGGAGGAACGGCCATAAATCGTTTAAGAGGAGAGCACGCCCACTAGTGGAACTGTGTTCGGGTGGACTTGTGGCCCGGAGAAGAATGGCCAAGTCTGCCACAATTTATTTAGTTTAGTGCACTTGTCATTAAAGATAATTTATAAGTGGTGGCGGACAGGCAGACAGACAGAAAGACAGACATGAAGCAGGGAACTCGTATACGAGTGTATATAATCATAATTCAGTGGAGGGTGCCCCACCACTGGAGGGTGAGCCACAGGCAGAGACAGAGACAGAGACGCGTGGGCGTTGTCTAAATATACGAGTAATTGGGGTGGAGTTGGGGCACACAGAAAGAGATCGCTTTGTGGGTTCTGTTGCAACTCTATGTGGGACTTGAGTGATATCTTTATTTGATGGTTTCCCAAGTGCCATAAAAGCTGCTCGCCTCTGATCTGCTGACATTTGAATTCTGCTCAGGCCAAGAAGCGGTGTGGTTTGGTTTGGTGGGGTTCCTCTTCTCTTGCCCCTTGCCCCTTGCCCCTTTCCCTTCGTTGCCTATGCAAATTTATTCCGGATTTCTCCGCAACATTAAATGGCCATAAACTGTCAAATAAAAGCCTGGTTATTCGACGTTGAAAACTCATTAAGTATGCCGCTGGCCAAAGACAAACCAAACAGCAATTTGTATGATTAATAATCGTAATCATCGGAGCAAAGGTCCGAAGAAGAGTCAAGCCCACAAATTATGTTGTCACATGCGAAACAGAGGAGGCTCCTACCCTGCCTCACTGCTACCATCTCACTCACGCGTCTCTAACAGGATTACGTGGCATGCCACATTAGCATTTTCATGCCACGCCATCAGCCATCCGCCATCCTCCATCTACCATCCTTCTCCTTCCTACCTGCTCGGACTTGGACATGGCCTAATTTGTTGTCTCCCGCTTCTCCTCTCTCACAGCTTGAGTTCAAAGGTTGATTTTGAGTATATTCTTTTTGTGTGTGTCTATTTTGGGGAATTTATGCCCGATTATGTCCACATGGACTATAGTGAACCGTTACCGTTCTCCCTATGCCTCTCCCTCACCATATTTTCTGTATCTGTATATGGAACTGCATTTGTATCTGTATCTCCCTGTGATGCGTGGAACTGCCATCGATTATTGATTTAATTAATTATCAACGCTCTGTGTGTGCCTCTCTCTCTCTCTCTCTCTCTCCCTCACTCTCTCTGTTTCTATGCTTGGCGTTTGTTGTTGCTTTAATAAACATTAATAAATTCCATTTGAGATTTTCTTTTATTGAAAATGACTTTATTGTTGCCATGCCCCCCCACAGGGCTCTCTCAAATGGATTCTCAAGAGTAAATCAATTGAATACAAATCGGTGGAGAGCAGGTGCACGGCATATTTCTCACTTGCTTCTCCACACATTCTCTTCTAATGGCGATCATCATTTTTCCCATAGAATCTACCACCTGTTGAAGATCTAAAATGTATCTCTCAGTTGGCATATTTCCCCATTTCCAGACTAGTAGTCTGTGATTTCTGCATTTATGGGTAGCAGCTTAGAGATACTCGTACTCATAAGATACACTATCTTTTACACAACCACAAGCCAGACAGACTTTTGCCATTGTTCGTCTCTGATATTGATTGCAACTTTTTCCCAGATTCATTACCAGACAGCCAGAGAGCGGCAGCGGTGAGAGGATGAAACCCGAACAAATCTTTGAAAATCCCACAAAATTAAATCATTTATGAGTTTTAAAATGTTTTGGGCAATTTATTTGATGCTCCCTCTTCCCGCTCCGCCCCGCACTTCGCGCCACAACGCTGCTTCTGCTTCTGCTTCTCCTGTTGGCCGGCCACTAAATTGTTTTGTGGTTAGCAGCAATTTTGACCGAGAGAGAGACAGAGATTTGGTTATTACTTTTTTGTCCGACTTCGAGTACCTTTGGCTCCCTGCGGTAGTCGTAGAAGAGGAGATCGCAGCTCAGCTTTTATGGCTTTTGCGGTTGAATGTTTTGCGGTCTGCGAAATGGATGAGAGAGAGCCGGGTCGGGGGCAGCAGGCACATCCGAGCCGGGGGCTGTTGGAATTATGGGCTGATGGGCTGTTGGGCTGATGAGCTTATGAGTCGGGCTTAAATGCTCTTTTATGGCTTAAGCAAAGTTTTCCAATTGAATCGATGACTCGTCTCACCGCTCACATTTTTAATTGGAACACAAAATATGCCGCTGCGCGTCCGAGTTTGATAGCAACACGTAGTCTCCAATGTCTTCGCCATTCGTCGAGTTGCAAAAAAGATACTAAGCCAAGTAAGACAACACTCGACCACAGGAACGTGCCTTGAATACTCACTTCTATGCCCAGAGTACCAGACGTTGGCTGCATTCAGTAAATCTCTGCCCCTGTCTCTGGGTTTTTATCTCGTGTCCAAAATCGACTTTTAAATCCAGTCAAAACATCAGACCGGCCATCAACTGTGTGTGAATTTGGTACTGCGGCACTTTTGACCAGAGCAGCGACTTCTCCCTCTCTCTCTCTCTCTCTCTCATTTAATTCAATTTATTTTATGGTGTGAAAAATGAAATTGAAATGGAAAACAGAAATGTTGAACAAACTAAATCGTAGACAAATTTTGGTTTATTTTGCAGAGTTTTATTTTATTTCCACAAATTTTCCAACCAAAATGCAAATTAGTTTAGGGTCATTCCAGGCAGGTTCCACTTTCTACTATTCCTATTCACATTTCCATTCCCAGACAACTCAAATGTCTCTTAATGGGATCCAATCACAAACTTGATCGCATTCCATAATCCGATTAATCAGCGGTTCTCTTACCTCACCCGAGAGCCCGTGACAAATCAACGGATGACAAACATCTATGAATAAGTGGCAAATAAATAACAGAGCAAGGAAAAAATAATGATTGTCAATTGGAGAGGTAAACAGAGGCAGAATGTCTGGACCCGATCCAAATGGGGATGGGGATGGTGCGGTGGTTGCCTTTGAAATCGAATCGATGGCGAATCGAACGCCATTTCTCAGCTATTTCTGGCTGATTTTGTTTGTTTTGACCCACCGCCTGCCTCTGTTGTGCTGTGGCCCCTTCTGTGGTTCATTCAAGCGAAATTAATTAAACAATAAAATTTGATTAATGGCATTGTTGGGGAGCGTGTGCTTGGGCCTTGCCAAGAAACTCTCTGTTTAACCTGTTTGCCGCTTACGCATATTTTTCGTTGCGGCTGCTTGTTGTTGGGTTGAGGCGAGCCGAGGGGAGGGAACCGACCCACAAAAATTGGACAATGGGGCGTATGAGCAATGTGCACAGGGCCCGAAAATGTCTCCCACAGTTTGCTTCCTTTTTCGTCTGTAATTAGAGCATCGTAAATTGAGTGTAAATTTCGGTCTAACGTTCAGCGTTTGGGGCATATTTTCAAGGGATAAACAGCGTCTGGTGCTCCAGTATTCTTATGGTATAATCAGCGAAGAATAATAAAACGAACTATGCAAACATAGTATCAGATTCACGCCTTGCTGGCAATTTTCCATTCAGTTGAAAATATCAAACATCTGATGCTCTGTTTACAAGCACGCACAAGTACAATCCATCAATACTGTCTCAAATATCACTTTACATCCACATTAATTTCGCGTCCAAAGAACCCCAACGAATTTCTGCTTATGTGACATTTTTACAAGATATTCGTGCCATGATGAAACAGATTAAAGATCGATTATTATCAATTTAAGCTGACTTCTGCTGGCTGTGCCTTGTCTGTCTCTGTTACTTGCCTGTTAATCCGTTATTCTTTTCATTTTCCTATTCTATTCAATGTATTTATATACGATGTAGATAGATCTGTAGATCCTCTCTTTATTGCAATGTTTGAGGAAATAAAACCTGCCAACAAATCTACATTTATCAAATTGAGAAACGTAAAGACTCTATTCAGCTGTAAATACGAGTCTGTACATATTCTTTGAGCGTTACTGTGAGCTTTTCTTTCTTTTCTTTCCTTTCTGCTGTACAAAAATATGCATCTCTTTTTAGATAATTTCCTGTGGAAATCTTTCTGTGAAAACATTCCTTTTCACAGCATTCGCATGAATAACGAACTGGGCGGCGCAGCCATTCGTTGGCTGTTGGCTCTTAATGTTGCCTCCGGGTGCATGCAACATTTAGCATGCTCCACCTTTGGACTCCCTCACCCTCTAACTATGTATAATTATACAAAACGTAGGCTAAAATGTTGCATGGAAGATTTTCCTTTTTTCTCTTCTCTTCTCTTCTCTTCACTGCCTCTGTCTCTTTCGCTGCTTTCTTCACGAACTGGGCGGCTCTTTTAGGCGTAATTAAAATTACTCGACTGCAAGCGGTGCAGAGGGGAGTGGAGAGGAGGTTATGGATGCAGCGAATGTTTATGCTGAAAACACGTTCCGTGCAATTTTCAAGAAGTCTTCCTGGTCCGAGAGGAGGTTGGAGGTCGTCTCGTCTCGTCTCAGTCGAAATGCTTTCTGCCTGATGAAGTGACGACGTCGACACCGACAGCGACAGGGGCAGACAGAGTTTTGAAAAGTGTTGCACATGTTTTTTTCACTCATTTGTTCGGCTGCCAAGATGTCTGCGGCAAGTTGTAGCACTCCCGCTCGCAATACCCTCCCGGCTCCTTGCATTGAATGACAATTTCAAAATACGCAAAATGTGCGAAAATGTTTCACACATAAATAGCACAATGGAGAGGGGGCGAATCTGAGCGGAGACCCCGAAGAAAATAAACATTTTCCTTCCCATTGGCATCAATATTTGTGAGGCGTAATTAGCCATTGGGGGCGGGGTGCCTGAATGCGAAACATCTGTTAATAGAAAAGCGGGGAAATTTGAGGGAAGAGAATACCAAGAAAAAGAACCACGCCAGAATGACCCCAGAGGCAAACGATTACTAAATTATTTAGGAACAGAAAGCTCGTTCCCAAAAACAAATGAAAACTACGAGTATGTGTAATTATTTGTACTATTATCTCTGAATAATTATGTATGTAAATCCCCGTCGACACGCTCCCATTTTAACGATACATTTGCACCTTAAAGACACAGTACATAAATATCACCACTTTTCGCATCTTCGACTTCCTGCCGCGATAGACATCGCTGAGAGGCCCCCAAACATTTGTGATTCCAACGTGCAACTAATTCGAATAACATAAACAACAAAATCTCTGACCGAAATGGGCGAAACTTCAGTCCGCCCCAGGGGCCAGACGGGTGGTCGGAGTCCCAGACGCAGTCCCAGTTCCCGTTCGATGAAAATCTGTAAAATTAATTAAGTGCGAGGCGATGTGGAGGAATGGAATGGAATGGTGGTGCGAGGAGTGCGAGAGGAAGTAATCTCAATATCAATCGCAGTGGCCCAATATTTGTACAAATTTCTGCTCTGCCTGTTGTATTTGTTCTATTTGTTCCGTTCCGTTCCCGGTTTGGGTTCGGGTTCGAGTTCCCCGCGGGTGGTGGTGTGGTGCCAATTGAGTCATGTGTTGAAACTGTGGTTCACATGCAGTCCGCCGACCACCGACCGACGTCCGAGTGGAGTGGAGTGGAGTGGCCTGTGGCTCCGTCTGAACTGCAGTGGTGGTAGAGGGGCAGGCAGGGCGGGCTCGTTTCACCATTTGTTTGTTTCTATTCGTAAAGGGTTCTCGCTTCTCTCGCCATGAATTATGAAGTGGAGGGATAGGGCCGTTAAATAAAATCCAAATCAGAAACAGAAACAGAAAAAAAGCAAAACAATTCTGAAAACAATTCTGAGATTTAATTGCATTTTCTGACCTGAAAAGTAAGCCAAGAAGCAGAGCCTGTAATACTTTGTGTAGTCGAAAAGAAAATGCTCCATTCTGGAAATTCTGTGTTGGAAGCATGTAGCATGCTGTGTGTTGACCCAATAAATAACGCCCTTCCCCAGCCCGTTCTGCCCCACACCGTTCATTGCTCATTAAATGAGCCGCTCCACGTCAATGGCAGATGTTGCTGCTGGAATTTGAATAATGCCAAAAGGCCAAAGGGAAAATGCTTGTAGGAGAAATAATTTTCAATCTATGTACGTGCGAATTAAAAACAGCCACCCCAGTGGGTGTTCAGTGGGTGTTCGGTTGGTGGGTGGGTGGTTGGGTGTGGTGCTGGCTCTCAGTGGGATTCCTTTTTGCTTGCTTTCGCTTGCTGGGCGCCTAATTAAAACTCATTACCATAAGCATAAAACTTGAGCAAGCAAATATCCTCCACCGTTTCAAGCCGTAGAAAAAGCAGTGGCAGACAGGCGGTGCATGAGGGGAGAGATGGTAGAAGGCAGACAGGAAATTTAAATCAATTCAAAAATAAAGCGAGATAGAGATAGAGAGAGAGACAGAGTGTGGACAGGACCTGGACACTGGACAGGAGCTATGGGGTCGTTTAACCTTTTCTTTGGATAATGCAATTTCCTGGCCAGACGTCGGCGTTTTCTGGTTGGTATACCCTGTACGGGATGAACACAGGGGTATATTTATATATAGTCCTGTCGATCCTGAGTTCCATCATACACATTTTCAATTGGTGATGAAACAGGTAAGAGAGTATCATTTGGTCGAACCCAATCCAGTGTAGAATTCTGCGTTGCTTCTGTTTCTTTTTGGCTTCCACTTTTTGGGGTTGAATTTGCTTGAACTTTCCGCACTATCCCTCCGCTCACCTCACCTCCCCTCCTGTGTGGTGGTCTGCTCTCGTGTCTCAGTCACCCCTGCAGCATAGTAAAAGTGAAAGCCACATGCGTGCAACGACCCCTTTCTCATACATATGTATGCTCCGCTCCATCCTCTCTCTTCAGTCTACCGCTCTCTCTCTCTCTCTCGCTCGCTCGCTCGCTCTCTGCTCCTTTGGCAGGCTATCTTTTCGCTTGACACTCTCTCTATCTATCCCACACCACACCACCCACCCCATCTCATCCATCCCACTCTCTCTCGCTCACTTTTGTCTGGCTATTCATTTTCCCTTTTGCACTGTTTGCTGTTGCTGTTGTTCTTTTCCCCGTCGAAAACTTTTCGACCACGTGTGCAACAGTTTTGCCTTCGTCCTGCTGATGGCTTCTGTGCGCCTGTTACAGTGCCGGCTCGCATTTTTGTGCCAGGCCAAAAAGGACGAAGCGATGAGTGAAATTTTCTCTCCCACCCCACCCCACTCTCCCTTTGGATCTATCTGGCTCTCTCTCTCCGCTCTCTGTTTTGTAGTGTGGCCATTGAAACTCAACTCAAAAGTAAAGTTTGCCATGCATTTGAATCGGGGGGTGGTTAGGAGGTTGGTTGGGGCCTTTTCATAGTATTGGAACTGCAGGATGGGAGGCTTGAGCTTTAGTTTTTGGCGTCTGCATTTGTCTCGCTGCAATTGTTGTTTGTTGCTGTTTCCAGTTGCCGGTTCGGGTTCGGGTTCGGGTTGGGGGGCTTTTCACTCACTCACCAACTTTTTGAAATGTTTGTCGTTGTGCGCCTCTTTATCTCCAAGTGGAGCACAAAGAGTGCCACGATTGGGTCGACGGGTGGGAATGGGAATGGGAATGGGGGTGGGGAAACGGTGAATGCATGAATATGCAGAATAAAAAGTTGAAGTGGGACATTTCCGGACGGAATGGTGCAGCGAAAATGCATACATGCGGCATCCATCCAGAATGCATCAATAGGAAAAGCAAGAAATAGTTTTAATTATTGAAACATGTTGTAAAAATTATCCCAAGGCCCTAGGTGTACATACTTTAAATGTAAACCATTATTTACCCTATCTTTCCTCCACCATTGTGGAGCAAAGTTTCAGTTGCTTTGTTTGCCACTTGGTGGTGGGGTGGCCAGCCTACGCGTAAGTTTCGGTGTCAAGCACCCTGTTGAGTGCCAGTTAGGGCAGCTTTTCACACTCGCTAAGAGTCCTCCTTCTGCATCTGTGCAGAGATATGCCGAAAGTTAACCTTGCTACGCACTGCTATGCTCTGGGCGCCCATCCCTTACTCACCCCAAAAAGTTGGGCTCGGCCTCCTTCTGGCTGGCGCGCTCTTCCTTATCACGACTGGATATTGACTGCGATACGCCTGCTAAACTTTCGCACCCTTTTAGGGCCCTCAGGGGTGGACGTGGACTTGTCCCCGTACCGTCTCGTCTCGCGTCTGTCTACGGGCGCCGCTGGGGCAATTGCTTCCTTCGTTTGTTGATCGTTACAGTAAATCATTTGAAATGAAATTTCACTGCCGTTTGCACTTCCATGGGCTGCCGTTGCCGTTGCCCGTTGCCCGTTGCCCTGGTTAGAATTTTCCCGTTTCCGTTGCCATTACCACCCCCCTGGAAACTACGGGTAAGTGGATTGCGCGTAGGAAATGGAAAACATGTGACCATCTCCCATCCCCTCCCGTTCCCTCTCCCGTCGCTCGTTTTGGGGTGGGTGGATATTCCTGGGTGGGTTTTTGGTTACTTTTTTGCTTGTGCCAGACAAAGCTTAGGTTTTCTATTAGACAACACAGGGCAGGGTGATTTTTTCAGCGTCAGCTAGAATAAAAAGGGAAACTGCCATATCCGTAAGTTGAGGTCATTTATTATACTCATGACACCTTCCTGCCATCCCGCAATTCCGCAATCCTGGCACCCAGCCTCCCTCCCTCCCCTCCCCCTGTTTTCTTTCTCCTGCCGCCGCATGGCCACATTTGTTATCTGGAATCCCTCGTCTCGTCTCGTCTCGTCTCCCGCTACGCTGTACCCATTGTTGTCTGCTGGGCGAAATTATGCATCAATTCATAAAAATGGCTGGCAACAGTCCCGTTACTTTAATGCCGTTATGTTATTTTAACGTAGAGTTTTAGCCACGGTTTATCGCTTGCTGCTAGGGCTGGGAGAGCCGAGGTACGGAACGATTATGTGCGGTCGGGTTTACGGCGCTTTGTGGCATTTGAATGGATTTAGCAGTGGAGATTAGGACGAAGGAGTGATGGCACAAGGCCATATCCTGACTAGAGACTGATTGAAAATGTTTTTGGAAATTAGCAGAGAAATAGGAATTCTTATTAAAGCGAAATTCTATATACATATGTCTGTCTGTATGTGTGTGTGTGTGTGCAGTAAATCTTTGTTTTATTTTATTTATATTTCTCTGCTATTCTTGCTAGCTATTTCTTATTCATTTCAATTATGCTCCTAGTTATCTGGCAATTCCGTTTCGCCTGTCGAGCATTTCCATCCCACCGCAAATTCAATTAACCCGAAAATTGTCTCAGCCCCAAAGAAATCTGAGCAAAACATTGGCCATGCCGGTCACATAGCAAAGCCCAACGACCCCCGCGACAGACAATTAAAATGGAGACCACAAACTGTGAGCCAATTTAGATAAGCCCAAGGATATATGGAGAACGCACCAACACCAGCACCAACCAGCCCAGGGCAGAGGACCCGGGACTGTGTGCTGGCTGACTGCTGGCTGCCTCTGCGCCACACTCCATTCATATCTTGTGCAACATAACAATTAGTAGAGACCATAAAACGAGGCAATCAGTCGAGCAGAGCCAACGAGCAAACGGGTAGGATGTTGGGGAAATTATGGAGCCGGAATCGAGTTGAAGTTGAAGTTGTTTACATTCCTCAGTCGAAAAATGTGCACTAAAGTATCTAAATTTATAAGAGAAATACAGAACCGAAAAGTGGGGGGCACAGGCACACTCTGTACACTACACACTACACTCCCGCAGATACTCGCATGTGCTGTGCTGTGCCCTGCAGATGATGCATTTAACCTGGCAGCGGGCACTGGGAATTTATGACTACAGTTTAGAGTAAATACAAAATTCAAATTGAGAACCGGAGAATACGAACTTCCAACTTGTTTGCCTTCAACTTTCGGCCTCCCCCCCCCCCCTGCGTTGTCCGACCGCTGGAGAATCATCTAAATAAACAGAAAACCGAACCAGCAGAAGCTATAAAAAACTCAGTCCCAGACGATAGTTGGGGGAAAATACACATACACATACACATACATATGTACATATGTTTGTATATGGTCTCCAAAATGAATCCATCGTTGCATGGAACTAATGCATGTTTTCGTATAATTTTCTCTCTCAAAAAATGTGTTAAATGTTTGCGTAAATAAAACAAGCAGAGAACAGGAATTCTTAAACAACATCTCCTACCGCCAGAGCCACGCCCGTATTCGTCTTGCCTCTTTCTTAGGTTCAGGTTCTGGTTTGGGTATGGGCTTGGGTATGGGTATGGGTTTGGGTTTGGGTTCGGGTTACTTGCATTTAGCTGGTAGCTATGCTTCGTTTGTTTTTTCCGCTTTTCCTGGGAAACGCTGTTAGCTGGTCAGGCTTTGGTTTTCGGTATTTGGTATTTGGTTACCATGTCAAGTGGCAGGTTACCTTACCCTTCACTCGGCCCACTCATCCCACTCAACCCACTGAACCCACTCACCCCACTGCACCACTGCACCACAGCCAAGCCAAGCGTTCCTGGAATGTTGATATATTTACCATCATTCGTGGCTGCCACCGAAGCCATCTCGAATGCGTCTCGGAACTGGTCTAACGCTCATGCAAACAAATTGCAGTTGTGGGGCAAAGGTATTACAGATTTAACGGCGGAAACAGAAGCCGACGATGTGTGAAAAATGTTAGGGAATGCATAAAAGGAAATCAATTGGAACCCTGTAAGAGATTTCCTCTCTCGCTTCCATTGCAGATCCCTTATACGAGTATATTGACTATTGGTTCTGATTGATTCTCATTTCTTACGCTATAAATATGAATAGACGCAGTCTAATTGAATGCCATCTCTTATCTTCCTTGTAGAACGTGTCCTGCGCTACTGTGAGTCCCCGTCGGTGGGTACCTGCTGCACCTACAACATGGAGACCCGGATGGCGATGCAGTCGCGCCAGCAGCTCGAGGGCCACACCAAGGACCAGATCTCGCGAATGTCGAACATACTGGGCAGCATGGCCACCAAGTTCAATAGTAAGTCATCGATGGTTACTCCCCTCCCGTTTCGCTCAACGAGCCACTTGAAGATGACACAATCCCCGAGCGGAACGCATTGCATTGATGAGGGAAAACGAGAACAAGAACGAGAACGAGCCACCGATTAGAGATTCGAGTTTTCGGGTGTCAAGTGGTCGGTGGCTGCCCCTGGCATGCCGATGCTCGTACATGGAAAAATAGTGCGGGCCTCGAGTTACAGAAAATGTCAAGTGGCAGAGGACAATGCGGATGTTGTTGGGATCTCAATCTCAGCGGATGCAGCATGCAACTTGGTTGGGTTGGGCCAGCGGTAGAGGCAGAGGCCACAAATAAATATAAAATCGAATTCTAAACATTTAGTAGGGCGGATGTGGGCCATTTTTCCCACTCCCCAGGTTCCTGTGGTCTGTGGTCTCAGCATTTTTCTTTAATTTGATTTTCCCCTCTCTCTCTCTCTCTCTCTCTGTCTCTCTGTCTTGCAGAAATTTTCAGTGACTTGCTGGTGGAATCGAAGGTCCAGTTCCACACGATGTTCATGCGTACCTACGGAGTGATCTACCAGCAAAATTCGTACGTATTCTCGGATCTGTTCAAGGAGCTGGAGAACTACTTTGCCCGCGGTCGAGTCGATCTGATGGAGGTCATGGACAAGTTCTTCAACACGCTCTACCAGAAGATGTTCACCGTCCTGAACACCCAGTTCGCCTTTGACGAGAAGTGAGTTTCCATGCCATCCATCCATCCATCCATCCATCCAACCATGCCTTGTTGGGGGTAATCGAAACCAAATTTTAGAGACTTCTTTGGATCACAGAAAGACCCCAGACCCCAGGCCCCAGGCCCCAGGCCCCACAAAACAAAGACAAACGTGTGAAACCGCAAAGTGTCTCGGGCTGTCAACCGGCGACGACGACGACGACGACGCAACTTTAACATTGCCTCCTGTCTGGTGTGCAATTTCAGTTGACGATTCAATATACTTTTACCCAACGCCCTACGCTCTACTCCTGCTCTCGCTTAAAGTCTCTTTTGTTTTCGTCTGAATTTGATTGCGGTTAATACGCTTAAAGCTTAGAGAAAACGAGTCCAAGACGAATGGTGAATACACTGGATGCGAACTATTACATGATACATACGCGTACACGTACATACCTCCTACAAGCATCACAGATCTCTTCCACCTACAGTACTTCCCACTATGAGGCATATAATACAGCAGATAGATAGCCTGCCCCAACCCACTACTCAACCCAATCATCCCGGCATATCCCCCTAGATGCCTAGACCCACACATGGAGCCACAGTCAACAGCAGAGCTCCATCCGATCCGATCCCATCCTATCCGAACTGAACTGAACTAAAACCGCACTTTATGCCAGTTCCTGTTCCTCAGTTGCTCGCATTTTCATTTCCTTAGGCACAAAAATACATTGCGCCCTCTTGGCTCATTGCCCTGGAAGGGGTCGGGCTGTGGGTCGGGGCCATGGCTACTCTGGTAACCAACGACTTGGCTTGGAATTGTTCCGCGCGCCTGGCCAAATGACTTTTGGTGCTCGTCCAACTCCAACTCCAACTCGAGCCACAGGCAAGGCTCGTGTTACCCACGCGCTTTCCCATGCCAACTCCGAGTCCCACTCTACTCTGCCTCTGACTCTGACATTGCTGGCGATTCGCTTTTATTGTCATCGTTTTAGTTTGTCGTACGTGCTTTGGCACGTTGTCCGTTTACTGCCATTGGACGATGGCGATGGCGATGGCAACGGCAAGAAGCACAGGAATAGCGCATAATTGCCGGCACTTGCCTGCCTGCCCCTTCCTACCCCTGCCTACCCCTTTGTCTGCTTCTCGTCATTTGTTTATTGCTGGGGTTTTTGTTTGCTCTGATCGCCCTCAGAATGGAGCGAGTCCCACCGCTTGAGCGGAGGCACAGGCACTTAATGAGGGGGTAACCTCAGCAGTTGGTTGTGGCGGCACACACAGGGAGAGATAAATAGGGGTTTGGGTTAACGAAAAAGGGTGAGATGGGGCAAGGGCTATGGGAAATCAACGGGTGTTTATCGACAACACAGTCTACTGTAAGTTAAAGTTAAAGGCTATGGCTATAGAGTAGACCAGACACACAATTGTTTCCAGGCAAACCAAGATGCATACCTGCTGCTAGCACTCGGCAGCTTCCTATCAAGAAAACTCTTGGATCTGCCCTCCCATCTTGGGTGCCCAGCTGCTGCGGCTGCTGCTTGACTGATCTGTCACCATTGTGAATGCAGCTGGCAGTAATTTCTAAATTTTTAGCCCAAGTAAAGGCACACTACACTGCTGCTTCGTGGTCTCCTCTTGACCGTGGTGACAGGGCTGGGACATGGACAGTCAGAGCCGAATGCAGAAGGCAGCCGTACAAGTGCATGGACTGTCTCTTGCCTGGTGGCCGATCCGTAGGACTAGACACAGCACACACCACATGCACCACATGATGATGGGGCCAAAACAATAACAACAACAACAGCACATGGCGAGCAACTATTTTTATGATTTTTCCGCATAAAACTTTGTGTTGTGTGGAGGGGCATGCGTGGGGAGGCGTTGAGCCATGCCATTTACAAGCGCAGATTTCCGTTAACAAGCAATGCAAATATGTTTCCTTTAATTCCATTTTTCCTCCGTAGATACATGCGGTGCGTCAGCGAGCATATGAAGGAGCTCAAGCCATTCGGGGATGTGCCGGACAAGCTTTCCGTTCAGATCAAGCGATCCTTTGTGGCGACTCGCACCTACGGACAGGCCCTGGCCACGGCTGCCGAGGTGGCCAAGAAGGTGCTCAATGTGAGTATCCTGTATGCCGAACGAAAATGTCCAGTCAATCTAACCCAAAAGATTCATCTCTCTCCTGCCACAGATCCGACTCAATGCCGACTGCACGGGCGCCCTGACCAAAATGCAACACTGCGGGGCCTGCAAGGGATACACGGAGAAGCCCTGCACCAACTACTGCGTGAACGTGATAAAGGGCTGCCTCCACTACCAGCACGAGTTCGACGGCGAGTGGGAGAACTTCGCCCTGGCCATGGACAAGGTGGCCGAGCGTCTCCTAAACGCCTTCAACATTGTCATGGTCGTGGAGCCCCTGAACATCAAGATATCCGAGGCCATCATGAACTTCCAGGTAGGTCTCTGCTACACATACACACGTACATACCCTTACATCAGAAATGTCGCGTAATTATTAGCATTAGCATAAGCCAATGAATGGCGATTTGCAACTCGTTTTTGGCCAAAGCAGCTGCCGGCTGGCTTTAAGACTTCTCGTAGTGGGATTTTAAATTATGCTCGCATAAAACTGTCATGGTATCGGATAGGTTTATGGGCGCGCATCTTAAACGAGACCCCAACCCAACCGATGAAGTGTTTCTGGGGGAAACCCGTGAGAGATGGCAGCAATTGGCTTGTGGAAAATGACATATACAAAAACGAGTATTCTAAATTGAATTTATGCTTCATTAAACTCGTATTCTGGCATCGAGTTTAGTTCGGAGGTTAGCAGTGTTCTGCCAGTATCTTAAACACTAGAGGGAGTCCGCAGTCATTTGCGCCTTCTCACGATTTGGTTCATGCTGATCAAAAATATATGCATCAATACTGTATGAACACCCAACGGGCTGGGAAACAATTCCCACTGGCTGCCACATGCATTCGAGGGTAAAAAACAAATACGTATACTACGAGTAGGCATGATGCCATGCCACACAGAAATCAGAGGAATAGTTCACAGATGGATGGCCATAACTTATTGAATTTTGATTACTGCTATATTTTAGCCCTCCCTCCAGTCCGTTCGTCCTCTCTGGCCAGATGATGTTTTTGCTTTGTGTGCCATTTGAGCGATTTATTTGGACAACATTTGGCCCGCACATGAATTTAATTTTTATTTCCATATAAAATTTTTAAATTCTCTCCGCTTCTCCCCTCCTTTTTCTACTGTTTTTTTTCGCTGCCTTTTGTTGTTTGTATCCACAATACTATTGTTGTTGTTGTTCGGCATTTTGCTTTTAATGTGTTTACTTTTGCCACTATGTATTTGTTTTATTATACATATGTATGTATATTTTTATGTATGTATGTATGTGTTGTTGCCCGTAAATGGCTATTTTGGCAAAATGCGAAATAGTTTTAAATTTTATTTTAATTTGAATTCTTATTCATTTTCTGATGCTGTCTCTGACGGCTTCCTAACTTGAATGAAGTTGGCTGAAGCCGCTTTTGATGATTGCAATCTCTCTCGCTCGGCTCGGCTCGGCTCTCTACAGCTATGATTTCTTCAAGTCCAAGAAAAACGGGAAATCTAGCATTTACCACTTGACCCAACCTGACCCAACCTGATTCAACCTGATTCAACCTCTTCCATGGCGTTCGTACATATATCAGCTGTAAATGGCTGATGGATGGATATCGTATACCAGTAAGATAAAGCGAAGTGAAGTTCTTGATAAGAGAGTCGGACAGGCAAAGGTTCGACTCTGCCCGGAGGTCTCTGATCGCTCGAGTGGCTCTTATTGAGTAGCTGGGGGAAATCAATTCTTATCTGTGGGATGGGTCAATAAAACCTATTAATAGCCATTAAGACGCTTTATTCTGAGGGGTGTAAATGGAATTGATTCGAAATATAAATTGGAAATTTTATGCCACAAAATCTAATCTTTAACTTCCTTTTCGCTGCAGGACTCTGGCCAAGACATCACCAACCGCGTGTTCCAGGGCTGTGGCAGACCCACCCTAAGGCGAGCCAAGCGCTCCGTTCACCCCAAGCTCCAGGCAGTCCAAGAACTCCATATGGAGAGCCCCGCCGAGGCGGACACCCTGGACATAGACGCCACGCTGGATGAGGCGATTGTGCTGAGAGAGCGAAGAGCTGCAGAGCCCAGCGCCCAGGAAAGCTCCGCCCCACCGCAGTCCCAGGAGCAAGGCGTGAGCGTGGGCAAGAATGTGGGAAACAGTGGCGGTGGCAACAATCGTCGCCAACAACAGCGTCGGAAGCAGCAACAGCAGCAGCGACGGAAGCAGCAGAACAACCGCAACGAGAACGACAATGACAACGACGACGATGAGAACGAGAGTGGAGGCGGTGGACGTGAACCGATACTGGACAGGATCGTGCGGGACATACGGCAGCGGGTTAAGGAGTACAGGAAGTTCTGGTCGAATCTTCCGCACTCAATATGCAGCAATGAGGACATAGCTGCCAGCTCCGATGTGGATGTTCTGTGTTGGAATGGACACACCATCGATAGGTGCGACAACAGATGATTGCAGTACGAGCATTGCTAGAGTTTTATTCAACACCAATTCCCTTGCAGGTACATGCACTCGATCACTACGGAGCACGGCTCCAACCCGGAGTTCAGTGGGAACCCAGCCAACACCCGACAAACGGCTCAGATGTCCGCGCAGCTGTTCCACCTGAAGAACGCCGTCAGCCACCTGCGCAACGCCTACAACGGTCAGGATGTGGAGTGGAGTGAACAGGGTAGGTCAACAGAAAGTTCAATAGGTCACGCCCACTGATTCCAATCTTTTTGTTTTGTTTTGCAGAAGAGCCGTATTTGGGCAGTGGTGCTGGTTCGGGATCCGGCTCGGAAGATGACGAGAACGATGACGAAGGCTCTGGCCTGGGTCCTTTCGAGCCGAGCCACAAGCCAGACGTGGACCGACCCTCGGTGGATGCCGACAACGACGACGACGAGGATGGACATCCCCAGATTCCCGCACACACTTCCCGGCCAAATGTGGACGACAAAAATCCCTTGGTCCACCCCACGCACTTCGACCATAACGATCTCGACGAGGATCAGCATGGCGAGGGAGATGACGATGACGAGGAGCTGGAGGGAGGCCGGGGTGATGGCGATTCCAGTGCCGATGGCGATGCCACTCGCTCGTCCAGTGCACCAGAGAAGATGACGCTACGTCGCGCTCTGGTTGTCTACTTGCTGCCCCTCTATATGGCGTGGTTCGGCGGCGTATGCGCCGATTTGCTGTGATTATTCAATGTGCGACCTCGCAACCTGGAGCTCCCGCCTCCCGCCCCCACACCTCTCAGTCATTCATCCGTGAAACAAAAGAAAACGTTATTAGGAGAACTACACTTTATATACGAAACGCGAGTCCAAAATTTTATAAAAACTTTTGATGGATGCAATCAAAATGCAATCAATTGGGATAGGATTAGGTGTAAGCGTGCCAGCTTAGGAGGATAAGAATTTAGAGGAGGAGAGAGAATACGTAACGATCCCCCATCATATAGTTCAGTAAGAGCCCCCCACTACCCCTGCCTAGGTCTAAGTGCGAAATTCTAATTTCTAAGTGAAACAAGAGTAAGTGAAAGTGAATGAATGCGAGTGCGAGTGAGTGCCTGTTCAATGTGATCGTGATCGTTTAGCAAAAATTAAACATAAACACTGTAGCCCCTAGAGACCTAAGCGATAAACACACACCTACATTTATAATTTGTATTATATTTATGCATATAGAGCACAGCACACACCTCTGTCTCAGAATAAAATCAAATAACCCGAACAAGAAAAGCAATAACTACATAATGACCCCCGACCTGAATTAACCCTTAGTTGACTTATCGTGTGGCCATAGAAAAGGGTCCGTCCCCTCATTTGTTTATTTCACAGACACGTTTGCCAGAAAACAAACGCATTTCAACTAAACACACTTCGTAAGCCTAAATATTTATTCTTATTTTTGATTTTGAATATTAAAAAGAAAAGAAAAAATACAAATACAAAAGTAACAATAACATCTATGGAGTTTTTATGTGAAGTGGATATAGTTAATATTGCATCAACTGTACTAGATCGGGCGGGTATGTCATCTTTCGAAGCTTACTAAGCTTAAGAAGAGATTTCGATTGGCCCGGCCCCTACTCGTGCACCGTTATGAAAAGAACAACAATTTTCTACAATGTACTTGACGCGTATTTTAAAACATGTATCCCACTTGGTAAACGGTTTTATACGCTCAATGCAAATTTAATTTACCTGTGTATATCGATGCAGAACACTTAGAACGTCCGCCCAGAATTACCCTGGTTGATGACTTTTTTTTACTAAATACTAAATACTTTTTAACATTATTTTGGATCCTGTGATCGGAGAAATCACCTTACAATTGATCATGGATACACCATTATTCCCACTGTGGAAATAATTGTATATGTTAAATATATAATTTCATTTAGTTTTTTTCATTTTAAAGTGGGAATTTTCCCAATTGCATTTTATTTTCAGTTTTATTTCAAGTTTTTCTTGAATTATGGCGGTTTATTTTCAAATAAATTATTTGACTATTTAGCCATTTTCTTAGAAAAAAATACCTTTGTTTTCGACCAAGTTCTGTTATTATATTCATATAAAAACCCTTCGGCACAAAAGGGTTAAGCTCACACAACAATGAGTGAGCGGAAAAAAAAGTAGAAAAAGAACGTGAAAAATCCGTTTTCTGAATTTTTAAATTTTGTAAATTTTAAAAATTATCAATGGATATTTTTGTGGTACTTGGAACTGACTTGTGAAGAAAAATATTCGGCAATTTTGTTTTTTCATGGTCGCGGGAACATTTTTGTTGACTTTGCCCGAAAACCACCCCAATTTTTTAGAGCAAAATTCGAACGATTTGATTGGTTGAAAGTTGAAAACGCGTAGCAGCCGTTAAATTTAAATTTAAAATCAACTGATTTTTTTGGAAAAATCGACGAAGAAGTTCGGTATTTTTTGTGCGCTAAATTGGATTTTTTTGTTTTGACAACATTTTGAAATGAAAAAGAACTTGAAAAATCTCGGGCAAGCACAGATACCTGGATTGGATTACAGGATATCCAGGATTTTGAGGATTGAAAAATTAAGCGACCTATCGATAAAATATACTGAAATATACGGCAAAATTTGGGTTTGCCATAACGCGTTATTGCCAGCTGTTAGTGTGACCGTGGGTCGGTTTGGCGCTCGCGTCCTTTGTTTGAATTTGCCAACTGTGTTTATTATTTATTTAAATTCATGTTTTCAGTCGCTTATGTACTAGGTAGGGTAGGAACATGTAATATTCGAATAGTCATAATAATATGCCTGTGGCAATGTGGCCAGCCTTCCCTACCCAAGCTCAAATCGGCTCCACCTCGCCAAGGAAGTTGGTGCAGATATCATGGGATGGACCTAGTGTCAGTCTGTTTCTGTGTAATCGGAATCTGTGTGTCAGTTTAAACTTACGTTTTAAGCGGGAGTACACACAAAGTTTTTAGTTGGCGGTGTTGGCTTTATTTACAGTACTATTTTTGTCTGAAAAACAGTGATGTTAAAGTGTTTACGTTGCTGGTTTGGCCCAATAGTGTATTTGTCCGATTAATAGTGTGAAACATTTACCGCTTGTCGAGTGTTTTTATGAGTTGCATTGTGAGGTAAGCAGATTGTTGGTTTAATTACTGTCGAGATCCAAATCTTGAATCTCTGCAGTTATTTTTGAGACATCAACCAGTGTATCGTCATCAGATACCTCCTCATCCTTTGAGTCCACATCCTCTTCGGTATCGGTATCGGTGTTACAGAAAGTTGTGGTCAATTCGTTCAACGAATTCTCCAAAGTAGCGACGCGAGCCAGGAGAAGATCCAAACGGTTGTCCATCGCTTCCAGTGCCTGCGAGCTAGAAATGGTTTTGGCTGCACCTTTAGCCTTTGCCTTCTGCACGGCAGAGCTGGTGCAAGGCTCACTAGAGTTCGTTGAAGACATCGTAATATTACCGAAAATATTTCTTTGATTTTCTGTTGAAATTTCTCAGAAGTTTGTTGTACTGTATCAGAATTTGACAGATGTATGTCTCGGTCTGCTCAGTTCTCAAATCTCCCAAATAAAGATTCATTCACAGAAGCCAGCTAGCACTCGCAAGAGAGCGTACAACTCCACATCACTCGAGACCAAAAAGAATCTCGATCTCTGACGAAGCAGACCTCCATCGGCATGGGTGTAGTGTTCGGTACATACATACATGCATACATATGGATATCTTGGGATACGGGAACTTGTATCTTTTTATCTTGGAGCTTTCAGTGAGCGAGCGAGCGGCGAACGGTAAACAACAGCTGGCGAGGCAGTAGAGTAGGCCGCGAGACCGCGACGAAACAAGGCAAAAACCAAGAGATTCAGAAGAAAATTTCGAAGCCCACGAAAATGTGAATGTGAGATGCGCAAACTTCGATCCAGTGCAAAATTTCCATTTGAATAATTACGCAAGGCGCAGCCTTAAAGTGAATACTCGGGCATAGCATCTGCATATCTACATATAATATGTGTATATTTTAATGGGTAGACAATCTATTGAACTGCAAGGCAGATACAGTATCGGCTATCGTCATTCGCATCTTCGGCTGAAAGAGCAGCAATTCCAATCCCAGTTCCCCGTAAGTTTAATTAGGCAATGTATTAAAATTTCATAAGCAAACAGTTCGGTTCGGTTCGGCTCTTTTTCATTCCATTCCGCTAGTCAGTATAAGTACGTTTGACTTTTTCACCAATCGCTGTCGCTCGAGAGCCGTTCATCTTTTATTTGCCCCCTTGTATTTACAGCTGTTTGATGGAAACCAGTTTGCTAGCAACCCATAGTCAGCGCTTCTAACGATATTTACTTTTTGGGCATCAGGCCGCTGAAAGCTACACACAAAAGCCAAACTAACTTGCCTGCAATTCCGTTTCAAGCTGCAACGAACAGTTGAAGGTTGTCGAGTCACATTATCTTGACTTGTATTCTTTGCGCCTCGTTAAACAAATGTAATTTAAAATAATGCTATGAATAATACTCATCTTGAGTAAACATTATTTCTTATAAAAAAGAAGAAAAAAGAAACGCGACGGCGAAAGTACAATTTTAGCAGAGCAAGGTTTCGATCCTCGGACCTCTGGGTTATGGGCCCAGCACGCTTCCACTGCGCCACTCTGCTTGTTGCCATCACAATGCCAGAAGCTAGTTACAGCGTCTGTGCTGCTGTCAGAAAAACAATGTTGACAGAAATCATACTTCCTCAGTTAAAACGAAATTGTTGAAGTTTGTACTTATTAGAATTTGTTTTTACTTATGTAGATAAGATAAGATATATGTATGAAGACACATACTCTCTCTAAATGTTCTTTAAATAAATCAAAATTCTTTTTTTTATATTTCAAATAAGATGAGATAAAACTTGTAGAATACATAAATCGCAGGTCAAGTACAAAATAAATTCGTATGCTAAATCCAATAAGAATTTTGCACTGCTTGCCAGCTGTAGGCTGTATAGCGCATTGGACACACAGACTTCAACAAGCAGAGTGGCGCAGTGGAAGCGTGCTGGGCCCATAACCCAGAGGTCCGAGGATCGAAACCTTGCTCTGCTAAGATGTAATTTCGTTGTATCGATTATTTTTTTCTTTTTTCCACATTTTAAAACAATATCTTATACTTGGATATCTTCTTACCTACTACATTTTGTATTTTTATTCAGTTTTTTTAATATAAAAATATAAAATATGGACTACACAACTAAGAGAGAACCTACAACTAGGTGACTAACAGTCAGTAATCCTCGTCGCAGAAGCAGCCATCCCGCGAGTTCTCCACAATCCAGTCTAGATACTTGGTCACTCGAGTGTAGACCCCCGGATAGTTGGGACGTGCACATCCATTTCCCCAGGAGACGATACCGATCTGCTCGAACCGTTTGTCGTCCGGACGCATCCGAACCAAGGGCCCGCCGCTGTCACCCTGAAACAGTGTTGTAAAAGTATTTCAATATTGTTGGAAAAGTGTCTCAGTAGTTTTGGAAAAGTATCTCAACCTGACAGCTGTCGCGTCCACCCACTCCCGGGTAACCGGAGCACATCATGTTCTTGGTAATCATCTTTTGGGTGTAGTTGGTTTGGGCCACACACTCCTCGTTGTCGAGCACTGGGACCTCCACCTCCTGCAGCAGGCACGAAGGCTTCCCATCCTCCTTGAGGGTTCCCCAGCCGGTTGCGATAGCACGGGTGCCCACGAACAGTTCGTTGCGCTGCTCCACGCGAGGCAGGCAGATGGGGCGAATGAAGCTGGTGATCGGTACTCTGTCGTTCAGTCGGAGAAGGGCAATGTCGTTATCGAAGTTGGAGAAGCTGAATTTCTGGCTGAAGGCTCGCAGTACGAAGCGCGTTTCGGGCCGCTCCTTGTCGTTGCAGCGGTCATGCTCTCCGAAGGTAACCTTAATCATGAACCACATGAAGCCCTTGACGCAGTGCGCCGCCGTCAGCACGTAGCGATCGTTCAATAATGTCCCACCACAGTAGAACCTATTGAAGTAGCTCAGCCGAGCCATCCAGGGGTACTCGCTGACACCAGCGGTGGTTCCCCCTACGATCCTTGACTCATCGTTCCGTTCGCCACATCTGTAAGGGAGGAATAGATAGCGATCAGATCGATTGGGTGTTGAAAACCAGTTAAAATGGGCGAAGGGTTCAAGAGTTCACCAACCTCGCCATAAAGAAAGTGTCAAAGTCGTTATGACCGGCTGGCCATAAAACAAATGAGCGATTTTTGCAGATTTTATTGCTGTCATCTTTAGAAAGACGACACGTTCCATTAAACAGGTTTTTAATTGCCAAAACCATGGACGAAAACACAGAAAAAGAAAACTGCATTCAGAAAAATGTAAAAAAAAACTACACCGCAAGGAAGCGTAACAAGTTCGTTCTCATCTTCTTAGTATTTTTTTGGCCACACAATCAATCGACAAGCTCCAGTGTGTGTGTCTGGCTTAATCGTGTCATTGCCCCAAAATGGTGGCCCCGGCAGGCGAGAGAGGCGTCCCGAAACAAAGAAGTAAAATGTGCGACGACGACCCACTTGGGAGACGACGAAGACGAAGTCGCGGCATTCCCCGTACCTCCCTCGCAGACAATAATGTGACGCATTGGGATTGGGCTTACGCCTTATAAAGCCAGGCCTGTATAAATTACAAGCATTCATGTATCTGTGGGCAGTACCAACATTCGTTCTTAAAGCCCAAACAGAGCCTGTTATCAAATCGTATGCAAATACGATTTTTGTATTCTTTTAAACGCAAAAACCAAGAAATATTACGATTATACATACATATGTACATACATATATGAAATAAAACAGGTTTTAGGCATTTAAGAACAGAAGATTAAATGGCTAGAATTGATTTAAATTAATCTTATTGATTGTTATTAATGATTAAGGGAACATTTTCAAAAATATATGGGGATAAAAAGATCTACTGGTGAATCCTCTGGATTCGTTTTTATCATACCTGATCTAACCTAAGCTGCATAGCCTTATTCGATTCTGTTGACAATTGTTCAGCTATTTTTGGCTCAACAGCTCCTCCCTGAGGAGTAAGTTTCCTGTCCACCTCGTGCCTTCAACTGACTTTTTAAGTACCCTCGGGTACTTCCTTATGCCAAAAGCCACAACTAAATTCCCAATTGGCAATGCAATTTGTTTAATAGGCTCTGGAGGAGTGCATTCCAAATACAATTCTTCAGTGCGAAAGACTGACTTGGGGTCAAGAAAATTCTTGGCATTGAAAGCGGTTAACAAATAGGAGGAAGAAGGTTTTACTGCGGGTAGAAATGAGGAATGAGTAGGATAACGTGAAGTTGACTGCGCATACTTGCGTGTGTGTCTTACTGACGATAATACATCATATATCTATAATCATATTTGAATACTGCTTCAAGCAATACTGAAGGATTTACTAGGAATTTCTAGTAAAAAAAATTGCGAGATTGTGCACTTCTATTGCTAAATCTTTAGCTAATTTTTGATTTCACAGACGAATATTATTGAAAAGCCAGTCATATTCGAATCCAAGAGATTCATCTCTTCAAGGAGAGATGGACCAGCACAGATTATCTCTTCAAAAGAATATCGACGTGATTGCTGATCTCCTCCTCGCAGGCACTCAAATATATCAGTGACTTTAACTGTTTGTGCCATTTGTATGCCGAGACAATGACAGCCCCAAAGTTGTTTGTCACTTTGCTGTTGGTGTTGTTGTTGCTGCCTAACTGGAAGTTGTCATCATGACCATGACAGCTTTTGTGGCTCACCACTCACCTGCAGGAACATGTCGGAGATGTTTGGTTCTGAGCTGCCGGCGAATTATTGCGATTGAAGGAACCCAGCCAATTCTTGATCGGATTTTGCCGGAATACAGGTTTACGGCCGCCGGCGGCTGCCCCCAATGAGGAAGCGTTGACTGCCGCTTTAGCTCCAGCTCCAGCTCCTATTTTCAGCTTATTGGGTTGCTGTTGAGCTGCTGCACCCAAGGCCTGATATTTGCCTGGTATGGAGGATAAAGATGATGTCGCTGTGGATGTTGTCGAGGCCGGGGCCGGAGCCAAGCCAATGCAGGAAGCGATGGCCAGCATTAATGGCCAGTGACGTAAGTGGAGCATCATCTTCTACTGGTTCTGATTCTTCTTTAGCTGTTACTGTTGCTGGGTTATGCAATTTAATGCATGTAAGACTAATGAGCCTCTGCTTGAAACGCGCTTCGCTCCTCTCTCACCCCACCAGGAAAGTCACGTTCCGTTACGAATATATTTCGATTCTAGTTCTACTTGTTTTATGGGATTTTTTTGGAATTTCTTTCACACTCCACTTGTTAATTATGTAAATCAAACACAGCTTATTCCACTACAACTACAGTTTAAGCTGTGACTTGTTCTCAACAATAATTGAACTATTTCTCACTCGCTTTGCACATGATTCAAACTGTCAACAAATCTCGCCCTAATCCGAGATTGCTCAGTCTTCACATATGTACATAGGTATAGTATGTTCTCTTTCCCACTGTTTCTCTGTCGCTGTCTTTTTCCGCGTTTGTTTGCTTTTTTTGTTTGTTACCACCGCACACGCGAAAGTCTGCAAACCGACTGATTTGATACCAATGGCCGCGCCTGCTCCAGACCCCAAGGCCCCCCAAACAGCGCAGTCGACGCTGAAGCTGGCTCCGCAGCAAAGAAAGTTGCGCATGCGCACGGGATGCGTTGGCGCTGGGAAGCGAGCAGAGGAAGCGCAGGCAGAAGAACACAGAGAGAGAGACGGTAAAGGCAACACAGAGAGAGAGATGAGAGAGAGAGACAGTTGGAGTTCGTTGCGTTCTCAATATGCTAATATGACAGTTTGGTTAGCGGTGTGTGTGTGTGTGTGTTCTTGATTCTTGTCGGTCCCGGTCTGTCTCTATCTCTGGGTCGTTCCCTGTCTCTGGGTCTGGTCTGGGCCCTGTCGTCCACGTCGTCTGCTTAACGTTTGCTTATTATGCACGAAGCGTCCATACACCGTGAACATTTCAAACGATAGCTGAATGGATTTATACATACACTTATGAGCGATAGCCAGTTTAAAATCATTAATTATAATCACCCAAAAAGCAAGCAAACATAAAAATATATTTATAATCTAATCAATCATTTTTCTGAGTGTAAAGACAGGCTATACATATTTTCTATTAGCGCATAAACACTTACAAAGTGAATATGGAGATAAGAATCCACTTCTAAGCCAAGACAAACATCCTTTAAGTTAGGCAAATATTATATGTATGTACATTTAATACTCTCTGGGGTGGACAGCCGTGGTTCCATTACTTATTCTTGTATGTCCGCGGAAAAGAGGCTTTACTTACATATGTATTTGGGAAAGGTGGCAAGAGTCAGATGGAAATTACACATGTGGCATACGATCTGGGTCTTTCAACACACCACACACATAGCAGGGCGCCTTCTGCGGTATTTCCTTTAACTTTTTCATCATTTCTCCCCTTTCATCTTTTCCGACACCTTTTCACTTGTTCAGAAACGGAAGGAGAGAGAGAGAGAGCGAGAGGGGGGAAATCCGACTGTTTTTTCGCATTTTCATGTTCATTTGCAGCTGCATGAATTAACACAAAAAAAAAAAAAAGGAAAACGGCTGGAAATTCACGAGTAACTTTTCGCATTTGTGTAGCGAGTGAAGCTTAATTTGAATTACTTTAAATGACTGTTGACCCAATTAAGTTAAATGGAAATTGGAAACTGGTTAATGGTGTCCCTCGTCAAATCATTTTAAAAACATGATTATAATGTATCGAATGACTGCTGACATTCCCTCTGTCATATGAAATGTTTAATTGTCATTAAATCACATTAACTTCTGTCCACAGCTTGGGCATAATGAATGATGCACACGAACAATTGAAACAAGAGCATTATTTATCTCCAGTAGAGTGGAAGTCATTTTAAGACTACGTAAATTTTTTCAGAATTTTTTTTAATATTTACTTTTATCATATTTTTTATAGTAAACGCAAATATGTTTAAAGTACTGCACTTAAATCGTGTGTGTGTCACTTGAAGTGTTATCTCAATTTGGAAATTTACTTAAAACATTTCTCTGAGTTGCACTTAAACTACACAGTCACCTTTCGGGCACTCTTTTTCCTCATACTTCCTTATTCCAAGATTTCTATGGCAAGTTCTTCACCTGTTGCAAGTGAAAATTCGCTGGATTTACATATGTACATATGTATATGCCCAGGGCTATCATCATCATCCATTTCCCACTCCAGTTCGCTTATTGAAAACTCAACAATCCATGCCGAAAAAAGAGAAAATAGATTTCAATAGGTTCCTTATTAATTGAAAGCATGCATGCAAATTTTCCCCCAACGAAATTTTCTTTATATTTCTATATTTTCTTTCAAATATTTTGCAGCACTCGTAATTGTTAATTGGAGAGAAACGAAGTGAGACACCCCGGATCCGTGAGCAAAAGGTTAGAAACCCAAGAGAGCAGAAAGCGATTCCCTGACATGCGAGGCAATCATTGCATCACAGGTTTCTAGGAAACAGAGATTGGAGCAGATTAGGAGGAGTAGCCAAGCAAGATGGATATGAGGGGGGCTAAGAACTCGACTGACGAAGGAATACACAATCCCAGACCAAAGCGACGGAGCAGCTATGCCGGACGCACCGCCTCGGCGTCGCACATCCAAGGGCGTGGCAGCATAGGCAGTGTAAGTGCTGGGATCTACAAGGCATTTCGAGAACGCTTTCTGAGCAGCGACGATTCAGGGGACTATCGCAAGTTGAGGCAGCGCGATGCGGAGGTCGGCCAGGTGGGGATGGATCAGTATCAGTCCAGTGGCAGCTCTGGCGAGGAGGGGGGGCGGGAGCCCAGCAGCAGTAGCAGCGTGGAGGATCTCTTTGCCAGCGAGACAGAGCGCCGACAATGGCGACGCAAATCTACGGAACAGCGTCACAGAGGTGCAGGCCGAAGAAAGGTAAGTGTCTCGCATAGTCTCTTCCCAGCTAAGCCTTTTGGTTAGCGGCTTTCCATTTTGATATCTGATCGAGCCGATTAGCGATTCTACTCAGGTATATCGCTCACCTACAGTTACATGCATACGTGCTCGCCTTCCAAATCGGTTCACTCTCGTGTAAAATGATTGCATATTCCCTTTACAGTGTCACTTTCGTTCAGCGACTCTTTTAATTTGCATTTAATTTTATATTATTTATTTCCATTACTCTATTAGATAATTGTCATAATCGGAATGGTGTGGCTAGCGTGTAATGAGCTGTAATTTGGTAATGGGGTTAGTGGACGCCATGCTCTGTTTCAGGGGGTATGAGTTTTATTTTCGTTTTCTGTTGTCGTGCTTTAATAGATACGTTTATTAGATACATATCTATGATGTGAATTTCGTTTAATTAGTTTGAACGCTACCCACCCATTGCAGTGCGTGAATATTATAATTTTAATTATTATTATTTTCTATGTGTGCAGCAATCACAGTGGGGCGTAAAGACCCATTTTTCAAAGTGGAATGGAACTATCGTCCCATTTTCAAAAGTTTTAATAAGACATTCGAACAACTGCAGCTAGTTGTTTTCCTTTGTAATTAATTTTCAAAATTTGATTTTGTAAACGAATCTATAGACTCCCCATAAATATTTTTAACCACTCCCGTTCCACTGTGAGGTTTCCACTTTGTTTACAAACAAACGTTTCGTTCGGCAAAAAGATTCTCTCTTTAGAGTCTATTTTCTCTTTTGAGTGTTTTCTCTCTTATTGTTTGAAAAAGCTTCTCTTTTCTCTTCACTTAAATTTAATCTGGTCGGTTTTTGGTGTTGTTGCTTTGGTGGATTGTTGGGGGATTGTTGGCGGCCATTTTCGTGGTACTTTAAAGTCCGCTCCGTTGGAAGTTGCGCGCCTTTTTGGCTTATGTTTTGTTGCTATTGCTTAGCCATTATTTTTTGTTCTTCTTTTTGCGGAGTATACACAGATAAAGACAGAGAGAGAGAGAAGACAAGGAGAATTTTACGTTTATAGTTTTTTTTTATTCCATAACTTTTTCTAGCTGCCTGCTTGCTCCTGTCCTGCTCCTGCTCGCTTGACTGCACATCATGGGGTTTTTTCCATATCTCTACTTGTTTTTGCTGTTGTCCTGGCCAAAGGCTGCTGCTCTGAAAATTATTTCACTAGGCGCATTCATTTCACACACACACACACGCATACTCGTACCATTTTTACACTACAAAAATCAGGAAGAACGAATGTTCTTTTTACTTGATCGGCCACAACAGACAAGTCGATTTATAAATTTTGTGTCTCCGAAAGAGACTCGAAAAAAAGAAACAGTTTTCTGAAACTTCATTTGATATATACAAACTTTTAGAGTGTATAAAAGAGCAGATTGTTTGCAAAAAAAAACGAGAAGGAAGGAGTGTTTAAATAAACAGCCAAAAGATTGTGCGCCAGTGTGTCCCCAAAGAAAAATGCAATCAGAAGACCCAGATCTTTGACGGGACCCCATCGTGAGCCCCAGCTCCAGCCCCAGCGTATGCTATGTATTTTTCCCGCCTTCTATTCAAATCTATCTCATGCTCGCTCCCCCTGCTCCCGCTCAGCAGGAGAAGTATCACGTAACTGCCCCGCCAGGTGCCCCTCCAGACACACACACATGTGCCCGCTGCTGTGCTGCTTGCCATGATTTATGCCCGCTACTTAATGCCTTCTTAATTACATTTTATGTAACAGCAAAAAATAATAATATCTTGCTGAAAAACAGCAGACAAGCATTCAGAGGGAGAGATTCTGGAGAGGTGGAGAACGGGCCACACAAATCGCATTCCTTGGGTGGGCGGAGGTGTATGGGTATGGGCAGTCCGTCACGTCCCAGCTGCCAACACAATGCGGATACCGCTTTCACTTTCACCCTACTAGCTGCAGCTGCTGTCGCCAGCCCTTCCATTTCCTATCTTCTGAAACAAAATCTATTTGGCAATGGCCTTGCGGGTGCTGAAAAATGGATGGCTTCAGAGGGGTCGGTGCCGCCAGTGGATTAGCCGGAACCGAAGGTCGTGTGTATTCAGTCAACACAAATTTTACTTGCCTTTTTCGGTGGCTCTGCAGTTCATTGAAATGTGTGCGACAACCAAAATACAATTACACCATGGACTCGTGTTCATTGTCTGGATGCGTTGCGGCATCTGGGGACCTGGGGGCCTTAGGGGCTTTGCAGATGTGACGGTACTGCCATGCATTCCACGGGACAGATACCCTGTGCCGACAGTCGATAGTTGTTGGAATAGAATGGTTGGATGTGTGTGCGGAACAAGGTTAAAATTCAGATACGTGATGTTTGCAATGCTGTCGAAGAGCAGATTTACAAACGAGGCTTTGTTTCGGCTCTGTGTTCTTTGCAACAACAGGAGGCTTTTTGGGAATGCGTTGAACATCCCGGTCGAATGCGCAAGGAAGTTAAGCTAATCTAGTAGGAGGAATAAAGTGAGCTGGGATATTTTCTGAATTGTGGATCGAAAAATACGAGTACGTTTGTACATTGTACATATATTATAAATCAGAGCCTTCATAGGATAATATTCAGCATGATGAATAGTTTCCTTACTCCATCATTTGTATTCCGCGCTGGTTCCAAATACATCTGGAATTCCAATATTATTGTGACAGGATAGGACCAACTGCAAATGACAGACCCTTGGGCAGCGGTCAGGTCGAGTATCGCTAAATAGCGTTGTCGAGTGGCTGCCATTGAGCAGGAACAAGGATCCCGGTCGTTTTTTCTTCTTTGGGGCCAGACACTTTCGCCGACAGTTCGTGTTAAACAAATTAAACACGTAGCTGGCTACAGGACAACAACGCGAACTGAAAATCTTTTTTGTCCAATGCCGAATTCAGACCCCACTGGGCTTTGGCTTTGGCTGTGGCTGTGGCTGTGGCTATGGCAGTGGCTGTGGCTATTGTGTCTGAGCCATGTTGTTAACGGGGCCATGTTTTCATGCTGCTCACTTTTCGCCTCCCACTCCGGCAGAGTGAAAGTCAAATTAGCGTTGACCCAGTATGGGGCGCGTGAAATATGCAAATTTCTGTTTCGCTGTTCATTCTCGTATTTTCTGCGGACCCTGGCCGCAGCAAGGTCAAACCTAGAACAATAATTACACAATTTATAATTCGCAAAACAATTGTTTTTGACAAGTGAAATATTTTGTTCGAGTTCAGTTGGCTCTCGAGCAAAAAGTTTACCACTAAAAAGGGAGCCCAAGTTTTTAATTGAAACGCCCCAATTGGGCGTTGAAAGGGAATTGTCTCCGGAAGGGAGGAAATGTGTTTTCATACGGAACTGGGAAACTGTTCTAACTCTACGATTTTCCTGTTGGCATAGTAACCCTTTCTATTTATCACATCAAAATAAACAATGATTTAACCAGCAGACATAATATCGAGTTAGCCATGGAAATTCCGTATTTTCATGTGTATTTCCCTCATTTGAAGCCAGCAAGCCCAGCTGAAAGCTGAAAACCAAACTCTAATAACATTTCGAGTATTGTTTTTCGAGTGCAATAAGTCAAGAAAGGCTTGTTTAAAAGGAATACGTGATAAAAGAATAAGTAAAAGGTGATTCAGCACAATGTCGGTCTTCGACAATCCCGAACAACTGCGTCAGCTGCAGAACCTTCTGAATCCTAGGCAGACGCGTGCCGGCATCGACTGCAGCAGCAGCGAGGATGAGGATGAGTCCGTGGTGGTGCCAAAGCTAAGTGAGTATGCGCGGAGAGGACTTTGAAGGAAGTGTTTATTAAAGAGATCTCTTCCTGGTCCAGCTCCTGGCAGCATTGGTCCTCAGACAGAAGCGGCTGCAGCCTCTGCCGCTCAGGCCAAGACCACGAAAAAGACAAAGAAAAAGCCCAATCCCTTGGCCACTCCCTTGGTGGAGGAGCAAAAGAAGCAGCCCGATACCCTAGAGGAGTGGCAGGAGCAGCAGGAACGTGAGGACACTGATATTCTGGAGACCAGAAAGTGCCCAGAATACACCATGACCTACAGCCAGGCCGTGGGTACTGAAGATGTCTTTCTGCAGGTTGGCCTAACTAGCTTTGTTCGCTATTCCAAGTTCGCTTAGTAATCACTCGCACGCATTTTAGATGGGCAATCGCACGGGCTCGTCGGCCAGCTGCGAACATCTTATTCTGGACATTCATCTTCCCGATGAGGAGACGACAGTCGACAAGATGAAACTGACTCTGCAGGAAACGGATCTGGATCTGGCCACCGTTCTATATCGCCTTCGTTTGCCTCTGCCCCATCCCGTAGACGTGGATCGCTGCCAGGCCAAATACAGCACGGAGCTTAGGAAGTTGCGTCTAACGCTTCGATTACGTCGGGAGCTCGATTATGTCAACTTTTAGACCAAGCAGCGATTGGCACTCAAAAACGATACACAACACATGACACACGATATACGATAAACGATACACGACACAACGTTCTCTTCCCTGGTGGTGTCTCTCTCCCTCCCTTTTCTGACTCCTGTTGTTGCAAAACTTGGATGGGGGAGTTCGGCAACGTCGATTCCTCTGCTCACAACGTTTCGCAACCCAAAACTTCCAAGTTCCAACAAAATCGAACAAATTTGATGTGCTCGTTGAGCAACCGTTAAAGCCAAAGTTACAAATCTGGAATAAAGAAATTATTGTTATACCAATGCAGTTGTACGAGTATTTGTCTAGTGCACTGGACGTCATATGATCCAATTCGTTGGCCTTGACAGCATTTGCCGCAGATCTCAAGCAAATATCGTGACGGCAGTGAATTTGTCGCATTTGCAATTCAATTGGCGGTACTGTAGCCTCGCTCACATTTCTCGAGTAGCGCATACGCCGCATGGGTCGCGCTGTTGGGTCAAATCACGAATTACGCCCAAACGGGGCATGAAGTACGGGTATTCCCCGGCCTCTCCGGTTCCTCTGAACCTTTATGACGCTGTCAAAAATCACTTTGGGTAAATATTTGTCATACACAGGCAGCCAACGGCATACAAAAGTCAAATACAAAAAAGTAAGCAAAGAAAAAAACGAAAAAGTTGAAAATGGAGATTTTATTTTACTACGGCAAAGACTTTGTCAGGCAGAGGTTTGGGTCCCACAATTACTTCCCGCTGGGTCTGTGGCTGCGTCTTGCCTCATTTACTCTGACTGACGCTGGCACATTTCAATTTGTGCGCTCCGGGCAAGCTGAGCCCCCAATCTCCGTTCGCCAACCTCCCGTCGTCGCCCTCGGAGACATGATAAAGTGTCGAGCTGTGTGAAGCTAACCTCCCTTTTTTTCAAACCAAACAAAACCAATAGAAAGTTCACACAAGAAAAGGAACAGAATTCACAAGTTTTCGGCCGATGGAAGTGCGTGCACTCCCTGGCGAAATAGTTTGGACAGGGCCAGACCAGAGGATGGAGGGACCCTTGACCTTCGCTTCTTCATTCTTATTTTCCTAATGAAAGTTTTACCCAGAACTACGATGATAAATCATCTGACAGGGCCTGGACTCCTGTCAACGTAGAACTTTCAATTCAATTTAAACGCCGCAGTCATGGGGCAGGGAGTGGAAAAGGAAAGTGAATTATTACACTCTTATTTACATTTCATTTTCGAGTGCATCCAATTATTATGATACCAGTTCAAAAATGGTGACGAGGTACATCTCATATTTCGTCCTTTGATCCCATTACTTAAATTGTCCTACAACGAATATACCAGGAATATCAAGTTGAACGACTAGAAATTTCCCAAAGACGAGCGACAGAAGGCTTTTCTAACCGCTCGCCCGTTTTCTTGGGGTTTCCTTCCGTTCAATGAAATTCAACAGGACAAACAAAGAAACCCACAAAAAATGTTCCATGTGTTGATGCTAAATTTCAACGAGCAAACAAAAGGAAAACTACCCCCAAAAAACAGAAAACTGCACAAAACTAACAGAAAGGAAATGACAAAAAGCACATTTTTTTCTCATTTAAACAAACGCACGTTCCAACATCATGATGAACATTCGAGCAGAGCCGCACCGCACCCCTTTTATCATTTTTTGGAAAGGGGTCCAGGTCCATCAACGCAAATACAAATAGAACTTCAAATGGAAATACAGAACACAGATTTCAAATGCAAATTGTGCTCACTATTCCGATCCGATGTGCCATGTGGCCTGGCCACATTTCGTGTGTAAATCTGGGTTGTCCAGGACGGAAAAATTGCAATTTTTTAAATTGTAATACAAGTTGTGTGCAGTACTTTATCCTTGAACGGAGGCATGTCCTTGGCTGTGTTTCTGCTTTTTAATAAATAATAGTTGCACTCTGTCAGCCACACTTGAAAAATGTAATAAGCAAAGGCCGCAATATCCTCAGTGGCAATCAGTTCCGCTGAGTATTTATGAGTGGTTAGCCAGGTGGAAATCTGTAGCATGTCAGTATTTGTAAAAGCGGTTGATTGGAATTTAAAGCCAGGGAACTTTCAATCTTTCAATGGACCATGATTTTTCCTTTAATTTGATGTTTTATTGTTCACTTGGTCACATTTTTGGCCCTCCAGCACTCTGTTTCGCCCTTCTGTGCTAATTGCCCTCAGATTAAAGTTAACTCGGACTACAGCTTAAAGTCCGTTTGGCAACGAGAAGTCACCAAACAGAAGCCGAATCTTTCCTGGGATGTGAGGTCCATGGCATGGGTCCTGGCATGTTGGTCCCTGCAAACTTTTCTCTTTTTTAACTTTTTGTTTGTTTTTTTTTTTTGCTCCACATTGCTATTACATAAATCCTGAGGTTTTTTTAATGACCTGTAAAACCATTTCCGTGTCGCCACAGTTCAGACGAAAAGTCCGAATAAATTTCAATAAAACAGAAATGATAAATACAATGTGTACAATTTTTTGGTTTAAGGGATTTTTAGTTCTGTGTAAATCTGGGAAATGTAAAGAGAAGTGGAGAGCTAATTGGAAATAATCTGGCGAACATATATTATACATATGTATTTATATGTATATGTCTAGTATGTAAGAAGGAATTAGCAGTTGGCTCTGTTACAGAGCACCAGTAACAGCAGAGATGAAAGGGAACAGCAGTCAGTCGTAATAAGGATAACCCCAGCAGGCAGTCAGAATAAGTCAGTTGTCAAGTAAGTAGAAATCTGATCGAACCGTGTCGACAAAATTGGTCTCTTTCTTTGCCACTCAACTAAATAATATCTTTCATATATTGGACCCGTACTCAACTGCATTGGAAATCATTTAAGGGCTAGATTAATCTTCATTTACTTTAATAAGAAAGTAAAATATATAGTTTCACTGAGTTTCACCCGTTGAGCTTGTGAAGTTCATTAAAATGTATAAACATAATTGTGTTTCGTCATCCGCATATGCACAAGCTACGTATGGACATCGCAATTTTCTCACGCAGTTTCTTCTACACCCGCAATTTACCAATTTACTTAGAAAATACTTTTCACAGCTCATTAGTACTAACAAATTAGACGGAAAAACAGAGAAAAGCAGGAAGCAGGCACAATGCCACTATAAGGAAGAACGTTTAAGGGCGAAGGCGGCTTACAAATATCACACATACGCCATGTGGTGCGCTATGTTTCGGCGTCTCGTCTCTTGTAATTGTAGCTACATCTGCAGCTGGAGAAGCTGCCTTGTTGCTACATGGCGAAATAACAAAATCATTGTGGAATTTAATTAAGTTGCCTGGTCGGAGTCGCAGTTGTTTTAGGGCAGCGCAGAACGACCCCATTAACACATTTTTCAAGTTTAATTCAACGTAATAACAAATTTTGCTAGAAGAAGCTGGCGGAAATGAGTGGGCAGGGTGGGCAGGGTGGAAGCTGGCACTCAAGCAGCCATATAAATTACAGACAGACATGAGCGGCATACGAGAGCCGTAAGGATACGAAAGTGTTGCCATTAAGTCGCACACGTGTTGGCCTACAGAGGAGAGCAGGGGCCATAGGAAAGTCAGACAAGTCAGTACAGAAGTGCTAGCTGCTAGCTGCTAGCGGCAGCTGATGGCTCTTCCAGCACACTTCCTCAAGTGGCTTCTATTTCTCCCCCAACCCCTAATTAAGACAAATGTAAAAACTACAACAAAAGCCAGCAAAGGCCACCAAAAGTTGATAAAAAGACATTTTCACTTTACTTCTCAGCGACCTGGATGTTGACACACGGCATTTACGAGTACGGGTATGTTTGCCCCGACATTGTCACGTGTCTCGCCTAGAAAACAAAAAGTGAAAGAGCGAAAACAAAGACAAAAGAGCAGGCAAAGGCGAGGCGAAGGCAAATGTCAAAGTCTAGCTAAAGTGAATGGCTTTTCCTTCCTTGAGAAGGGGCTGGGCGTGACCTTTTCACATTAATCTCAAGCATGATGGGATTTTAATGTTGGAAACACTCCTTATAACTATATGGTTATTTATTGTGATGGATCTGACAGATGTTGCAGGAACAAAACGAATGAGAAATGGTTGGACAGCATTCAATTAGATCATCAATTAGTAATGTGTTTTCAAGGAAGCCACATGTTGCAATGTGATTTGGGCAACAGATTAGTCAACAGCTGGCCCAAGGTCTGAATGAGAATTTAATGGGCTAATATCAGTGAACAAGCTTGGCAGAGTAGAAAGGGAATCTAGTTTCCTTCTTTTTAAGGAGTATTTTCGACAATCTCTTCAGATTGAGAACCTTTCTCAGTTTCTGATCAAAATACTACTTACTTTCGATAACGGAAAGTCTCCAAAAGGAAATACTTGACCAGGCCAAAGCCAATGATAGTTAATAGTGTAACAGAGTCCTTCTGTAGTCAGGTAAAAACATTCTCCTGAACATGACTATCAGCCCCTTAATGGTATAGATACATGTGTATATGAGGGACGACATTTATTTCACTGAAGAAAAATACATTTGTAAGTAGTGGAATTTATTATAAAAAGAAAATGTCAAACCATTGCAAAATACTTCAGCAGATTTATTGGTTTATTACGCTGAGGGAGAATATGGGTGAATATTTAGCACATGAAGACGAAAACAGGCTGAAAGAGTAATGGCAGCGAAGGAGGAAGCAGCAGTCCCAGTACCCCCAGCGAGGCGACAGAATGAATGCTGCATTTCCGTCTTTTGGGCTTTGTCTTCTTTTTTTTTCGTTTGGGTTTCAGTGGGGTTCGAGCTGTGTGTGTGTGGGTGTGAACCTCGAGGACATCGTCATCAGCATCAGTCTCATTGCAGTCGTTAAGTTATAGACTTTGATTTCGTTCCCTCCATTCAACTGTGGCGCAACTTTTATCACCAACAGACCCCACCCAACGCCAAGTCGTTTCCGAGATTTATTTGCCTGGTGCCCTGGCAATGGCGGCAGTCGACATCCATATCCTTTGCTCGTTTTTCTCTTAAATGGCTTTAATTGATTTCAGCTTTTATATCTCAGCTGGACACGTTTTACACTTGACTTCGCTTCAAGGAGGCGACGATTGGTTGGATAGCTCTCTGTGACATTTCCTCTTTTCATTCCAATTCCCTTTGACAATTTTTAAGCTAAAATATATATATTTCTTTTTCGAAAATGTCCGATAAACCATCAGAGGAATCTCCGAGCAAGGGCCTTCTCGAAGATGAGCAACTTGTGGAGAATTGCGACAGTAACAACAGCAACAATCATGTGGACTTGGCCTTGGGAGCTGCGGCTACCGAAGAAGATGCTGAAGAAATCAGTGAGTTCGATCAGATTCTGAATGGAATTCAAGAGCGTATAGCCCGGGTCATGGCACGCGTGAGTTCGAGCTGTACACTGGTTAATCAGCTACACCGGGACCTGAAGGCTCAGCTGCCCGGCAGGTTGATGCAGGTGGATGCAGATGAGGCTAAGAAAGCGGGTGGTGATGGTGATGGTGAATCCAAGCAGGCCGATATCAATATGGCTGCACTGGAAGAGATGACTGAAGGTCCAGGAGGCTCAAAACCCCCTCCAATACCTGAGGAGATCCTAACAGAAAAGGGGGAAGAGAACTAAAAGAGAACCAGAAAGCTATCACGGACCACTGAACGCCAATTCAAAAATGCCTAAGAAAACTTCTAAAACAATTACAACAATTAAGAACAAAATCCCATCTTAAATATTGATAAAAACAACACAAAATAGATGGTTCAATTCTGAAGAACTGAGAATAATAATAAGAATAATAATAATTAAGGGATTCCCAAACTGAATCTGCGCCCAACACAAAATATCATTCATATGAACCCTTCCACAAAAATATGTGTGCCACTTTCCCTGACATTCACCATTTATTTGCGACTTTCCACACACAATTTCCCAACAAGACCTTCCTGCTCAAGTTTTGGCTTTGTTCTTTCGGCAGCAAATAAAGTTTTCATTGACCGCCCTTCAAAAATTGTGCCCGAAGCACTTCCGAAGAGCTGCACTTTGTCAAGCGCTTTTTGTTTCCCCAAAAACTTTGCCGAACCTCAAATGAAAACCAGAGTTGGAAAATTTGAGACTGAGAATTTGCATTTTGTGCCACACAAAGACAGATTGCCTGGAGCCCAAACAAATATGCTAAAAGCAATAAATATGATAGAGCATTCTCAAGCTTCTCAGCTTCTGGCTCGGCTATTGGCAGAAGCTGTGACAGGGCCGGGCCGAAGCCGGAGCCAAAGCTGGAGATAATTCGCCATAAATTGTTGACACAGCAGCGTTAAATTATATGAAATATTTTTATTGTTAACTTGCGAAAATGTCAAAAGCATTTTGTCAGATGGCAAATCTCGACGGCAAAAGCAACAGCAACGGCAACCATTGCACAGCGCGTTTATCACTTCAACTGCTGCAACTGTGGCACGTTGCAGCTGCTTCCTCCACAGCAACTGGCACTGCTGTTTGTCTGACAGTTTGTCATAGTCTGGTATGGGTAGTAGTAGTCCCAGATTCCTTTACTCGTTCACAGTCGTTCATTTTGCAACAACTTCAGTTTCATGCTTAAGTTAACTTTGCCTCGATGTTGTGTGTCTCTTCTTTGCGTGTGATAACCGACTTGACTGAGGCCAACTCACTCGGATGAGTGAGTGAGAGTGGGTCAGGAAGTGGGAAAGTAACAGTGCTCGGAGGCGAAGATAAATTATGGGACCTTTATGTTGACTTTTGTAAAATATCTCGGGGAAAGAAACTAAAACTGCGGCCAACATAAATTAAACGGAGTAAGGTTCCATAAATCGAAATATGAATCAATATCAAACAGTAACTTAAAGAAAATAGGCAATTGGAATGGTTTAACCAATCAATAAACTGAAATTAAACTTAAATTAAAACTGTTTGCAACATCTGGTCTGTGAGAGGCGAGAGAAGGAACCAATGAACCAACCATGTATGAAGATTAAAATGTTACGAGCATTACAAATAACCTGCAGTATGCCGTCAAATTTTAACGCACGCACAGGAATATCGAATATCGAACCCACATTGAATTGAGGCAGGGTCGGAGCCAGCACCAATGTAACCTGTCACAGGCAGCGGACAAACTTATAACGATTCGATAATCGCAGCTGGGAAAGTGAGTGGGAAATGAGCATTCGTGGAAAATCAATCGCATTGAAAATTAAACCGAAATTGAAACTGAAACTGAAGCTAAACAGGACTGCGGCTGATGGCCTTCGTCTGAGAAGTGTCCTGTCATTCCGTTGCTTTGAAGCTATTGCTCCTCCTGATGATGATGATGATGATGACTAAGTCCAAATGGAGACTCGTTCAATGGCTGTCCATCTACCAAGGACTCGAGTTATTTCCCTGAGTGAAAAACTCTTGGCTGTAATCTGTGGAAATTAGCATTTCAATCAAATCTTCTCTTATGTGTCTGACTTGTTTTATGCCTCAACGACAGCGACAACGGCATCCCATCCCCATCCCCATTCCTATGCTCATTCCCATCCCCATCCTCATTCTCAATCTCATCAACCTCATCATTCCTATCATCGTGGGTAGATGAAAATGTATCCATTCAGTTTATGCATTTGACGAGCCTCGAAAAAGGAAAATTGTCGAAATTGATTGATTAAATATTTATTCATACGGAAGTGCTTAGCGTGTTTGCCTCAGCCCCTTTGGGGATTCCTGCATACATATTTATGAGCTGTGGTCTTCTCAAGGAATTTTTTTCGGTTTTTCTGGGTCTCTATTTTCGGTATTTACCCCCTGGCTGTGCCATTAATTTAGTTAGCCTGGAATCTCTTTTGGGACACGGACTCAGCTGTACGGTTGAATGAATAGTTAAACTTCATAAACATACGAATAAAGCACTAAATAAACTACATATGTAGCTCTATAAACCAATTTTAATATCAGAGCACATCCGAAGGTCGCATCCAGAGCATCTTTCTCAGAGGAAGAGGAACCTATCCCAACCATCTCTAAGCATAGAAATCACCACTGATGTTAATTGAGCAAATATGCATTTATCCATCCTGAAGGGTTCAGTTCCTGCCAACAGAATCTTGCCCTCACCTCACTCGTTGAGTCTGTGTGGATGGGATTTCGCCAGACGCCCTCATCTCTTCTTGTCCTGCGGCACTGCCGGGGGATCCCTCATTAATTTGGTTAGTTCCCGGCACTTCAAGTCAATCAACTGACCCGCAGGAAATCTTAATTAAACAAACTTGTTTGCGAAATCTCCTATGGCCTCAAATGGCCTCAGCAACACAGCACACAAAGGGGCCAACCTAACAACGAGAACTCTGGCTCTGACGAACCCACGGAGAAGTTTGCTGCGGTTCCCGTTGGTATTCAACCAATTCCGGATACACTTAGCCAGAGCATGAGGTTGAAAGCATACAGGATATCACAGATATACGCACATACTCGTACTCGTACGCCCCAAGCTGGAGTCTGTTTTGTGAACAACAATTTGGGGATGATTAGACTTTGATTTTTGGCTTGTATTTTGGCTTAAGCTTCGCCAGACCAAGACACATCTGGTCCCTGGTCCGAAGGAAGCTGTTGTTGTCTCGACAAATAGGTGGTGTGGCTGCTTACAACACTTTCGGTTTGCTTTCGGAAACGGCAGAGTCAAAGCCAGCACTTTTCATTATTCCATGTTGGTGCTGTGGCCCGGCCTGGTCAGACCTGGCTAGGCCATTAAAGAGCTAATAAATTGCCGTTCTCCTATCAATCGATGGCCGAGCCGAGACGTAGGCCCCATAAAGCGGATTTTAATGGCAATGTTAGCTGTGGCTCCGTCGGGGAACCAGAAAGAACGAAAAACTATACAAATAAAAACAGAAGCTCGAGCAGGTCATCCTAACCTTTATGGGTGAAAGAAAGTATCATAAAGTTAGCAATTTTATGGGCTTACAATGAGTGCAGAAAATGCATTGCTATGCCAACAGAATGATGATCCGATTGAGGTGAATGGGGTATTTGGAATGTTTACAATTTCAGCTCTGTTTAAAGCTTTAAGGAAACTAAACTGCATTTTCATTCAATGCTCTTCATTCATTCATTCACCTGCTCTTCCCTCTCCCGGCCTCTCCATCTGAAAGTCCTACCTACTCCTGGGTACTCTGGACCCCCATCATTATGAATGACCGCAGCACTCACTCAATGAACACCTTTGAACCCAATTTAGGACCACTGCTTGTGTGTCCTTATTCAATGGAACAGAGCTCCGTCCCTCTTCACATTTCTACTCCTTGGGGTAATATCGAAAAAAATAACAGAAAACAAGAATAATAATGAAAAAGAAAAGTTTCGTTTTCCCCCTTGATATTACTTTAAATATGCAAAACTTCACTGTTTTATGTCCTTTCCCTGTCCGGCTGTCCGGCTGTCCAGCTGGCCGGCTAGCAGCTACCAGCTCACGGCTACTTGTTCCTCTAACGAAGTGCGGGGATTCCCCTTTCGAGGCAACACAAAAAATAATGTTCAACTTGGGCGCGCACAAATATTTTCTAACATACACACACATACCCTCGGAAGGGCAGAGAGAAAAAACAAAGTTGAAAAGCGTTGGGAAAAACTTGCGTCTGTCCTGGTCCCGGTCCTGCTCCTGGTCCAGGGCTACTTTTGCATTACATTATCTCAAGTTTTGCGCTGGCAATTTCTCATATTTTCCCCATATTCTTTCGCCTGTCCCGGGTATTTGTATTTACACATTGTCGTGCACATAAACACAAACATGCAGCTGACTTGTTCCTGTTCTATCATCGTCCGCCTGGTCGTTGGGCCCATCAAAATATGTGTTGCGACAGAGTAGAGCAGTTGGAGCGCTCTATAGTCGACATTCCGTCTATAATACACCCGCTAATAAGGAACGCTTCGACGACACATGGAATCGACAACAGGAAATGGAGCAATCGGCAATGCCTCCTGAGAGTTCTGGATACACATCTTCGAAACCTGTTTCTAGGAAGGAACGATCATTAGTGCTTCTTCTGGTCTGTTTCAAACATTTCACGAATACAATATACCCCTGAGCTCTACGATTACCAGGTACAAAAACAGTGACAAAACTTTGCCTTATTTTCATGTCAAGCCAAATGAGTTTTGAAAGTTGCTCAACTTCTCTGTCTCGTCTTATGGTGACAGTAATTTTTAATAAAAGCTGCCAAGTGTCGAGAGAATGTTCAATTTGTGAGTCCCGATCACCGGCAGCCAAAACACTTTAATGGAATATAATGAAAAGCAACAGCAACAACCTCTATTTTTTGGACGACTTCTTCTTTATATTCTCCAGGTAGACTGTGATCTCGTCGGGAATGTTATAGTCATTTTTCCGTTGGCGATATGCCAAATCGCATATCTGTTTGTTGAGCGACATCGTGCTTTCCAGTTCGCGCTTAATCTTGATGCATTTCGTGTGCATATCCACATATGACCTACTCAGCTGTTGCCCGCTCCTGGCTCCGACTGGAGCGCTCATCGCCTCTACCTCCGGGTCCTGCCGCAACAATAAATTGCTACTCAGGTCAGAGCAGCTACTTGTCTCTAGTGTAGAGAGTGAGCCCAAGCTGTTCACGGGAACGGGACCCTCAACTGGATCATTGTGTTTCCGGCTCAGACGGTCAACGACATTCAGGCAGTCCAGGAGATCGTCCTCCAACTTCTTGCAGACTCGCAGTCCAGACTCGAGACCCGTCTCCTCACCTCGCAATGTTTTCAATTTGAACATTTTGATTGTAACATATCTGAGTAATAAGTCAAGGCTAGCCAGGTATTCAACGTGGGTTTCAATTTCGATTTCTAATAGGATAAAAAAAACCAGATTAGCTCTCAAAGTTTGATACGAATATTTATTTATTAGAGCTGAACAAATGGGGTCACCATATCGACCCCGCCCACCCATATATCTGTCTTCTTAGTGGTAGGCCTGGATATTTTCACTATTGGTGGCACCCGTGTAGTTTTGACTGTACCTTTGACCACCTTCTCCAGATCCTCAATGCGATCAATGAGATCATCGATCGAGTCCAAAGCCTTGCACTTGGCAAGGCAACTATTCACCTGGATCTCCAGCTGCTTCTGTTTTTCCAACGCATCATCAAGTCGTTTCTCCAGGTCATCTATGCGATGAACCAGCCTCAGGGCCCTTTCAACATCCATTCTTAGGTCTTCGCAAGCTTTCTCCAAGCGAAGCAGGCGGATCTTAAGATCCTCTGTTAAGGCGAACTTTTCCTTGACAATTTTCATCAGCACCGAAATGTGACCCAACAGATTATCCAGCTGAGTCTGAAGATTTTCGATATTTCTCGTGGAGTTGTCCAGATTCTGATTAAGTCTGTCAATGTCCATTCGCAGGTCCTTGCTCCCACTGCCGTTGTGGGAGCCAAGCTTCTTTATTTTTTCAAGAGCTTCGTCTACGTTTTTTCGCAGTTCCCCCGTTTTCTTTTCCAAATCGCTAATGTGATCGGTGAAGGTTTCATTTATTTTGTCGAAATTAATTTCTAGTTGCTTGCCATCATTCCCGATACCCTCGAGGAATTTACAGCAGTGCCTGGACATTCCTACTTGTGTCTGCAGCTCTTTCACTTGCTTTTCGAGATCCTTGATGCGTCCTTCGTCCTTCTCATCGGTGGGCCGATGAGATGATTCAGCTGGTTCTCCGGCTGCATTCTGTCCTTTCATAGCCTGTTCAAGCAGAGTTTCTATATTGGCTAACAGTTTTCCGATGTCTTGACACGATTTAATGTTCTCTTTTATGTCGAAAGACAAATCCGAAGGTAGCAGATCAGCAATCCTTGTGGAAAGATCATTGACTAGTTTCTTTAGGGCTTCAATTTTCGTTTCTAAATCGGATGTATCTGGGTTTGATCCATTGCCGCAGTTCTCTTTGCACATGTCGAGGGCGTCTGATATATTTCCCTTTCTTTCGCTCAATGTTCTCTGGATGTCATTCAGCTTGTCTTCGTGATCTTTTTGTCCATCTTTAAGATCGTCCAACTTTTTCTCAAGCTCCTTGGCCTTGTCGACACCCTCATCCTTGGCTGTCGTGGCTTCGCTCTCTAAGTCCTTTAATTTCTCATCGAGTTTCGCGCAACATTTTTCGCTGACACTTTCACCGCTCTTTTTAGTTTCTCCTCAAGCTTTTCCAGCTGTTCCCGTAAATCCTCCAGCTGCTTCTCTAGTTCTGCTTGCCTTTCCTGCAGCTCCTCCATCGCCTTTCCATGCTCTCCATTGGCTTTTTCCAGCTTCTTCCGTTGCTCCTCCAAGTTTTTCTGCAGGTCCTCTTCCTGTTTCTTGAGGTCCTTAGCCAACTGATCACAACAGCCCTTAAGGTCCCGGCTAATGAGCTTTCCCATCTGGGCCAGAATGTTGTCCAGGTCCTGGCCCAACTCACCGCTTGTCTTGAGAGGATTCCGATCGCCCTCTTCCGAACTTCCTTGGTCCGCGGTCAGGCTGTTTAAGTACTCCATTATCTTGTCCATTGTGGTCTTTTCGTAGAAGCAGCAGTGCTCGATCGGGGCGGTCTGATTTAGGGCGAGAAGCAGCTGGCCCAGACGCTGATTGAACCGCGTTAGTTTCCCGGTCGCCACCACCTGCTGATTGATCCACCTTGCTATCTGGTTGAAATCATGGCACTCCTTGTCCGCCGTACTTCTAGTGTTTCCCTGCATCAAGCTGGAGCTGTTGGCATAGCCATAGATTATTCCTTTATCATTCGTGTTGGGGTGCTCGCCCGAGCTCGCCTCCGCAATTGCTGATAGGAGAAGCAGCAGTGAAGTCGCCCTCAACGATATCTGTGCATGACATTGGCAGTTTTTAATGAGCTTCTCGCTCTCTCTATTCCCCTACACATCTGCCCGATTCATTGAACTCACCTTTGGTTTCATTTTTGTCACGTTTGTTGCGGTCCACGTTTCTGTGCCACCGGTCTGCCAAGCTGTACTGACGGGCCAGCACCGACTGGTGAGCAGCAGAGAGCTCTGGGTTCTCTTGGAGTAGAGACCACCAATCGATTTGCATGGTGCGCTTGTTAACAACAAAAACAAAGGGGAGGCTGAACAGTTTCAGTCTCAAGAGAGTGGAGTGTCTATCCACAGAGTGCATCCAGATAACATTAGGATCCAAAAAAACGGACTCCAGACAGCCTAAATTCGTAATACCATATACAGGAAGAACCCAAACTTAAAACAGATACAGAAACTCAAAATAAATTTCAAAGAACTTTTTTCGAATTTTTAGTATCAAATTTACTTTTTAGGGAATTACTTGCCGTATTTTCTACAGTCGCGAAAGCTTATCCAAGAATTTAAATACCCCTAGTAAATCGCAGGATGAAGGGGCCAACCCAATGCAATTCCCAATGCCCAGAGCAGCATTTACTGGCTATCATCGCACAGGTTGTGTGTCCTGTGCCACTTGAAACAGATACCCAACAGCGAACCCCAAATTGCGACTCTAAAGCGTCGCCAGCCCTTCGTATATCTCCTGTGTCTCCTTCTGGCATCCAGACTCTGCTCGATCCCCGAGAGAGAGGGCGAGGGCGAGGCGGACAACCTCAAATGGAAAACAATTTCAGCTACGCAAACATGGCGAGTAAGCCGAAAAAGAGAAGTACAAAAATTAAATTGCAAAGCGGGAAAACCCCTGAAAAATGGGGAAAGCGAAACTGAAATCACAGCAAAAGTTGGAAATAAAAGTGAAATATACTTTTGTGCTGCGGTCTGGGAAACATACGAGTAGCACAGCAGGGGAGGCAATCCGAAATAATTTCAGCTCAAGGTGTTTGCTCAGCCATCGAGGCAGGCGGAGAGATTAGTTTAATTAGTCAACGATTCGCGCAACGTGATGTATGCGTCATCCCACCCACAGACACGTGCCGCACCAGGCGCATCAGTGAAGAGGCAGAAAGTGGAAAGCAAAACCACCAAAAATGCAATCGAACTTTTCGTGTTTGACTTGCGATGGCTGCCAAGTGACACGGACACGGACACGGATATGGATGCCTGCGACAACCAGGAGGAAGTGTCCGTGAGACAGCGGAGACAGATGCAAATGATAGGTGTGATGCCTTGGGGGAGCCAAGGGAAACTTCTGTAAGTAGTTGGCATAGTTGAGTCGAACTCCTACTCGCGAATATTGGCAAGCCTGTAGCACGACAGTTAATAGTCGGGATAATGAGTAAAGTTCAAGGCAATCTGCACGATGCCAGGCAAGTTTTTGTTCCGCTGAACAACTTTAAGGCAAACATTTTTCCACATCTTCAATCACTTTATCCACTCTGGTCCCGAAAAATTAATAGAAAATACTCAGTCGAGTGTAAAATTTTCATAAAAAATTGCTTGGAATTCCGTGCTTCTCTTTGTACATGTAGCTGGCATTTTTATATTGATTTGGGTCCAAAGCTATTTAGACTGTCAAATGACTTACGAGTACTCATTGGATTCATTGGAGTGAAATGAGGAGGAAAAGTTGATGCTCGTACAAAACACATATATAGTTATACACTCCTTTATTTTTATTGTATTATATTACATCTTTGAATAATGCAACAAGCCAAAAGAAGAATCTCCGACGCCATGCACATCATCTTGTCTTATGAATGATTGGACATAATTTTCGTAATACATATACAAGTAAATTGGAGAAATATAATATAACCAAGCGATCGTTTTACAAAAGCTGTTGCATATACCCGTATGCACGTAGCTTCGTTGGTATCGAGATATGGAGGGATGGAATTGCGATTGGAAAGAAGTGCGCGACAGATTTATTGATCTCCGAAACGGAAGAGTATATAAAATTTAGGCGAACCGAGCTTAGATTTCTTACTGGTTTCCCACAGTATGTAGCAGATATTATGCTAGAAATTATTGACCTATGTATCTAAGCCCGTCTCTTTTGTGACATTTAGCCTTTAGTGTTCGGTGTTCATCATCAATTATGCTGGCAATGCTGAAAAAGGTTTCCTTGATTGAATTACAAAATAAAATACAGCATAACGAAAACCTAACCGAAACTAGTTGGGCAAACTCAAAACCAGATAGAGACAGAGACAGAGAGAGAGAAAGAGATTCCTTTCCTTCATTGGTCGCAATAAATCACCTTCCAGCCGCACATCAATTTCAAACTGGGCTGGCGGTATGGCTGGAAGAGAGAATGGTGAAAGAACCTTAGTTAACTGCACTTCTCGGGCCGTTTTCAACCTGCTTTAAATTACGTTTTACGTTTCGCTTTCGCTTAAAGAGTAAACGTGTACACTGTATAGGCTATTTACAGCCCCTGGACAACAATGGCAATGTCCACAAAGAGCAGCTTAAATTTGTCAATTAAAAGCTTGGAGATGTCAAAAGGTGTTGGTCATTTACATTTTCTGCAGACAAAATAACCAGTAATGGAGGGAACAAATATGAGATGACAGTTAGACTGGAAAATGTTGCAATGGTTGGTGCAATTTTCAACAGAATTGCAGTTATTCTATGGGCTAAGAGCTTTACCAGACGAATTGATGAGCATTGCAATGTTTCGATTATAATTTCATATACAAGCAGTCGAAAATAACTTAAGCATTTCACCATGATGTCAGCTTCCAGTTAAAGTTGAAGTTCACTTCACATTCAAAAAGTTTCCAAAAAAAATGGTTTATCTGATATATGCATGTATGCACATAAGTTCGACACCAGCTAGAAAAAGTAGAGAAAACTGTGGAAAATTCCCAAATCTTTTTGCTTTGCGATACCAGCACATGGGTGTGTCTGTGTGAGTGTCTGCACTCATGAATAGGAATAAGCCGATAAAGCCCTGACAATTGTGTCATCGAGTAGCATTTTAGTTTCGGGATTCGACTTAATGCCTCTTGACTTCAATTTGCATAGTCGGCTTAGAGGCGCTGGTGGAAGGAATGATGGAATGGAAAATATATAGAATTTTCCACTAACTTTATGGCTGCTGTGGGAATGAGTTGAGCGGGGCGAGTAATGGTTGAAAGTCTATTTAAATGGCAGTCAAATTAATGATGACTTGGCCATATTGAAATGAAATTGTTTGCTTTCCTAGTCTTTGCAGTAGATAAACGTAAATAATTTATTAATGTATTATTTTGAATTCTAAGGGAATGTATACTTAATTTTATGATTTTTGGATTCCATCTCAACCAGCTCTACTCTTTTGAAATTTATCCCTTTCCTGCGTTCATTTAACGAAGCTTCAAATTATTATTACTATAACTCATCCCCTCGGTTTAATTTCATTCTTCCTTCTTTTACCAGCTGACAGAGCGGTACACGCAATTCCTAACCCCAAGAAACCCTCATCATATTGACACTGACCTAGACCACAAGGCAGCTGAGCGCCAGTCTTATTTGTCTACTAATCTAATTAGGAGCCAGTAAGGAAATTGGTTCGGCGCACCGAGGTTTTTATACTCTTGCAATGAGACTACTAAATAAATATACCTATGTAGGTACCATTCAAATCTTCAGTTGGAGTGTGAGCATTAACAAATAATTAAATAATTATTTATGAACGATTAGTAAAAAAAATGGACAGTTATAAAACTCCAAGTTCCTTCAAACTTCTTACCAATTGTATTATACTCCTTCAAGGGTCTCGGTCCCATCTTCAAGTCGCAAGCATTTACTTTCCCTTTTCTTCAAGCGGAAATCAAGGGCTTTGACCAATTAACGCGGATTTTTCTCCCATTCTGGCACATTTAAAATTAATTGAAAAAAAGAATAAATACAGATAAAGAGATTGAGGGAATGTGGCTCGGGAATCCCTTTGGTTGGGGCACCAAATGAAACGATAATGAAGCTCTTGCTTAACATCTTATCCCGTACCAAAGGACACGCTGGTGCCCACAGGACGATCAATTATGAATGCACCGCCAAGCAGAAGCCGAAGGCAACGATGCCATCATAAAAGTGTCCTTCCTCTGGTGTACGGGTCCCCTCGGCCTCTTAAGCAGCATAGGCTAATGACGATTATGTTTATTGCGACATTGATTTTTCGCCTGGCGGTCAGGAGGAGTCAGGAGGAGGTGAGTGCGGTGGGTGCCTGTGGGAAACTCTCATAATGTTTAATTCATAAGCCAACTAATCGGCTTACTCAGTCAATTATTATAATTGATGACAATCATCTAATTGAGCAACAAACACAGCAGGCTACAGTTTCTCCTTCTCCCCGTCAGTATTAGCCCCAGCTCGTACCGAACAAGATATACTCGTACAGGTATATGAAATTATTATATTTTCTGTATATTAGCAAATACACATGATGACTATGATGACTACCAGCCACCGCTGCATGATACTGGAATGTCTTCGGGAGAATGCCGCCAATATGCGGATTGAACATCAGGCACTGTGCGACCGCATCAGTATTGCCCTGCAGACTTCCCGCGAAAGTCTACGGAGAATCGAAACCATGAACCAGCAGCTACAGGAGATAAAGGTTACTGTTCACAATGCCCTGGCCTCGATCAGTGAGCCAGAGCCAGACGATGTGGAAAATGTAGTCAGGGATATATACAATATATTGGCAGATAATGTGGCTGCTTCTCTATCCAATTCAGTGTTTGAATCAGTCGCTCACTGTCTGCACACGGTCACTGAATCTGAAACGATTGAACCATGCGATGGGGCAATCATCACCTTGGACACTGATTCAGCTCTGCAGAAAGTTCCCGATCCAGACTCGGACCCTCAGACTGTTGCGCCTGAATAGGCGCTGTTACACCATTCACAGATTATACAGTCAAAAACTACCATACACACCTACAGTGTTTTAAATTTGTGTTATTTATTTCGTATTGATTTTTATTAAAATTTGGAGTTGAGAGCGTCCAAAGCGGTTCCATCAGAAATTAATCAAAAGGACTTTGTTCGCTCCATTTTGTTGAATTCTTCGGAGATACAAAAATGAAGTACCCCGATTGAATTAAATGTTATTATTGTGAAAGTATTCTTGTTCTTTTTCCCCAAATTTCGTTAATTTTCACATTGTTATGACAAACTAATCCTTGGACATTGAAAACACTCAATTATATAATCGGTATAAATTATACAAGAGCCGGAGTCAGGACTACAAATCTCATAACTATTTAGATCTAGGTCCAGCTTTGCGCTGGTGTCTCCATCGTAGAATTATTGTACGTATACGTATAGCTACTTTGACAAGCCACAACTGGACAAGATGGCCAAGGTAGGAGCTGGAGGCTAAGACAAACCCATTTCGTAATCCGAGTCATGTGCACTCTCTGAACAATTTGTCGGCGATTTGCCGACACGCACACACACACTCCAGCACACTCCATACGTACATGAATGTATGTGTGTATTTATGTATGTACATCGCACATACGCAGAGTGTGACCCAAAGATGAGCATGGTCGCGCACTCTTAACGAGGCTAAATGACCAGAAGAGCAACCTGTTGCGCGAGACCAATCTCTCTCTCTCTCTCTCTCTCTCTGGGCTCTCGCTGTTCTGTTTTGCTATGCTCTTTCGCCGGCTTTCCACTCACATCAGGTTTCGCTCTGAGCCGATTCCGCTCAGCTCCGCCAGCTCTGGCTGAACGCTCTGCCGTTCTCCAGCTGAGGCTGAATTCAGTTGCCGCTTGACTGTCGCCACGTGCGGTTCGTAACGGTTCGGTTTCGGTTCGGACTTGGTTTCCCTTTGAGAAAATCTCCTCCGCGAAAGTCAGTTTTCGTGTGGTGTGCGTCCCCTGTGCGTGTGGGAGTATCGTATCTGTAAGTTCGCCCTCGCGTGTCTCAACCAGCCTCAGATACGGGAACGGATGGATAGTCATTGCATCGACCGCTCCATTGGGCTCGATCTATTGGAATTTTTAGAGGAATTCCTCTGCAATTGCCGCCAAGCAATCATCTATCTGTCTTGGGTTGTCTGATTCTGTTCCCGTTCCCGTTCCCCTATCTGTGTCTGTGTTGCCTTCAGTTTCCATTCAAATTAACAAGTTCTGCAATTCCCATTCTGACTCTCTGACATCAAGCGTAATCAAATTTCGCCTAGTTATAATTCCGATTCCGTTCTCAACCGGAAGACGTGCCCGCCGCCGTTTTGTCTACGGAACAAAAATAGGAAAAACCAACTAAAGAGCCAAAAACGAAATAAACTTTTCCAACAGCCGCATCAAGCCGTAATATATTTTGTTGTAGCCGCATTTCTTGTTTATATAAAAACAACATCAGCCACACAGAAAAACAGAAAAACAGAAAAAGCTAAAAAGTACGAATGCAAGCGAAGACATTTGCTGTCGAGTGTTATGAAGTGGTTAGAAACTTGGCTTGTGCCTGTCTAAACAAAATATAGTATATACTTATGTATATATGTATGTATGTATTTATGTATATTTGTACTATATATGTAGTGCATATTTGTATGAAAGAGCACTTCCTTGGCTTCCTGCCGAAATTTCAAAATGATGCATTAAACTAATTGGAAAAGCTCTGCGATTCTGCTAGCCAGCCCGTACGAAGTGATCAAAAGAATGTGTCAAGTGGAAGAGAATTACAGAGAATACCATGTGTGGGAACCAGAAAGAAAAGCGAATTAAAATAAATAAAAAATACACCTAATACATACATATTTACATATTGAAAAAGGATTACGAATACTGATTGGCAAACTACTCTAAAGAATTTATAAATAACTGACTAAATAAATCAAAAAGTGTAAGTCTATAATTGAACGAGATTGGCTATAAAATAAATTAGACAACACAATCAATAATATAAAGAAATACGAGTGATAAATAAATACTTTCATTTAATACAAACTTCGATTTTCATGTATTTTCAAATGCAGAAAACTTTGATTATTCAATACTTTATTACAAAAATGTAATAGGTATGCTTGTCATTTGCCACGCAGCTTGTTTTTCCATTAAATTCCTCTACGATATGGTACATGATAATTCATCCATAAATCCTTCCCAAGACTTTGCATAATTACACGAGCCGCATAAAAATGCTTAAATTGATAAGTCAAATATTTGAACCATCATTAACAGAATGATTGGCTTTTCCAGAGAGCTTAGTGATATCAGGCGAAAAGGTCAAAGCCAAACAAAACCATTTTAGTGCGAACTGGGAGCAGCGATAAGGCCACTGATAAGGTGCAATAATTGGAGAATTCCTAAGAATGACCTGTGGGAGAGGAGGAATGAAGACCTCACAATTTTCACACATAACTGAAAAATAGAATTTGTGATGCTTTCAGCGTACGGGTATAAGTATTTATGTGAGTGCGGGGTTGCGAGCGAGCATTCAACCAGCTGTCCACGAAATCTAGGCCGTTTAAATTGCTCCACGCTCTCTATATGCACACCCAACATGTACACATATTCACAAACTATTTTTAGCAGTGTTCTATAGATACAAACTACTTGGTGTGTGAGTAATATTCCAAAAACTGATTGATGAAAACTCAACATTGAATTTATGGCCACATTTTGTGAAGAAAACGTCTACCCCACTGAGTGGATTTCAAATTTTCTATCTCATTTAATAAATAATCTACGCTAGCTCGAAAAATCCCATTAACGAAAGAATTCCCCTGCCACAACCGAATTAAAAAGAGTAATCATACAAAGATGTCCCGACTCAACAAAAAGTTGGCTATACGCTATATGGACTCCATATAGAGAGAGCTCCATTCAAAGCTTACCAAAACAAAAGCCGACAAAATCTTGTATTTTTTATTCTTAGTTTTGTTTTTTTGCATTCATTTTCTCTCTCTCTTGTTCTGGTTTTAGCTGGCAAAAAAGTTGATTTTAATGAAATAAAATTAATTTAAAGCGAGCTTTTAAAAGTTTTCAATTGAAACAATTCTACAAAAATCGGTTGGCAAAATTAAATTAAGTCATGGGGCATAAAATGATAATTTACGAGTATATGCACATATGAATATGTGAGCAATACAACAATATAGTTAATGGGGCGTGGCTAATTAAAGCTAACATGTCATTTCTCTTACAAATATTTATCCATTTATACATACGCAAACTTATGTATGTACATGTACATATGGAGAACGAGAAGTGTCCATCGGCTCATCAAATCGAAATTGAAATAAAATCGTATAAATTTCAGCTAAATTCAATTCCAAAAAAAAATAACTAAACAAAATCCAATCTGTCACAAGAAAATCTCATCACACTGCTCAGCTATTTAGCATTTCAGTATCACGCTCGAAAATAATAAAATATAAATGCAGAGTAGGAACGGAGGGAAATTAATTGATTCAATTTAATGAGATGACCACAAACAACCAGAAACACTCGACAAAAGGAAAAGAGGGCGGAAAATGTGAACAGAAAAATGTAAATGGAAAATCATGAAAATAATTAAGCTGCAGCCAGCTAAAACAACAGCGGACTGGCACAGGGCAGGACGGAAACTTAACAGCTTTATGCCGTTGCTGGTCCTCGTTCTGTAAGCTTAATTAACACTAGGATTGTGGCTGGGATGAGGATTCTCTGGGGAGTGGTTGGTGGGAGTAGATCCGCCTGGCGGCGCTTAATGTCAACAATAAGCTCGAGTGAGGCTGTTGCACTTTTCATTCCCTCCCAGGCCTCTCTCTGGGGCTTTCTCCTTACGATTTCCAGTGCAGTTTCTGTGGCAAAAAAATATCCAGCGATAGTCACGGAAATTGCTTAAATGTTGCAACGAAAATAACCGAATAGCGCGTTTAATTTATGCAAAAAGTACAAAACTGTTCAACTGACGCTCTCTTGCTCCCCTGAAACTTGTTGTTTTTGGTGGCTGCTGGCTGGCTCCAGCTCCAGCTCCGACTCCGACTGTCCTGTCTCTGGGTGGCAGCTTCATTGCGCATTCAAGTGGCCCCGTTTGGCAAATGAAAATGAAAATAAAACCAGAACTTGGCCATCGCCATGCCCAATTGAGTTCGGTTGAGCTGACGGAGATTGGCCCCGTTTCCGTCTGCGTCGGCTGCCCCGGCTGATTTGACAAAAGTACTGCATTGGTTTTCTGATCCCTGCTTGACTGGCATAGTTTTCATTACCGACGACCAAATTTCACAGCCTCATTTGAGGCGGGAAAATTGCGTATGCGTCGCGTGTTGCCAGCGTAAACAAAAAACACGCCGCCTGAAACACAGCCCTATTAAAAGGCAAATAAACAAGGCAGGGACACTGCCACATTGACATTTCGAGTATTCTAGTATCCGTGCGCGAAGAGGAGAGGGTACGGAGCGAAAAGGTCTTTGGCAAGATTTTCTTTTGGTTGGTTTTCTTTAAACGAAATCACATAGAAAAGAATGGCGTACTATGGGGAAATGAAGAACCATCGAAAGTGCAAAAGAAAGTTAAGTTATTGTCGTAGCTAGAAGAAGTATTTCGATCCATTAAAATATTCCAGGTATAATAATGGACGGACTAAAACATTTTGTTCCACTTTTACATCTACTTATTGCGAGGAGGCTGTTCCAATACCCCCCCTAAGTATACGAGTATTTACATGATCCTTCGGCAAAGCTGAAAAGGGTATCTGAACGGCAATCAACCGTCACATTCCGCATGAAACGAGCTAATTAAAGGACCATTTCGAAAGGCGAGTAAATTTTCGCTGACCAAAACATGGCTCCGGCTTTAGCTCCGCGTTCGTATCCCCAGCTTTTCCCCTGGCTCTCGTCTTAGCTGAGTGATTAATTTTCATATTTATAATAAAATGATGAAATGTTGGACACGCGAAAGGAGCGAGTGGTGAGAAGCTGAAAAAAATAACAAAACAGCCCACGCAAATGGCTTTACAAGCAAGCGTATGGCGTGGCGTGGCGTGTGTGGAAGGAGCAAGGGTGAGGGTGGAAAATCTGTTAAAAACATGCTCACTTTTATATGGTTTATATGCTCCATGGATCCCATATGAACTGCATAATGAGTGGCATTGCGAGGGTGCGGCGAAGGGGTGTGTCCAACAAGTATAATTAACATTGAAAGCCTAGCGAGTGCGTCAAATGAAAAATGAGCAAACAAGTGTGGCAACAGGAGGCGTTTCGGAATGGGTGTGCGTATGGGTATGGGTGGGGGTGTGGGACTGAGTGTAGCCCTCTAATACTTGAACACTCCTGCTCAATGGCCTTTTATGCAAACCTCACACTCAAACACAAACACAGACACAGACACCTTTTCATACTGAGATGAAAATGGCAAAGAGTCCTGTCCTTCGTGTGAGCAAAAAGCTTTGAGGCTGATTAAAGTACAAACGTAATAGATTCGTTTTTGGTGAAACCATCAGTAAATCAGTGCTGACTGAAAGAGTTGAGTGAAATCAGTGAGAGGCAAGGCCAGGCACCTCTTTGAAAATTGTAAATATAAGCGGAAAATGAATTCACATTAATTTGCAAACGACTGGACATGCCCGTAGTACTCGTAATTACATTGCTGCAGCTGTGGCCGTCCAATGAGGCATTTCCAATTGCGGCTTTGTGGTCGTGGTCAGGCCATTGTTTATGGACCCTGTTGTTGAGAGATTGCCGGATTGATTCTAATGCAAAGTTAATAACATTTACATGTTTGCGCTATTTTCGCTGGACAACTCAATTGCTTCTCCACACGCTCATTTGATTAGATTGTTAATCAAAAGTGAACCAGGATGGGTATATGTAATTATAACCTTGAAACGGATGAGATGAACAGAAAATTTAATTATAAAAATCGCTGCCTTTTTCTAAAAATTAGGCTGGAATTTGACTATCTGTACTATTCGATCTGCAATGAGCAATGAGCGCAGTGGAACTTGATTAGTAATTCATTCGAAGTGTCAGATTCAGTACTTATCACTCCATACTCCAATAGTTCAATACATAGTTGGACAGCAGCAGTGCTCTTCCGTAACATCACAGTAAATTAAATTAAATCTACTTGGCTGAAGTGTTGAAATATGTTTGACGCCTAAGCCCCAAAGTAAATGCCAGTAGAAATAAAACTAAAAACAACATCTGAAGCGATTGCAGCCAAAAACTTTTTATTACGCGTTTAGTGCCACATCCGACATCCATTGACTGGCAGAGACAGACAATGAGCCAGAGGGAGAGAGAGAGAGGGTCAGAGACGAGTCCATTCTAGATGGAATTTCCTTTTTTGGATAGCTTGTACTGTGCGCGCAAGTGGCACTCCAATTAAAATGATTGTCTTAATGCTGGGCCCAGCGTCAGTGGCTATTACAACGCGAAGAGTTGATTCATTCAGTCTAGTTTTTGGAGAGTGCTCCATCCGGCAAGCCCCCCGCCAGCCACCCCACATTACCCATTCACTCATTCATCCACTCTCTCGCCCAGTCGGTCCGTCATTGTGCCCGAGGCAACAAAAACAAAATCATCACTTAATGTGCTGAAAATAACGCACTTGCACGTACTTGTCTAATTTATTTGATTACCCTCACAGTTTCTGCGAATTTTGTTTTTTCCCACTTCTTTTCTGTGAGCAACTGAAGTTTCAGAGAGAGAGAGAGCATGAAGCCTTTGTCTTTGTCTAATTTAAAGTTTTCTGTCGGGACGGAAAGCTCGTTAGCATTAGTCTAATCGGATTGTTAAGTTTATGGCTAGCGCCGAGCAATCTAATCGTTGAACTATGACAATAAAGCGACATGGTCTGCGTTGGATTGGTGGCAGAAGTGTGCAGCTCATAACATAGAAACTGGCGATAACTGAAATGTATTTATGGCTTAATTCTGACTGGGAACAGAACAGAACTGTACAAAACTGTGAAAAGCATATTTTAAGGCCTTTGCTGCGATTATCCAATGCATTCCTTTCATCTAATTCCACCAATCAACAATGGTTTTTAGTCCCATCATTCTCTTCACTTTGCCATTATGCAACACTAGAATGCACAATATAGTTTTGCAACACTGCTATCCCTATACTTCCATCTGCTGACACTAATTATGCAGCTCTTGTCTATCAAAGTTCGCAGCTACATAATAATTCGCACGCCTTCTCGACAGAACTTGGAAACTAATTATCTCATTCCTCCCTCTCTACTTACCAGAACCCATCATCAACCCTTGCAGCACTCTTTTTCCACCCTTTCCCAAAACACTTGGACTTTCAATTGGAATAATGCTAATAAGACTAATTTTGGCATGCAAACGAATTAGCAAATGCAATGACCAAAGTTAGACAGCAGTTTTTTGTTTATCAAATGGAATTTCATCATACTCGTATAAATCACTTGTCTGCCCGCTTAAGCAGTCATCGATAGCAGGAAAACCAACTTATGTCCATCAACGATATGATTATCAGGAACCGTTTTGCGGTTACTATAGGGGTGCTTGTGGCTGGATTATTTTATCAAGTATCCGTCCTATAAATTAGCAGACATCAACATCAAATGTGACTTTCATTCTGTGATTCACAAGTTTCAAAGGTTCTTCCCCCAGCCCAGCCAAACTACTAGACTGAGTTCAGGCAATGATGGACAAATACTCATAGATAAACATTAAATCTATTTTCCATCCATTTGCAATTGAAAATTTCAGTTGAATTTTCATTAGGCACGCAAATTATGCTTAAAATGCTCCCTATGAAGACGATGCTGAGGGGAGGCCTTTGATGGTGGTGAGGCTGTGGGTCCAAACAAACAAAAGTATCTGCAACATGTTTACCAATGCCCAAAGAACAAAAGCATGGACCAAGACTCCGATATTATTTGCAGCTCTCTTGGTTTCTTCTTTCTCCAGCTCGAATTGCAAATATTTGCTGTAGGAGAGAGCGGGCTCAAAATCAATATTTAAATTTTCGAGCAACTATTTTTGGAGGCTTTCTTGGTAAACACACATAGAGATAGATTGGATGGGGTCTGCTTCTGCCTCTCAGCGCCCATTATGGATATGTGTGTTTGTGTTTGCTTAGAACAAAAGGAACTTTGTGGCCAAAACCTTGTAACAGTTTATAGAGCGAAAGAGACGCTAAAAAACAATGGGAAAGAGAGGAAGGCAGGAACGACTGTTGCTAATTTGTTGCTTCATTGGCTCTTCTATGGTTTATTTTGGTTTTGATTTGGTTTTTCCTGTTTCCATGTTTCCATGTTTCCCCCTTTCCATAATAATTTATAGTGTTTTGGGTAGACCATGGCAATTTGTTTTTAATGAGCTTCAGGCTTTTCTCCCTTGTTTAGCCAGAAAATCAAGAACTTGAGGTAGACAATTTCCCTTTTCCCCGCTTACTAAGGTGTTTGTGTATCTTTCAATTAATCTTTCAATTAATCTTTCAATTTAATGTAATCAAAATTGTGCAACTTTTTAATCCTGAAGCACAAGTTTGTAATAATCCAAGTTTAACTGAAGTTTTGCCACTCGAACTCGGAAAAGTGTGCTAGAAAAATTTGTACTCCATGCAAAACGAACTCAGTAAAATTTTCGATAAAGTTTTGTGAAGGACAAAAAAATGGATTGAAAAGTACCAAAGTTGGGAGGGCGCCATTGGGCCAATTGGGAGTGTCCGAGTCAGGGATTCAGACTCATTTGATTAATATTTGTGCGTGATCTTCGGTCAAGTTCCCTTGTTATTCATTCGCATATTATTATAACAATCAGCTCATCAGTTCGCTGGACTCTCGGTCTGGGGATGGAGAAGAGAAACTTTAGCTTTTGTTTCATTGAACATTTGTTGACAGCACTTGAGAAACTTTCTTTATTTGGGAGAGTGGGTAGAAAAGCCATAAGTTGGCCCAGTGGCTCCTTGGAAAATATAATTAGTGCTATATCGGTCTATTATAAATCAAAATGTTCGGCCTTGAATTTTGGGATGGATTAAAACCATTTATTACCGAATCAAGATAACTAAAAATCGGAATAAGGAATACACAAACTGACTTACATACATACATAATTGACTACACTTTTGGTAAAATATTTTATTACCACTTTTCATTTGAATTTTCAGCCCCATTTCACTGCTATTTTCCTTCAATTGGAAACTTTATATCCTGTAATTTTCTTCCTTTCCAATGCTCACGAAAACGCCTTTAATCTCCTACTCAATCCCCCCAAACATCTCCCGAAAGACATCACATCTAACCTGAGGTGGCGCTCATCCGGGCTTTTGTTTTCCGTTTCGTTGGTTCCCTATCTCAACAAAGACACTGGCACATTTTCAGCTTTTTGTCTTGAATTATAATAATATTGTAAATATTGGATTTTATTGTGGGGAATTTCCTCTGACGGAGGCTTAAAGGTTTACCTGTAAGTTGTTTGCATTTCCTGTTTTCTTATCATCTTTAACTGAAGCAATATTAGTTTTTTTTCCGTATTGGCTGGGGCTCAACATTTCAACATTTCTTAGGGTGCGGGCGCACAAATTAAATGCTTTAACTGGCACTTTATCAAGCTCTCGTAACTTTTTCGTTATTATTAAAACTATTTTTACTGCCAGTGCAGAGCGTGGGTGGATTTATTTTGCCATTTTGTTCACCTAAACTGACCGAAAGTGTCCGTATTTTTATTACCCTCGGGTTGGTTATTAAATGCAATCTCCTTTATGTGCGAGCGACATTAATACGCTCAAAATGTATGAGTGTATCGGTGTATCGGTGTACGTGTATGCATGTGGACATTTTCAGTACCTAGGTCTTCAGGCCTAGATTCCTTTTGCCTTACATTAAATTAAATTTATATGCTTATTTATGAACTTGCAACAATAAAATATTTTTGCGACAAATAAAACTTGAGCCCAACGAGGTGGAAGGCGAACGGAGAAGGAGCAGCGCCAGCTGTGACGACGAACTATAGAAAAGGAGCGAGGTACGAGGAGAAAAGAAACAAAAAGTGAAGAATAAAAAGCGAGAATGGAACATGAGGTGCGGCCATTTGTAGTTTGATGGGTTTTCTGAATGGCGACACGAAGAAAGGACCTCGAGAAGTAGGCACATGCAGGAAAGTTGCGTCGAAAATAAATTGCTTCGTTGAGTTACCGTATAGAGGCGAGCACAGGCACTGGCAATCCTTGCTGGCATTTATGGGAAACCAACTGGCTCATAATTGTATTATTGAGCAATGGCTTCAGGTTTTGACAGACTCGATGCGTTGTATTGCAATTTAAGCAATTAAATTAACAATTGATCGAGTTTTTTGGCAGCAACAATTACTCATCCTAATTTTGATATTTCTTTAAGTATTTACCTCTCTCATACTTCTCCCTTAGCTCTCTCAAATCTCAACCGATCTTTATGTACACAGGTCTTACATTGAAGTACACTTTGAGTCCTTAAAGTAGATCCAAAGTTCTGAGATTCAAGCCATTTCATTGTTGATTTCGTTCAGCATACCCCGGGTACATCTCGAAAGTTAATTAAATTTCACACTTTCACCACTTTCTTTACTTATGCTTCACCCCTTCTCACACACACACACACACACACACACACACACACACACACACACGTACATGTACAGCTCAATACCACAAATGCCGAGTTGAATCCTAATTGAGCCATTTAATTGTCATATAAATCTCAAATTGTATTGCCTAGGGGCAGCCTCAAGCCCACAGCCACCGCAGAGACAGTGGTGGCTTCCGTAGATGAAACAAGACAGAGAGAGGGAGGAAGCAGTCATCTTTTAAATGACACGACTGTACTTTAATCGGGACCATACTTCTTGTATATCGTAAACATTTACGATATTCAATAAACTTTTATTCCCAACTTCTGGGTGGACATTTTAAAGTATTTTCTGTAGATATTTCTCTATGGTCAGGGACACACTGGCGCTGGTAAAACAGTTAATCGAAGCGAAGTACGTACTTGAGAGCAGTAGAGAATTGTGAAAACAGGAGACTGAGGAGAGAGACAATGAGAGATACGGAGAGAGTGAAGGCTTATGGACTGACTCCACTAAATAGTTTCGCGTCTTCCGCTGTTCACTGCAGCCCTTTCTTTTCGCTTTTCCCACCACACCTTAGCCGCAGCTCATGAGCGGACCACATTTTTTGTTTTGTTTGTTTTAGCTTTTCCTTACTAATTTCAAAAGCTGTAAGTGAAATTCGTCTTTCCTGTTTTGCCAGCCGCGTACATTGATGTGCTCCTTGAGTTCGGATTCCATTTACAGGACCAAAAACTGCCAACGAGTGTGCCTATAATTGCTGCACGTTTTTGCATTAGCCCCATTTCAATGGGCCGCATATGAAACGTGTTCCAGCGCCCAGGGACCAAACTACCATTTCTAAGTTTCTTTTCAGCTTCTGTTTGATATGTTTGGTCCCCCCTTTTTCATTTTCTATCTCTCTCCCAGACAGGGAGGCTCAGAGCTGAAACTGCAATGGGCTGGCAAACATTTTAAACTCTTGGCAGGCAAACAAGGACCTCGTCTGCTTTAGAGGAGGATGTTAAGTTGGCAAACCAATTCCAATGCTCATTGCCAGGCTGTTGACATTTTAATAAAAATTAATCGTCGCATTGCAGTGAAGGAGGGGAAGAGATTGGATTCAAGGGATTGAAGGGAGAGCGGGAAAGCGGGAGAGGTGCTCGAATGCGTAGATAAATGATTTGAAAGTGCTTTCATGGCATCCCAATCTTTGGGGGACCTGCAACTGTAGTTTGTGTCACAGAAGGGTGATGGTGAAAACGATGTTGCTATACAAATTGGTTTTTAATTTATTTACTAAAATTATGCGTACCCTTAATTGGGATTTCTTTCCGAACACTCCACAAATTTATGACATAATTAAAATTGCAACACTCTCAGGCCATATTTAACTGTGTTCATATTAACAGCAGCCGACAGGAAAGGGAGAAGAGGAAAAAGTCAATATTTTTATGAAAAATTTAACACAGAGACTCGAAATTCTGCCCACAAACATCAAGCTCTCATAAAGTGCAAATTTTTTTCAATTTATTGGGGCCAACGAAGGTCAAAAACGAAATTGACAAAACGGAAAATAGTCCCAATGCAAATGAACAAAAGCAAGGAAAGAGAATAAGAAGATATTTTTGCAGATAAATTGCATTATCGTTGATTTGCAAGGAATTTATTGCATATAAACAAATTGCTGACGCAACAAATCTATTGTCTGGATATTTGTCTCCCGGGGACCATTGCAAAGCGAACAGAATGAGAATCAAATGGCAATCAAATCGTTGAAAATCCACAAAAGAAGGCATTACGTATAATATAATTCTTTATGGAGTGTGAGGGAGCATAAAAATGCCATGCAAATCCAGAGAAAGGGTCACAATGGCATGACTGACTTTTGGTTTCATAACCAAACACTTTGAGTTCCAGCTACATAGTATGTATAAACCTGAATGTACGTACTCAACTGATAAGAAAAGCTTTTGGGAAAGACAGATTGCAACTATATAGATTGTTAGATTGATAGAGCCGGACGATAGCTGCCCATCAAGAACACAGCACCTATGAACTAATCTAATTGATTCCATTATACAATTGGTTTTCTACGAACATCTAGATTGCTTCGGATGTTATTTCTGGGCGACGCGTCGCGACGCCTCCAATTGTACCAATAAATTCTGGCAATCCATTAGAAAACGAAGCCGAAAGCTCTTCAGTCCTTAAATATTTCCGCACAGTTTACTTTTGCTGTACTTGCACATTCCGTGCCCCCAAGCCTCTAACTAATTTTTTCCTTTACTTCGGGAAAACCCATCCAAACATAAATTCTGTAGGGTCAGTTTTTGTTCGTAGAAATATTAAAAAAAATTCAAGAAAACGGAAAAAGTTGAAAAATTGTTTTGGGTTGGCTAACAGAAGAAAATGCTCCTACATTGAATTTAATGGGCTGGCAGACTCAAAGGGTTCTTGAGTTCTCTTTTGCTGAACCTTGCCGGGTAACTAATGGGTTAAGGCAACTTAGAAACAGAGATTCAGATCCAAGGAGCAGCCAGCAGCCACGCGAGTCTCTCGTTAGGTGGGAGAGACCAATTGACACTGAATTTAATTCCGCATGAAGTGTTATGCCATAGCCTGACATTTGAATTGGTAATTTCAGTGCCATGGTGGAAGGCGCCGCGGCCTCCCCAGTGACATCCCCGTTTGCCATATCCTCGGTTGCTTACACCACATAACGGAAATTGCCTTTTTTGCGCGACTTCCGTTTTTGTGCGATTTCTGCACGCAGCATCAAGCGATACTTCAGTAAGTGACAGCTTGCCATAGTCCCATCACGAAGGAGCAGCTCCTGTTCCCGCTTCAGTGCTGGCTCTGGATCTGGATCTGGGTCTAGCTACTTCTCTGTCGGCTCCAGCTCTACCTACCGCGACACTTGGCATGCCACGCATAAAGCTGTCAATGTCAATGTAACGTGTTAATTTCAAAGTGGTTTAGTTTGTTGACGCAGCTTGTTAGGCAGGCAAGGGAGCTACCACTTCTTCTGCCATCTGGAGCACAAAATGTTGGGGCACATGTGGTTTTTATGCTACTTCAGCGTTAAGGGGTTACTTAGGAGCTGCCTTTATCCCTTTTGCTTGTTGTCTGATGCCTGCTGCAGATGATTTCTATCGTGGAACTTGATTGATTGAAACTTGTTTAATGCTGGGGACGCTGCGGGGTTGGGGACCTGCATAAAAGCAGCTTGGGGTAAAAAAACGAAGCTGCTTTCGGAATTTAACTTATTTTGTGCTGTTAGAACCTGTGGTCCAAATATTTGCATTTTAAAGTGATTAATTATGTAGCAACTCTACGCGGGAATGAGTCGATTTGTAATGTACAGTCACCGCTACAGTTTATCGTCAGATATAGTATAGTACAACATGCATACATACCAACAGGAATAGGCTTTAACGGATAGAAGAGAAACAGATTCAAAAGCCAAAAATACCGTTTAAGTTAGCCGAAAGCTGCGAGAACCAGTGAAATAGGCCAGGTAACTAACTACGCACAACTTCTGCCCCACAGCAACGGTACTCGTGCGGTCTTCTTGCCTTCCATAGAGTCGATAATAGATTGTGGATTCGTTGCAAAGCCCAAACATAATGGGACTTCAGGGTCCTGCCAAATCCACAAACCGAATGCAAATCCCATTCCCTGCCCTCCGAGCAGAACCACAACAGCCACGCCCACATTAGCAGCTTGTAAAAACTGTAAATGCTGCGAAGAGCCGGGCGTAGTCGTATTCCTGTTTATGCGCCAACGCCTCCGGTAGTCCTGCTTAACCTCTCGGTCCTCCACTGCCAGCACGCCCAACCTCATTACAAGGCTCAGGCCCGCCAAATGCCAACTGCGATGTGGTTAAGGGTGAGACTGAGCCATGCCTGGTGCTGCATGGTGCTGTTAAGCACCATAAAAGCAGTCGGAAAATGGGGAAAGTCTCCAGCTTCGGTTCCAGCATCAACATTTTTGACAGAAAATAAAATTTGCTTGTGTTTTTCGAGAGATTTTCGCACATTGACAAGAGCAAGCAACCTCATTGAACCCCATTATTGTAGGCCCTCGCACTCGCAGGCAGATGAGGCAAATGCAATGGTGGCCAGACGGGGGCGGTAGGCAGACTGTGGGGAGCAGCACTGCGACGCACTCAAAATCCAAATGCATGAGACTTTCATTGTCGGCTGGAAGAGCTCATAAACTTGTTAAATGAAATTGCTGTTTGGTGTTGGTGTTGGTGTTGGTGCTGGTGTTGTGGGTTGGTATTTGTGTTTGTCTTTTGTGTTTGGATTGTTCATCATTTTGTCAGCCAACATCTGGCATTGACATGCTTAAACGTGTCTCCATAATGCTGTTCATGTTGTTCCTCCTCCGAATGGCCGACAAACAAAAGCCAATTACGAGTACATACAGTACGTACTCGTACAGCCGTGTGGCATGGCGTGCAGCAACATCTCCTCACCTGCAAACAAAGCTGCAGAAAAGTTTTCTATCACACCCATACTGAACGGGGAGATGAAACCTGGAAACTGCGTTGGAACATGCCCCTTTATCTGGTCACGGCTTTGGTCCATGACAATGCAGCTTCACGCTGGGGCTGTGCAGATTTGCGGCAGGAATTTCTGGGATTTTAAACAGATTTTATGGTCTTGAGCAGAGAGGAAGACAGGAATACGATTTCTCACATCTAACCATCAACATAAAACTGTCTGAACTAAGGCCAGAGCAAATCCATCACACACTCGGATCACACTCACACATGAAAACCATTCATTCAAACATTATTTAGAATGCTGATCCTCGGCGACAAAAACTGCTGGCCAAATATGATTTGTGGCACGCGACCGAAGGCGACAAGAGCGACAATAATCTGGGCCCCATTGCCGACCCATTGCCGACCCCATTTTGTAGCTGACCGCAAAAGGAATACATATCTTTATTCCACATGCGGGCCACATGGCGTATGCGCAATAAAAATAACTGAATAACTGACTAGCCTGAGAGGAGAGACAAAAGAGGACTAGGGACTGAGGACTGAGGATGAAGAGTGACTGAATGACTGAGTGAAAGTACACTTGAAGCAATTTGTCTTGCCAGATACGTGACTTATTCCACTCGCCTAGCAAGTACTTCAAGAGTAATATTTTCGCTAGATGGTTGGTTATTCCTATTCCTATTGCTGTTCCTATTCCCGCTTTTTATAGCATTCCTCGTGGGTTGTGTGTCAACGTGCGACGAGGTCAGCACTTTCGCTGGCAGAACAAAAAAGCCCACTCACAAAGCGGATGTAAAACTGATTGCACAACATGTCACGGCGATTTCCGTTCCATCCCATCCCATTTCGTTCCGTCGCTTTTGGCGGCTAAAGCGCTGGCGTAACGTACTCATTAGGTTATGCAAGATGACAACATGGAGAGAAGAGATTTAACGACAGAGGCAGGGACAGTGAGCGTGCCAGTGACAGCGACAGACAGAATCAGCGGATTATTAACGAGAATCTCAATGTCAAGTGCTAAGAGCTTTAACGCCCCACACTACAGTGTGTAAACTCACTCAGAAGATACACTTGGAATGGGCTGGGAACGACACCAGCAGCCAGAACGGAATACCACACAAGAATACACAAAAAATCAAGCAAGAGAAAGGCTTTAGGCAAACACACTCACCAGATAGCAGACAAGACACCCGCATTGTGGCGAGCAAACACATGCCACACCATGTAAGTAGTCTTTTAGGGGCTGGGAGCCTTATGCACACTCAAGATGTTGCGGTGCATTTGTCTTAATTTGTGACAAATGCATGACAGAGCAAACAAGCAGCCAACACCAAGAACAAAGGTTGCAACGCGCATTGGAAGTCGCATCTCAAATGCCCTCACTAAGAAATTACAACGAAACTAGCGCCAACCTTCTAGGATATTGCAATCCTTTCAGCTTGTCTGAGTTTCAAGCAAAGTCTCATGAGGTGATAGCTGATTCCGCATTATTCATTATTCATTGTGGTTTTCTTAAGCCTGGTAACCTTGTCCTTATATCCCGTTGGAGTAGAGTAAGCAAAATAAAAACGAACTTGCTAAGCAGAAAAGTTCAACCAAGGCCTTGGTTCAAAGAAAATAAATCTAACCCACCAAAGAGCAGGCGGTAAAGTGCTGCTCCTTACCAAAAGGTGCATCAAGTGCAGGAGAAACAATCAAAGAGGCAAACAACGACAAAAATAAATAAGTATTGCCCAGATAAATCCCGAATTCACACAGCCAAGAACTCATTGTCACATACAAAAAAACATTAGATCTGACTGAAAATTGTAAAGTTTTGAGCAAACGTCTTTCAACTTTTGGACCCAATAAAAACACCGAACAACATATCCATGGCTAGCGCTCTGAAGAAGGTAATCGTGGTGGAATCGAAAACCAATTTCGAAGACATCATCGGCGATGCGGGCAACAAGCACATCCTGGTGGAGTTCTATGCCACCTGGTGCGGTCCCTGTGCCATCATCGGGCCTCGACTCGAGCAGATGGCCAACGAGTATGCCGGCCGCATGATCATTGTCAAGATTGATGTAGATGACAACGAGGATCTGGCCGTCGAGTACGACGTCACCAGCATGCCTACCTTCCTGATCATCAAAAACAAGGTGACCCTAGCCCAGTTTGTAGGTAGCAACGCAGAGAAGGTGGAGAGCACTGTGATACAGTTTGTTGGCAAGCCGGATGGCATGAAGACAGGCATACCCGAGGGTGCTGGGACCTCGCGTGCCGTGGCCGAGGCCGCCAAGAATGCTTTGGCCACCTTCACGAAGAAGCCAACTGTGGATAAGGAGTGAGGATGTCACAAGTTTTGGTTAATGCTCTAAATTAAAAATGTAACACCATGTCTGCTGTCTATTGAGTGTCAGTCAACGACTTTTGGGGGTATACTCAAGTGCGCATTTAGTCTGAAATATGTTTGGGGATCGAGTTAAATTATCTTCTGCTTACGTGAGTTCTGATCAGATGAAGATCTAATGGTGTTCTTCCATTTGAGTTTCCTGCTTGCTACAGATGGAGTTTGTCTAATAAACAGTTTAAGTTATTTTCGCAGTATTTTTGGTACTTGTCTTTAGCATTCATGAATTCGCGATGGAACTATTTTATATACTTAAATATGCATATAAAGACATTTTGTATCATTCCATTGACGGAATTCATATTTATCTTTGTTTTACTTTATTGTTTATTGCCTTAATTGACATCAGTTTCATACACATTTAGGGAAAACCTATGAATCGCAATTAAATTGAATCCTGCCTTGGTGCCTGCCCACCTTCTGCACACCAAACAATGAACCTATTTGTTAGCCCATATTCTGTGGAAATCTGCGATCTGTTTTATACCCCAGCATCCATTGTCATTGTCTCAATCCATTGTTGGTTCTATAAGCCGGCCATATGTATGTGTGACTCTCGTCTCATCTGTCGTTCGCGATACGGGCAGTTCAATTAGATTAATTAAGCCAAAGCCAAGCAGCTGGACGGCCTATGTCGGCACAGAGGACAATGCTGGTGGGAGCGTCATCTGCCTCTGGTGGCATCAACTTTAAGTGCAAATCGGCGATAAGTTGTGGGAGAGAGAAACAGAAGTAGACACAGAGACAGAGAGACGAAGACAGCTTATGTCCCTCGGCTCCTGACAGCTGTAAACTGACACTTTGCTTTACTTAACCTCCAGCTGAGTGATGCAACGAGGGACGGGAGGCGGTGTAAAAAAAGGCCAATGCTAGCTCCTGTGCCCAACCCCGCGCAACTTTCATTCCTTTTAACATTCTTAAGAACCTTATTGAAAACTTATTTGTGTCTCTTTTTCTCTTTTTCCCGTTTGCCTCGCATTGCTCCTTGTTTTTTTTTGCTTTTGTTGTTGTTGCTTGTGTTTTTTTCATGCTTTTGCTGGTGTTTTCGTTTTACCGTAAATCGAAAAGCTTCGCTGCATTTAATATGGCAAGAGCGAGAGCGAGGGGTGTAGAGTGGAGAATGGAGAGCTGGGAGACAGAGTGTGATGCTTCCTTGACTTTCTTCAGCCAGAGACATTTGCATTTTTATTAAAATGAGAAATTGCAGCAGTTGCAGTTGACTGAAATGCTCCCCCATCTCTTCCTCCCTGTCGCCAGAATAGTTGAGGCATCGAATGGGTGGGAGGGTGCTAGTGGCTAAAGGACTTTAGTTTTATTTTAAGTTACTTTAGGTTAAATTCCCGTGGCAGCAAAAAAACGAAAAACCTGCAAGCACAATGCACTTCTTACAACGATCTGCAAATTATATGTAGATCCAGTCCGTCAGATCCATCCAAATGTATCTACATACATATGAACACATGCGAATGGATTTATTAAATATATTAAATATTTATTTAATTACTTGCGATAGTTGCTTGAGTGTCTTTACCCTCTTTAGTGCCATAATTTGCCGCAAACCTGCCGTAACAACCTTCAATTTTAAATACTCGTAGTTGCGTCCCTCCTCCACCTCAGATAAACAAAGGAACGCAAATCTCGAACCATATGCCACAGTGGGCCACTGTGGGGTGGCATGTGGGCGAGGCAGCTTGCGGGTGTGGGCTATAAATTTGGAACTCGACCAATACCGAGACTAGGGGAAATTTATACGTATGTATTCTAAGCTCTTGCTGCCTTGTCCAAGCTCCATGGCCACCCCTTTCCATCGCATCTCTTTTGTTATGCAAGTTAATTCTTTTTATGGCTATTGTTCAGCGCATCAACACGCCCCCTTCAGGAGAGCACGAGCACACGCAGCATTAGCAGAAGCAGCAGCAGCAACAAACGCCCATGCATGTACATTTGCTACGTATGGTAGGAGCGGGGCGGGGTAAGGGTAACCAGCAGCAGCAGCAGCTGTGGCACATGTCAGTGCATTTTTCAACGGCTCCAAGAGGCGACACTGCCAGCCAACATATTAGCTTCCACACATGCCACACACCGTAGGGTATATGTGGGTGGGTGGCGCAGATAAAGAGGGGGGTGGGGGGAGGGGAATTGGGATTGGGATTGGACTCCAGCTTGGCTGATGCATGTGCATCTACTGCTGATAGTCGGAGCTGAAATCTGGCGCATGTTGCGGGCGGCAGCAAGTGTTGTGTGGCATGCCGCAAATTCATTATTTTTTCCCTCGACAGACTCCTCCCCCCTCCCCCACCAGGCCCACTCTGTACTGTATAAACACTTCCACACATATGAAGTGCTGCTTAGTGTGGAAAACAAAAGGAGAAGAAGGCGGCACTGGATAAGGGAACTTTAAGTCTTTCAACAAGTGGCAAGTGGCAAGTGCCGAGCATCAGGACCGAACAGAGTAAAGAACTTTCAAGGCAGCCATCCACTTGGGTCCAAAAAGGTCCTGCGGCCCACCTGTGTTAAGATATCGTCCATCGGGCAGGCTTAGTTGCTGCTTATTCTAAAACTTAAGTCCTAAGGTGCTAGTGGTTACTCGAGCAGAGCAATCCCCATTGTCACAGAACAAAACAAATGCCAAAAACGAGACTCTATTTCCCTGAGACCTGTCAACGTACCATACAAGCTTGAAGCAAAAGAAATTCAACCAGCCGACTTTACCCGCTCAAACCTCAAGCGAATAGAGCCATCCGTCAAGTTCCTGATGATTTGGAGTCCTCATCTTCAGGCTGTCGTCCTCTTTCGTATCGCTGCTGCACTGACTGCAGTCGCTGACGCTATTGCCGCGAGTAGGGACACGAACTAGCGCCGATTGAGGTATACGGCCATCGCACACGTTCTCCTCGTTCTCTAAGGTGGCGGTGCTACTCGCCTGATCGGCCTGGAGACGGTGGTGACGCTGGTACCGACGGCTCAAAGATTGGCTGAGATTTATCCTCAGCTCGGACATGTGCCGTCCCAAGGCCAAGGCGTCCCGATGCGAGTAGCCTTCGCTATCGATTGGGAAGCGCCCCTGCCACGAGGACGAGAGTGTCTGCAAGCTCGAAAGAGAGCTCGATCGACTCATAAGGGCTGGTCTGCGCGGCCTCGATGGCTGCAGACTCCAATCGTCCGAGCTGGACCCGTCGCTTTCTCCACTGTCCCTGGCGGCTCTTTCATTGAGGCTGGAGAAAGCCTGTCGCAACTCAAGTACTGAGCTGGTCACAGAGCTCGCTCCCCCGCTGACAGCCACGGAAATAGTAGACGGTGACGGCGAGGCTGCCGCGGATCTTGCATCTGTGCCATTGCAATTCAGTATGGGGCTGAAGGCCATCGGAATGCGTCTCGCCTCCTCTGAGGTGTACTCAGGGTTGTTTTCGGACATAATTCCTTGAGAAGAACCACTGAATATTGTGCAGAGTTGTGAATTTGAACGATTTTAAAAATTGAATTTTGTTAGACTTTCAATACGTCAACATGTAAATAAAAATGTAACGACACGAGGGTGATGAATAGATGTATGAGACTGGCCTGGAAATACCTATGTACATATGTACATATATACGTATTCACTGTTCGTATATCAAATGGCACAATATAATCTGTTTGCATCGGTGCAACGTTGTGATGGAACTTGTTTAAGGCTTTAAGTCCTTAGCTGGCATTCCTGTTCTCATTTTCATTTATTTCCAACCCTTTTGATATCTATCGACCACAATTAGCTGCCTGGGCATCGCATCCTTCCCTTCTTTGACCACAAAAAGAAATTCAAATGAATTGAGGGAGTCCTCAGAACTCTCGTATTTTTGCACTGACTGACTGCCCTCCGGCTGTTCAAGTTAAGTGGATTGTACAAAATTGATGAAACCTTTTCTGTTCCTTCGCCATATCCCTGTCCCTGCGCCTTCGATTGCTGGTTGTTTGCCCATCAGCTGCCTGTCGGTTGTCGGTTGCCACTTGCAATTTCTTGTTCTCGCTCTTGACAAATGCACAAATGAAAAATCAAACAGTCTGGCAGCGAGCACATCGGAGATGCTGGATTAGCAGACAAATCAGACAGACACCCAAGCATCCGGGCGGGCATATGCTGCCCAGTCTCCCGCACCAGGGGCAGGACGATTTGTCAGTTGAGAGCGGCTTATGCTCAAATTGTTGTAATTCCTCATTCCGGGACAACAAATTACTTTCCGCTTTTAAACTCATTAATTTTTAATGCATCTGGGCGGCACCACAGCTGGGACCAGCACGATACGACATCAAATTCCTGGCAAGCCGCAAGTTCAGGTTTGGGTTTGGCTAAACACACACACATTAAGCTTGGTCACTTGGAAAGTTGCTTAATGGACAGAGTCTATGGTTTATCCGGGTCTCATAGAACCAATATGTGGTACGAGTATTACATTTTCCATTGCTGTCTTTGCAGTAGATTTTTAGCTAGCCAAAGGGAACATTTTCTTTGGTCTCAAGCCAATACTTCTAAAGCGATTGCAGATGTTTGCAGACAGCAGGGAATCCTTAGCGCAAGCTTTTAGCGTATTTGTCCAATCAAACACAATCTGATCAAATCTCTTAGCCAGATAATCGAAGTACAATCACATCTCTGCCAGTTTGAACTCTTTCGGCGGCTTCGAGAGTACTGGTACTACTCTACCATTTTTCCTTTGACAATTTAGACCATTTATCACATTTGTTCTATCTGTACTTGACTTCACTCCCGTTGGGGCAGCTTCCACTGCTCTCGTATCTCTCTTTCCAGTTGGCTTTGCCCCACTCACCTACGCCGACGACTGTCTCTTTATACCCTGCTACGCAATTCAATTTATTTGGTATTTCTTATTTATTTTACTTTTTTCTCTTTTGGGTTCTTGGGTTCCCGGCGGCTCTCATCGTTGGTTGTTTGTTGCCGGTTGGCACTGACAATTGAAAACCGCAGCCAAGCAGCCAAGCAGCCAAGCAGCCAGGACAGGCAGCCAGGCAGGCAACCGAACAAACAAATAAGCAAACAAACATTTCCGAATATAAACGCGGCCATTCCCAGTGCCGTACAACGGGGCGTATGAGCTACGAGTTATGTGCAATGCGACGGGAAACAAACGAAGCGGACCGAAGCGCACTCTGACTGTCTGTGTGTCCCTTAAAACATCCTCCTATCTTCTCCTCCTGGGCTCGTCTTCATTTCAGCCCCAATTGGATTTTCTTGCTTTGTTTATTTGCTCGTTTAAATTGTTTAATTTGCATTATGTGACAGGCGGGTGGGAGGCATTTTCGTCCTGTAAATGTTAGGGATGTTTCCGGGATACCAATTCGGATCAAAGGAATGTAAAAAATACATTTTAAAGAAATTTAATTTTAAAAAACAGCTGCAAAGGTTGTGCTGTGCTGTGCACAAAGAGTCATGAAAGGAAACAAATTTTATTGCGTAAAAAACCAAAACAAAAGCGCCAAAATTCAAGCCAAAAAAGCCATCAAATAATCCATAATTCAGTTAGAATACAAAACATACAAAAATATAAAACAATATTTAAAACAGATGACATTTTAGAAAAGTATTTGCGAAGTGGAAATACAATTTCGGGCAATAAATCAAGAACGACTACATATGTATGTAGTATAATAATGTCACAACAGATGCGGAAACGGAAAAATGCCAAATGAGAATTGCAGAACGGGAAACTACAAAAAATCGTATAAAATAATTTATTTTTAAATGCCTATACAATGCTATTTTTCCAATGCAGCTACAAAGTAAGCTTTATGCACAATAAAACGCAGAAATTAATTTAATTAAAATCAGATAAAATGTCTGGTAATGATGTTTCGGTGACTGAGACGGCGCAAAGCGATCAGGTAAGATAAACCCTTAGCCAACAAATAATAGGAATGAATAAATCTTTGAATATCACTTTCTCCAAACTATACATCGAGGAGTGCCTTGAGGCTCCTGCCTCTCAGACAGTTACACTGACAGCAACACCCCCCCCCCCCCCCCCCCAATCAAACCTCTCTGTTGACCCAAAAAACTACTGCATGCCCATAACTACTGCAAATAAATAATACTAGTAGTTCTGATATATATCCTTTGATCCCGCGCAATTTAAGTATCAACGTTTATTTACATTTTCCCTGTTTGATTGCTGGCATGATGCATACCCGAGTATTTGCTATGATTTTCGCAGACAGATTTTCGGTTGAGTTTTGATCCGCACATTTACGAAAACAATTGTTTGTGTTGCATATTTTATCGTTGCACTTTCACGGTCCGATGACTGAGCGATGAAGGGCATGTTTGCATATTCATTTTACCCACAAAGGTTTCTGTTCCACATACACATACATACACATAGTACATACATGTTGTTTTTTTGCGTTGGCATAAATTATAGGCTACTCCTATTTAAGGCTATTTTGGAGCGATTATTCACGTGGCACTTACAAATATTTATGCATCTGGTTATTTTGTTGAAATTTTATTGCCTACCTTTTTGCGCCACACGTAAGCATCCATACACATACGCATATGTGTGTGTATGTATGTAAGCATGTGCAGATCTGTTTCGGAAATATAATTTATTATTATGGTTACGCATTTGAATTTTTGTGTGTTTCGTTCAAATGAAAATGTTATTCTAGGCCAGAGCCAAAGGGGAAAATGTTGCCAAGTTTTAGATGCCAAATGGTGGAAGGGAATATATATATGTATGTATGTAGAGAACAATTATTGAGTCAGCATTAAGCGAATCTGCTGGTACACTTGAACAAACATACATATACGAAACTATATTGCTCAATTGCATAATTCTGGTAAGGAAATAAATGGACATTTTATGGGTTTTCTGCTAACTCTATTGAATAGGCTCAAAGCATTTCCTGCCTGCTACAAGAGTTGCAAGTGTGATTTCAGATATTTGAATATGTGCTGTACAACCATGTACGAGTATGCCCAGCCCACCCTTTAGAACCGCCATTACTTCAGTTTGGCTGCCAACAATTAAGCGATTGCTCTCTATTTCTGGCGCACTGATCAAGCTCCAATCAAATAGGGCCTCAAAGAGGCAGTCAGTTCATGGCAAATTGTTTGGTATTTGCATATCATTTGTATACCCAGACCCCAGACCCTAGACCTCTCTCGTTTTCCCGCTCTATCGAAAAAGTGAACTAAAAGACTGCTCATTACGCCAGACGACGACCTCAGAGAAAGGGGAGGAAGCCCGGAAAAAGGGGCAATGGCAATGTGTGGATAGTGGCTGCGATTCAGGCTGAGACTGAGAGCAAGACCGAGACTGGAGAAGAAGCTGCTGGCTCGACCAAACCGTGACACAGTTAAAGGGCGAGAGTGCACAAATTTTGCTGGTGCCCTGCCAACTGGGCTAACGATTTTGTGTCCCCTTTGTCTGTACCAGCACGAGTACGAGCACGAGTATGGCCCATCTGTGGGTGGCTCTGTGTGTGAGGCGGTCGACATTTGGTCGTTATTTGATCATCATTAGCGATACGAATCGGGTAAAGTCGGTCCGTTCGTCCGTAGGTCCGTACGTATCTACGTAAGTATTGTAAGGTCGTCTGCATGTGGGCGCCTCTTCATTGCTTCATTGCCCCTCTATGCTGCTTCTCCCACACCCCACCTCCAACCTCTTTATACCTCCTGCTCTGGGCAACCAATGATGTCCGGGTCCGCTTTGCTTGGCTGCATCGAAAGTTGCAACAAAAGTTTCGTTCTCTCGCTGGCTCGCTCCCCTTTGTGTGTTTTGCTTGACTTGGTTGGCTCTTTGATTAAACCCAAAATCCGCCGGGAGTGGAATGGAGTGGAGTGCGGCGTGTACCACAGGGGGTGGCACGGGCACGAGCCAGTGCAGAGTGTTGCATAGTCAGAGTGTAATTAAATAATTGCGGTGAGCACCGCTCGCCGACCATATCCAGCTAATGTATCTGGTGCAAAATCTCAGTTGGGATTTTCGTTCTCTTATTTTGGCTATGTCTTCTTTTTCGTTTGTTTTGGTCCGACACACAGTAGTTTTTGGCTCGCTTTGAGTTTGATTTCGTTATTTACTTTATCCAGCTTTTGGGCGTAGATTTTATTTCATTTCATAACTTTGTGGGTTCAGTGTTCGCGGCGCGACTCCACGAATTGGCTGCCTGTTTAAGTGGGACTTAAATGTAATTCCCTGGCTGTTGTGGATACTCGTGATCTGCCGAGGTGGAGCTGAGTGCAGACTCTCTGGGCCCAGCAGTAATTTGGTTATTACATTTAAGTCCAGAACTAAATTTTACGATTGGTAAACTTATTTACGTTCATAATCTGTTTGCAACTCCATTAAGTCTTAAATGTGTTTCTGTGTGTTTGTTGCAAGCATGTATTTAGTTCGATGCTTTTGAATACTTTAATCACACTCAAACTCAATGCTTTTAAATTCTTAAAACGAGTTCACTCTAATGGCAAATAGCCCTGTGATTGATACATTTATTTTATTCGGCTATTTCTGCATGCTTTCAAATAACTAGTGACATTTCCCTACCTCCAATAGGTTTAAGCAATTAATTGTAGAAGTGAATCAGCAGTAGCGCTCTTTGGAGTATTTTTAAAGCCCCGTTCCAGCCACCGAGCTGGTTGGAATATCATTTGCGAGTATCCCCAAATGTTTTCCCTCTTGTGTTCTGTAGTTTTCAGTCGTGCTCCGTCTTGTAGTTACTGCTTGCCCCTTTGTTGCTTCTTCAATTTGTGTTTGCCATCCGCCTCCCCGCCTCCCTCCCCATACTTGGAACAAAAAAAAAGCACACCTACCGGAGCATCCTGGGGAATCATCCCAAGTAGAGAGACTTTACCTGCTCCTGCTCCTGCTATACACAAACCAATTTTATATGTGTTCCCCCTCTCTCCTACGGAAAAGTATCATCTGCCACCCACTGCCAATGCTGCTGCACATCATCAATATTATCGCTACCAGAAGCAGCAACAGCAACAGCAGCAACAACAGAGCTGCCTGCGACAGCAACAAAGACAATTGCAGTGGGAACAACAACAGCAACATCAACAACAACAACAGCAGCAACAACTTCAACATCAGCTGGCAAACAGCTCGAGCGAGTTTGACGAGTTCCATTGGCCCAGCAAGCAGCCGCAGCAGGGTAGCAGCACAGGTGGAGGAGGAAAAATCTATATAACACCTGCAGACATTCCGCCGCCGCCCCATCCGCCCCATCAAAGCGGCAACAGTCACCACAATGGCAACAAGAGCAGGCAGCACCACGCTCATCCCCATCCCCATCCGCACCAGCATGGACCATTGACAACGCCGCCACACCGAACACCGCCGCACCGCTGCAAATGTGAGCATCCCAGCATCGAGCTGATGGGCTACGAGGATGCCGTCATAGCCAGTACCACCGCCACCAACACCGCGGCCAATGTCACCATGCACCGCCACCAGCATCCGCCCTACTACTACAAGGCGGGAACCCGGCGACCCAGCGGCAAGCTGCACGAGTCCATGCTGGGCGGAGGCAGTAGTCTGGACGACGACGATTTGGCCAGCGCCGGCAGCTTTGGAGACGGCATGTCGCGGTTCAAGGTAAGCCGGGACACGAACACATTTGGCGGGCCTTGGCTGCTCTTCAATTAAATTGGTTTGTCAATAAGTGTGGCCTGATTGTCCGCAATTGCCATCCAGATGAACACAAGATAAACACAACAGATACGGAGACAAGGGAGAACATGGACCGTACATTTATCAATAGTGGGCTGGGGCTCCGTGGATGGCAATCAACAAGTGGCAGACTTGATTGTGAAAGAAGCCGCATTGTACATTGAGCAGGCATCGTGCCCCATCCTCGTGCTCTGCCAAATTCACAAAAATTCACTTCATTGCCCCACCCTCTCTCTTGATAGCTCCATCGGACCCAAGCCAATTATTTCCACCCCCAGAGCGCGACTTCTTTATGTACCTCATTTGTTGAACACGTTAGAGTGTGTTCCCATTTAGTAAGACAAATAAACCAGTCAGAAGGCAGAGCCTAAGAGCCCCAGGCAAATAAAAATTAATTAGTTTTAGGGACAGTTTAATAAAAAAAACAAACGACAAAGGGACACACCAAACAAAAAAAAACCCAAAAAAAAAAGATCCCCTAGAATAGCTGGGGAGAGGAGAGCGACAATACAAGCCAAGGCCAGGCAAAAAAGTCATACACTTTTTGTGGTGTCCCACAGGATATCTGTCGAGAGTCCCAAATAGTTGTCAAGCCCCTCACGTCACGGCGATTATGTCCGAGCGGCAACAAAAGGACACGCCAAAAAAGGGGAAAGCGAGAAGCTTAACAACTATCCGTAACAACATGTGAGCAAAAGAGAAGGAACTTTCGAAGCGAGAAAAACTTCAACTAATTGCCGGAAGTCGAGAAAACGATTCCGGCAGCGTTCCTTTCCGGGTTCTACAGCAAACTCTCTGCTCTCACAAACCTTTCAGTTTCAGTTTCATATTTATTAAATGAATCACAAATCGGTTGGGGGATAGCCGAAGGGGCGGGCTTCGCACAGGTGCGCAGAGGTGAGCTTGCTAATTGCGCCATATTGTGCAACGAATTGAATGGAACTCGTAAATCCCAAAACAATCAGGCTGAAGAACTGAAAAAATATGGCCAAGTCTGAATAGAAGAATGGACATTGATATGATGGGATTCGGTGAAGCGTTCTCCCGATGGATAAATTGATTTTATGGAGCGGTTGCGGTAACGCGAAATGGGAACGTTGACATACTCTTCCAAGGATATCTGAACAAGCGCGAGACGGTGCCCAAAGATACATACATACATATGTATATCATTTCTCATTGTGTCTAAATCATAAATTCTTCTTCCTAAGACTCAAGTGAAACATCATATCCACAGTTCATGGGCTACTGTCTGGTTATGGTGGGTTTTTTTCCCTCAAAACTTGCCATCGAAAAAGAGTAACATGAATCAAGGAATGGTAAATCGGAAAACAATTTCCATTTTGAATGTATCGCCCCAGCCTCAGTTGCCATCAACGGAAACCCTAAAGGTACCATAAATCGTATGTACATACATACACATACATACGCTATACATAAGCTCGTATAAATGCTGCAAAGTTGTAACTTACATACTTGTCTTCCACACTGCCAGTTGCGCCCCTCCATGGGGCTATATATTATAGACTGTCTGCCAACAGAGATTGGGTGGAGCACGGGGCAACGTACGTGGTCAATGGGGATTTTCCGAACACGTGTCGTTGGGTTTTAGGTGCCAGGTCTTGGCAGGTCTAGCAAAAATAGGGATTGCGTTTTTGGCTAGCCTCTGTCTGCCCTTTCCTTAGGTTCTTCTTTTCTTTGTGCGGTCACCGGTCACTGGAAATCTCCGATAAAGTACGAGCATTGAAATATGTATGTACACTTTTTTTGTGTTAATGTGCGAATGTCACAAGTTGCGCCTGGGTTCATTGCAACTGGTTTTTCAAGAATGGTTGCTGCTATAGACTTCTGTTGTACGTATGTGTCCACAGAGTAGCTATTGCAAAGCTGCTGGAAACAGATTATTTGTGTACCAAATGAATTCCTCTTTTAATATAAATAGACCTGGCTGTTGCAAAGAGTATTGCGGATACGAGATACGAGATATAGAATTTATTTTTATCGCCAAAATATCACCTTGAACAGTCCAACAACCGAATCCTGTTAACAGATCAACCAAAGCGGTCACGCTCGGAAAGAAAATGACAAAAATAGAAATAAATATATAAAAACGAATTCCATTTAATGACAAATTTTTAACACCTACTCGTACATTCAATTAAATAATAAGTTTAAAAAAACCAACGAATGCCCTATCATTTCTTTGTCTCTTTGAAGTGCGGACAGCTGAAATTTGTCGCTCGCGCAATGTTAAATTATGTAAAAGAAACTACAAACTTGGCAATTCAAGTCAAAGCTTATTCGATACTTTATTTGCTTACGTCATGCGGCAATTACCCGACCAGGCCAGGCCAGGCCAGGCCAGTCCAGTCGACTGTGCGCACCTCTCTCACTCTATACTGTCCAGAGCTTAAACCAGTTGGCGGCGACCCAGTCTGGAGTTGGTTATATACAAAACTACTTTCATTTTCGCTCTCTGTTTTCTGAATTTTGCTTTCGTGGCTCATTTGTTACCTGCTGCCTTTTCTCTCCGTATGTACGAGTATTATGCACTTTGCTAGGTTTTCGGCTTTGAGTGGAACTCGGAGATGGAGATGGAGATGAAAAAGAAAAAGTCATTGGGCATGCGCAACCATACTTTCCATACAAGCTCACACAAGCACCAAACATTCGATTCGTTTGGACGTGCCTTGCGTCCCTGATTAGCCAGAAAGATTGTATCCAAATTGGCCAAGTGCGCATTTAGTTTCAGGTGGCTTCATTTCTCCCTGCCAACTTGCACTTTTTTGGTTAGCTGAGAAGTCGGCTTATTATGGAAGTCGAAATGGGAATGGGGGAAATGAAACCCACTCTAAATGAAAGCCGATTTCCCTGCATAGAGTCGACGTGGAGGTTAACAAACTCCATACCCAATGGCTATAAAAGTTGGTCCCCATTTACATTTTTCCTGGGCAACCTGAAACCCGATCAATGGATTTCGATATATATTTAATGATGGTCAATTTCAGAACTCAAAGAAAATGTCTCTGATGGGAGACCTATCTATCTTTTCGCCCTATCTTTATTTTAAGACAAAGATTTCACAATTTTGTGGTACTAATCTCTCTATGCTCCTCCCCGCCCCCTCCACAAAAGAACCTCATGTATTCCAAGGAAAAGAAGCGACGAGTCCGGATCATTCTCTGCATTGTGACGGCTGTCATCGCCGTTGCTTTGCTGGCCACCGCGCTCGTATTTATCCTTAAAGCGGACAAGGACAATGACAGCAACGCGGACAACTCTGGGGGCAATGGAATAGATCTGGAGGATGTGCTGAGCGGTCAATTATATGCCAAGCGATTCAATGGCAGCTGGAGCAATGGTAACGTTGTGCTCTACAAGGTTAATGGGGTAAGTGGGAATGGCAATGAAAGCAATTCAACAAAATCTACATAGAGTACCCTCCCAATGCCAGTCCATCACGGAGTACGATGTCGAGACTGGAGTTCGAACTCTGATCGACAATGCGGCGCACTATGTCCTGTATGAGAAGTCCGCGGATGGGGAGCTTCTGCTGCTGGCCAAGAACTACAAGAAGAACTTCCGGTACAGCTTCCTGGCCGAGTACGACATCTACAACTTCAGCTCGAGACAGTTCCACCCACTGACCATTAACAACCAACAGCTCTATCTGAGCATGGTCCAGTGGGCGCCGGTGGGCAATGCTCTCATCATCAACTACGATCGCAATCTGTACTACAAGAAGAGCGCCCTGGAGCCGGAGATAGACATCACCAGCGACGAGCAGGCGGGCATCCTTAACGGCATTCCGGACTGGGTGTACGAGGAGGAGGTCTTCAGCTCCAACGTGGCTACCTGGTTCAATCCCTCGGGAACTCAGCTGGCCTTCATCAAGTTCGATGACTCGTCCACGCATCTCATCAATTTCCCCTACTACGGCGATGCTGGAGATCTGCGCTATCAGTATCCCCTGCACCAGGTGATTGCCTATCCCAAGGCGGGTTCCTCGAATCCCCGCGTCGAGCTGGTCATGGTCGATCTGGTTCGTGCGGCGTCCGGTGGGGACTTCATCACTGTCATGCCCGTCCCTCCTTCCCTGAACACGGAAACGGATTACATTGTCACTGTCGTCAGTTGGGTGGATGATGCACGTCCTCTCCATCTGGATGAATCGCATTCAAAATGCCGCCTATGTGGTAACCTTCGATGGACTCAATCGGAAAGTGGTGAGTGAAACGGAAGGGCATTCCAAATGGTTCCCAATTGTAACATATTTTCCCTCGCAGATCTACAGCACGGAATCAAAAACTGGATGGGTAGATCTTTACACGGCTCCCTTCCGGAACCGCAACGGATCCCGCCTGGCCGTCGTCCTGCCCCACAACAACTACAAACATCTGCAGCTGCTCAGCTCAAGTGTAAGCAGCTCGGAGCTGCAGCAGCTGGAGCCGCTGACCGAGGGAAAGTACGTGGTGGACAGCATCCTCCACTGGGACGCCACCACCGATGTTATCTTCTACACAGCCAACACGGAGGAGCACCCGGAGCAGCTGCATCTTGTATGCCATTAGGGCCCAGGCCAAGCAGAGCGCCAAGTGCTTGACCTGCAAGCTAATCAAATCGGGTGATGTGGACCAGACCTACTTCTCGGCGACGTTCAATGACAAAGACCATTTTGTGCTCACCTCGCTGGGACCGGGCATACCCACCTCCCACCTCTTCGAATGGAAATATGTGGACTGTAAGTGGATTGTACATTGGGTACTCCCGACCCCTTAACATTTTCGAGTATTCTCTTCCTACAGCTCAGGTTGTCATCACGAATGTGCTCGACTGGGAAACTAATGAGGCACTACGCACCAAGCTGGAGGGCGTGGCCCTGCCCTCCCACAAGATTCTGACGGTGAACATTGATGGGGGCTTCCAGGCCAAGGTTCTCCTCCAGCTGCCTCCCAACTTGGACACCAGCGGCAAAACCAAATATCCCATGTTGGTCGATGTCTATGGGGGACCCGACTCGTATTCCGTAAGTTTAATGCAAGGGGAGTTTAGCCCCCCCCCCCAAACTACTCGCAACTTACATTGTAAACTGTGCTGCTTAGGTGACCAACAAATGGATGCTGGACTGGGGCACTTATCTAACCTCGAACCAGTCTGTGATCTATGCCAAAATTGATGGGCGTGGCTCGGGACTGCGTGGCGAAAGTCTGCTGCATGCCATCTACCTTCAGTTGGGCACTGTGGAGATCAGTGATCAGATCACGGTCACTCAGTAAGTTTTGTCGCCACTAACCCTCAGGTATCTCGTTCATCTCTGACTCACAAATACCCCCCCTCCCAATGTGCAGGAACCTCACCCAACTTTTCAACTACATTGATCGCGATCATATTGGCATTTGGGGATGGTCATATGGGGGCTACGCGGCGGCCATGGCGTTGGCCAATGATGGAGATGAAGTGTTCAAGTGTGCAGCTTCCATAGCTCCGGTCACAGATTGGGCCTACTACGGTGGGTGAACTTCATGCCTCCATCTTTGGGATCCCATTTAAAACCAACTCCTCTTCATCGGCAGATTCCATTTATACGGAGCGATATATGGCCTTGCCCAATACAAACGAGGTGGGCTATGCCAACTCCAGGCTGAGCACACGGGCCCAGAAGTTGAGGGGCAAGAAGTATCTGCTCGTCCATGGCACACTCGATGATAATGTGCACTACCAGCAGGCAATGATTCTGGCCAAGAACCTTGAGCGTCACGATATACTCTTCAAGCAGATTGTAAGTATCCTTCTACGAACATACGAGTTCTGGAATAGATCTCGTAAAATATATGTACATATTTATGTAATGATTATATCTTGCAGAGCTATGCTGATGAGGATCATGGTCTGTCTAATGTGCGTCCGCACTTGTATCATTCATTGGATCGCTTCTTTGGCGAGTGCTTTGCCAGCAGTCGGCTTATGAAAAGTGCTAAATAAAAAATACAATAATATAATATAAAGGTAATATACTCGTAATAGAACGACAGAAGTAATACACACAATACATAGGTATTAATATCAAATCCTGATTAGCTATGCCCGCAACCGAATGGAACAGAACATAATCCAATGATAGCAAATGATAAACTAAGCCACAAATTGGTACTTAAAAATATATTAGATTTCTGCTTGAATTCAAAATATAACACACAACAAAATTAAACAAAATAATTAATTCATAGTGTTCAAAATGTTGAAAAGAGAAAAAGTTAATGCAGGTCCAAATGTGTTATAGGATAACTTGGAACAATAATAATGATATTTCGAAATTGAATTTTAAGAAATTTTAAACCAAATGAAAACGAGATCCATGCTACATATACGTACATACATACGTACATACGTCCGTACATATGTACATATATGTATACATGTAGTAAGTATAGTTTAGTAGAGCGAATTGCATTTTCTAGCTAGTGCCTGATTATAATGCTTAAAAACAAATATAAATATTTAATGTAGATATTGCAATTAAAGTTATAAACTAAACCGTGTATTCAACGAAACTTTGCAGGCGCTCCGCTCCGCGCCGTTTAATGCTTTGCGATTCTAAGTAGGTCAAAACTCCGCTTGATGAAACTATTCCTGTGAATTGAAAACCAGAAATAGTAAGTAGTTTGTAACATTTTATAATTTTTTAGTTTGCTACTTGTATAAAAACAATGTTAATGAACTTGTACATATTTAAATAAATAGTTGTTTAATGGCTTTTTGTAAATTAGAAGGAACATATTGTGTATAGGCAACAGTTAAAAGGCAAGCAAACAATAAAAATAAATAAATATATTTAAATAAATGTTTTAATGTGTCGTTGTTTGGCAAAGGCGGAAGGGCAAGGGCAAGGGCATGGGCAAAGCCATAAATTACCTTTTACTGTCCATAGAGTTGAGCGAAATAAAAGAAATTCAATGACAATGATTTAACTTTCAGTACACCGGGTCGCTTTATTTCCTTAGCCCCAAAAACCGGGTTAGTTACATCAATATTTTTGCTTGTGGATATGACGCACGCGTCGATCTTTTACACTTGTAATCCTAAGGGTTCCTCTTTCTGCCTTGACAGTTTCAAAAATCCCATTACAATATTTGGGAAATTGTTCGTTTTGTTTTCTAAGTGAAGTTGAAATACTCGTATATTACAATTGATTACGTTTCTATACGTTCTGTTCTGCTGTTTGATCTGCAACTGGACCATAAATAATGCACCTTAAATGGTTATCTAGAATGTGCAGATTGGCAAGATCGAAAATCGTAAACTAGTATTTATGTATATTTATCGGTACATTTGCGTATGGTACAAAAATAAACTGTCAATTTTATAAACTAGTTAATTGAATGTTTTCCATTTCGTTCTGTAAATTTTAATTGCATATTTTCAATTGAAAATACTTTCCTACTTTTTATAGAATATACCTAATATATGTATGTATGTGTATATACAAGTCTAAAAATTGTATTCATTATATTCTATGTTCTATATTTGATCAGATTTAGTAGGTAATATATATGTGATAAATTATATATGTATGTACAGCATGTGCATTGGACTTTCCCAAAATGTGTAGGCTTCTCTAGCGAGGAAAAATGTGAACCCCTAACAAAATTATAAATGTACGAGTATTTGGTAAGTCTTATAACAGAATAACCATCTTTTATTGCTGGATTTTTTGTAAAAATTACCGAATTAAAGCTATGAACAGCGTTAAAACCGATTGCATCTTTCGCCAACACATTTTGAGAGTTTCCAATGGCTAAAACTTATCTAATATTACTTAGAATCACTATTAGCTCTATATGTATATATGTATATATTCTATATGTTTATGTATGTATTTATTTTGGATTTATTCTACTGGAGATAAACCTCTTGGACAACTTCATGTTGCTGCTGTTGCTGCGGATCGTGGAGATCCTCCTGCAAGTGCAGTTGATGATGCTGCTCTTCGATTACCCCACCATCGTACTCGATCAACTGATCAGCCTCCGTCTGCTGATTATGATCGATATTCATCTGCTCCTGCTCCTGCTCCAGCTGATGATGATCAACCAGCTGCTCCTCCTGATGGTAGTGGATGTGATGCGGATGATGAGTGAAAACAAGAGGTGGCGGCGATGTTGGCGTCGCTATGTGCTGGATCGGCTCGTGCATGGCTGTCGTGCTGGTCGATGTCGATGCTGTGGCGGTGGTCGTTGTCTGGTGGTAAGCCGATTGTTGGTTCCGTACAATATGACCAGCGGCGGTGACACTGGTGACGCTGGCGCGCTGATTGGTTCGCGTCAACGTAACCGTCACCTCAGAGCCCAAACCGGCAAACGAGACAGCTGGCGTGGATGTTGATGTTCCAGCAGCAGTCGAGGAAGAGCAAGTTGCTCCTCCCCCAGCTGCTGCTGCTGCTGCCGCCGCTGCTCCTGCCGTGGCTCTGGCCTGGAGAATTTTTCGAGTGGGCAATTGAGACGTGCTTTGGTTGGAGCCAGCCGATGTAGATGCTGCTCCCGATCCCGTTTGGGATCCCGACTGAGGCACGTAGTTGATGAGCAGAACACGTTCGCCGCTGGTTGTCTGCGCTGCATGACCGCGCAGTATGCGACGCTGCAGTGTTCCTCCGCTGGTAGATGCTGTTGCTGCTGAAGATGTTGCTGCTGCTGCTGCTGCTGCTGCTGCTGCTGTCGATGGTGTGTTGCATCTGCTGTTGCTGCTGCTCACTGTTGTTGCCGTTGCACTACTGTGCGCCGGCTGCCCACTCCCTCCGCCTCCTCCAGGGCCGCTGGTCATATCGTTGGATCATCATTACGTATTGTTACCTCCTTTCAAAATGAAAACTTTCTTTACCAAAATGTTCTTATTGTTGCCCTGTCGATGATTGTTTGATTGATTGATTGATTGTTTGGTTGATTTGTTGATGGATTGAATGGCATGAACACAGTTTTATACACACAGATTTCGATTTGGTTAGATGGTGAGTTATTAACGAGGCAGCGAGAAAGAGAGAAGAAGACAAGATAAAACGATTCGTTAATGATCTGGTTATGTGTTATGAGGAGTTGTTGCGTGGGGTGGCGGTGGTGCCTTCATTGGTCAAGTTAGTAGTCACCGATCGGTTGATATGATTACGAGTATGTAGGCACAGAAATTCCGTTCAATCAGTAGTTCTTTTGGTTAAACTTAACGATTAGCGTGCAAAAATACAGTCAGTTAATTTTCTACACATGCCCAATATATCAAATGAAGCAAACAAAACAAAAATTGCTCGAAATCAAAAGTATAAAGAATAAATTCTCCGTCACCAAAAATAATACTCAACATAAAACAATACTTTTTGAAAATTTTGTGTTTGTTTCAACAGTTTTTGGTTTATTTTCTTGTTTTTTTTCTTTTGTTTAAATAAAATTAAATTTTATTTAAGTATTTAAAAACACTAAAAATAGGTTTACAATTTTCAGATAGATGGAACATTCTCGTGGCGCTCAAATTTACACAATTAAATCATAATTTCAGGAGACACTCCATCTATCTGAACGAGCTCTGGGGTGGGGTCAAAGGTTCAAGAAAAATGTCCATTATTAAAGTTAGGAAATATATGAAATGTATACTACATATATAAAAAATTGTTTTGGTTTAAGATTACAATAAGAGCGCATAGTTCTTAATCAAGGAAACGTCAGACCCAAAGCATATGTATTGGCTGATTGACTTGGGATGGTGGGGCAGACACAGACACGATTAGGGCACCGGATAGAGCGAGCTCTTATTTAAGGATATTCTCTCTTGAGATGATTAATTAAAGATCTTTATGCTATCTATTTAAATACAGTACGAAAATTTAACTAAATTGGTTTAAAGCCAAGGGGCTACTGCTCAAGGACAGGCAGAGCTAGCACTGGCGCTGAGCAGGAGAGCCTTATGAGAGACACACACACAACAATATTGCAAGTTTTCCTGATCCTACGGGCGGTTTCAGGGGTTTCCGAGTCTCACTAGCGTACCCCTAGCATTGGGACGCGGCTCAAACTATCCAGAATTAATATAGCAATATGCAAATAACCATATCCGATAACCATAGCGCACTTAAACATAAATGTAGCAACGAAACTAAATAGGTATGTGTAGGTGGAGCGAAATCAACATTTAAAGTCATAGAATTTTACAACAAAATGGTAATAGCTAGAGGCTCCCAGTGGATGGCAAGAGCAGTGACAGACCCGCTCCTGCTCCTGGCCATCCATCAAGAGCCAGTTTTGATTTTCCCTTCGTTTAGAATTAAACTACGCAAGCAGTTTGTTTATATACGAGTAGAACAGATTAAAATAGATTCTACGTTTCGGTCCGGTCCGATCAGAGCGTCTGTTGGGGTTGTGTTTGTTGTTGTGGTGGCTGCTGCTGTTGCTGCTGTTGTTGGAAATCAGTCATATTCACCTGATTCAAGTTGCCTATGATCTGATGCCCCTGCAGCGTCTGCACCTGGGCAATCGACATCGGCGCCCCACTCTCGCTGCCGTCCGCCGTCTGGGCCACTAGCTGCTGCTGACCCGCCGCCTGTTGCTGCACTGCCGCAGCCTGGGCACTCGTTGTGGCCGTTGTTATATTGCCGGACGAGTCTATGATCTGATGATGCTGCAGCTGTTGTTGCACCTGAACCTGCTGCTGCTGTTGCTGCACTTGTCCTCCCGACGAGGTGGTGGTCACTGTCATTGTCTGTTGTTGCTGCTGCTGTTGTTGTTGTTGTTGCTGCTGCTGCTGCTGTTGTTGTTGCTGCTGCTGTTGCTGCTGCTGCTGTTGTTGCTGGGCATCGGGATCTTTCTTCACCTGCACACCTTGCAGCGTGTGAAGGGACTGAACCGTCTGTACCTGGGGCACTCCTCCTCCACTCGAACTCAGCGCTGCACTCCCGCCCGAACCAGAGCCCGATCCCGAACCCGAGCCGGATGTGCCGCTGCCCGATTTCTTGCCACTGGATGCTGAAAGGAAGGCAGAAGGAATAGCAGGTGAGCAGATTGGCTTTGCTTTTGCTGGAAAAACTACTGAAAGGCGAATAGAAAAGATTAGGCTACAGATATGGGGGTCGAGTCCGGAGAGAGTTCTCCTCTCTGAGACTACAACAACGCGACCTTCAAGAGCTACAGCAAGTAGGTGAAAGACGTACAAGTATGTTTGTGTTTGTGTAGATGTAGATGTGGATGTGTGCATGTGGGGTTATAGATTGTGGCATTAGACAAACACACAACTATGGTTAAATGGCAAAAATAGGTTAGTAAAAAGATGCAGAAATGTAAATTCGAAATGGAAACATTTACAAGGGGGATCCAAAATGTATCATGTAAAATAAACAAAAAGAACAAAACAAATGTAATATATGAAAATACATCGAGCACAGAGCATGAGAAATTCTTCAAACTCTTTTAAAGTTTATCGGGTTAGGAAAAGAATAGTTAGGGATCATAGAAAACAGTATTTTCTTGCACAAAGAACAAAAGCCAATGGGGAAAAAACGTAGCATTGCACACAAAAATGAAGTCTGTGCCACAGGCAGTGATTAATTTTGTTTGTTATATAAAAAAATATATAATATTTTATTAATTAAACAATTGGTTATATAATAGTTAAAAGAGCAGCTTAAACTGATTTCGATCTGCGATTGTAGTTGTACAGGTATCTTTACAACAAATATATTTGCGACACTAATTACAATTATTTAAGTAAATTAAATCGAGTATTTTTTTGAAATTCTCCTCTCTGTATCTTTCTATTGTAATATGCAAGAAAATAGTGCATACTATTTTCGGTTAAGGAATGGAATTTGGAAAAGCTTGGCAAATAAAAACTTACGCAGTAAAGGGGGTAAAACAAAATTAAACGGGATATGAAGACAAATCGGATCAGATCACGGGGATTTTTGCTTTTGGTGTTATTTACAAAACGTTTGTGTATGCGTGTGCGAGTGTACATGTGGATGAGTGTGCTGTGTGTGTATGTGTGAGGGTGGGTGGAATGATGAAAGGCGCGACAGGCGGCAGGTGGCAGTAATCTGGATGCTGTTACTGCTGCTGCTGCGGCATGAACACCTGATCGCCCACAATGTGTATGACGTTCTGCATGCCCTGCTGCTGCGCACCGCCGGCCCCACTGCCACCCTCGTGCTTTATATTGACGCCCATAATGTGTGTCTGGCCTCCACCCGCCATTGTTGACGTGGACATGTGCTGCTGCGTTTGATGGTGCTGTTGCTGCAGTTGTTGCTGCTGCTGCTGTTGCTGTTGCGGGGGAAGCACACTCTGCGCCAGGATGGTGGCCGATCCGGAGACAGACGCATTCGATATCACTCTCGTTGGCGTCATGCCCGCTTCTGTTGATCCTTCTCCCACAGTAGTATCGCCCTCTGTTGTGGTGTTCAGCTCGGCGCTGGTGTCTAGTGTCGAATCATTACCGGACTTACTTTTCTTCTCCTTCTTCACCCCGGGCTTGGCAAAGTGCCGCAGCTCGAGATGGCGCCGCAGGTTCCGCGACTGACGTATGACGGCATAGCAAATGGGGCATGTAGCAGGTTGTTCCGATTGAGAGCGAGAGCGAGGTTCTGTGAACGGAAACGAAAAGGATGGGCTTTAGAATTAGGAATCTCTTTCAGAAATGATGCTCAGACTCACTTTCTGCCCCGGGCGGGTGTTTGGTCCGCTTGGCCTTTGGCGTGGATGGCGTGCCGCTTGTATTACCTCCGGACGAGCTCGTGGTGCCTGTTGCCGTCGTGATTTCGCCTGTGGTCGCATTGGCCGACGTTACCGGTATCATGTTGTTCGGATCCATAGTCACAATCGTCTCCACCTTCTGCCCTTCGCTTTTGATGATGGGCGTGGACGTGAGCAGCTGGCCCTCGGCTCCGTTCTCGCCGAGAACTTGCTGCTGTTGCACCACTCCACCGCCGCCGTGGGACGAAGTCGGTGTGCCCATAATCGTATCCATTCCTTCAACTTTGCTGATTTTCGGAGCCGTTGCTAGGGTGGAAAGATTTTCTGATGAAATCTATGTCACTGGTGGGAGCTCTGATTACACTTACGTGACATTTTCTTGACCCTGGGTTTCCGTTTGCGTGCCGGCAGGAAGGCCTGAATTACCGCCTGGTCGTGCTTTGCCGCATCCGTAGTCACAATCGTTTGCTGTTGTCCCGCTGCGTTGGTCTGGGTGGTCGCCTGCAGGATCTGTCCCTGGTGGTGAATGTCCTCGACAACCTGGGCATGCACTGTCTGCTGGGGGCTGTGGCAATGGTCGCTATCAACTGGTCCTGGTCGTGGTGTTGGGGTATCATGTGCTGCAGCTGGATCGAGTGCGTGGTATAGTCGTCCTTGGTGACAGTTTGAGGCGCTAATCCCTGGATATTCAGGCACTGGGCAGCCTGCAGAAGAGAGGGCAGCTGGGCATGGTCGACGCTCACTTCGCCACGGTAGACGAACTCCAGCAGTGCCTCCAAGTCGTTGGCATTGACGCCGGCCAGCATTACGACAGGGTGTTTGCATGGTGTATTCTAAGAAATATATACAAAATATTATTAAAAGACGCACCAAATAAATGTGAAGAATAAAATGGTTAAAAGGTAGTGTAGTGCTTGCAAATGAACAAAAATCAAAATAAAATCAATGTCAACATAATTGTTGCGCTTGAATGGTGGTTTGAGCGCGTCAAGTGCGTGGAGAAAGACACAGACGAGACCAAACAAAAACACAACAACGCGCTCATACTCTCACCGAAACTCAAGAAGAGACATCCACTCTCTACTCACTCACACATAAGAAAAACAACCGGCTTTTACTATTCCCGCTCTGCACATTCTGCAGCAGGATTGGACGGAGATAGGACGTGGAGATGCTGACGAAAGAAAACAGAGCTCAAAAGAGCGCACTCCTCTGCCTCTCACTCTCCCGTTTAATTCGACACGTTTAATTAGCAAACGCTGCTCAAAGTCGAGCCTTTCACACAGAGCAAACCAACCCAATGCCATCTCTTTAAATGTCATTCACTGCTCCCGCTCCCGCTCCCACTCCACGATGCGCTCTTTGAACTCTACACTCCCTTCTGCTGCTGCTTCTGCTGCTGCTCTTGTGGTCGATGCCTCTCCTCTCCCCTGCTACGTTACCCACCACCATTCTACCATTCCATTCCACATGCTCATCGATTTTTCTCAGTTGCATTTCGCTGCGAGGGAGCGGGAGCAACAAAGAGAAACCTCCATGTGTTCTGCCCGCGTGTGTGAGTGTAACGAGATCAGTACGCCGCACATCTCGCTGGCGGCCGACGGATTTTGGACTCTTGCAGAGTTCACAGCAACAATAAGAGCAGCATTTTGACATTTCCCCGCCGTCGACTCTGAGCGCCGTTTTTAAAAATTACGCTCTGTTTACTTTTTTCACTGATGCCGGCGTCAGGTGTTTGGCCGCCAGCGCTCTGTTTTGGTCATCCGTGTGATAAGAGGAATCAATGGTCCCATAGAATCTGTGACTCGACTGAACAGCGGGGAAAGCCCCCATCAGTAATTTATATGCTTAATGCTTGTACACGCTAATGCAATTTTCTATGAAACCTACACCAGACTGAGGAAAAACCCATAGAATACCTTCATGTATACATCATTTAAAAAACATGGCCTCACTGTTGAACAATCCCCCTTCGCCAGGTTCAACTGTACATTCAGCCAACAGAAAAGAGGTCGCGCTCGTGTGCACCCAACAACAGCAAAAGCTCCAACAACTACCAGCAACACTCTGGCAGCAATCGCCTCGTTGTTTCGATGCTTTTGGCGCTCTCGTTTGCACTCGCTCTAACACATTCGAACAGAAAGTTGGCGCAGCAGCTTTTTCTGCTTTGACCGACTGGTTCTCTCGCTCTCTCACACTCTCTATCACTCTGCCTCTCACTGTCCTCTCGCTCTCTCACTCTCTCAAATGTAGTGACTTTATAAAAATAAAAAAAATAAAACAGAAAAGTTGATAAGAAGCAGGGAAGAAATAAGAACTGAGAGGGGAGGCCAGAAAGTGGGGAAAAATGAGAACTGTGGGGGCCAGAAAGAGGTCTGTGTGGGGCTTTGGATTGGCAACGTCGGCGACGGCGCAGAGTGCGCAACTTATTCAACTCAATTGACAGTGGAAAACTTGTACCGAAATCTCTGAACAGAAAGTATGAGACGGAGAATTGTATTTTTGGAGCAGAGAAGAGCAGGGAAGAGCGAATGCTCTGCCATCTGTAAGTGTGTGCATGTGTGTATGTGTGTGTGTGTGTGTGTGAGTAAGTTTCTCTGAATTCTTTTTGTGGGAGCCGCGCTCCAAACATTAACCTATTTTTGCGATGGGTTTCTCTGTTTACAAACTGTACGCGAGTCAAAATCTCAGACTGGCCACGTTTGAGGTTATGTCGCCCCAACTCCACACAACTCTCTCTCTATCTCTCTCTCTCTCTCCACACACTACTCTCACTTACCTTTAGCAAATCCAGGAGGAACGGCGAGGCGGCACAGAGCACTATTTTGTGGGCCGGAAAACTGCGTCCCCCGGCGGCCAGAGTGCAATCGACAAGGTCGCCATGGCAGCGCAACAATTGTATGGCCGATACCAGGCTCGTGCCATAATCGCCCCAGGTGAGCGAGTACAGCGAATTCATTGGCAACGACATCAGGGCTGTCGTGTCCAAGTCCAACAATTGTTGTTCCTCTCCAGCGTTGTGGTTGTATTCACTGCTGTTTGTCTCCAACACGACGGCTGTTCACTCAGCGATGGGAGGAAAAGTGGGGGCAAAGAAAATATGTTTCGTTCAGGATTCGCGAATCCTGAAATCCCTATCCCTCCTCACGGCGCTTTCACGAAACTGAAAAAATGTAAAGAGTAACCAGATGTTAGTGTAACTTTCAGACACGACTCGTGTGCTCTCACTCTCTCGCGAGAGTTGGAGCCCTCGTGAGAGCGAGACAACTCATGTGTGAGCGCTCACAAGAATTTGATTTTGGGCACCCCAAACCGACCGACCCGACCCGACCACCATAAAGCATGACTTTTTCGACGTGGGGAGAAAAATTGTTTCAAAATTCGTTGCTGGGAAAATCACACAAAAATAGCGCGCCAACACACGAAAATACCCATTGAAAACGGCACAGACACTCGCGCAGCACACACAAACACACACGCACACAACACACATATACGTTTATCCACAATTGTACAGTCGCCCGAGCCACGCATTTCGTTTTTTCTCGCCATGTACTCTCCGTTTTAAATGTTTTATAACAAACGTTCGTTCCATTGCATTGCTAGTGTCTCTTGGTCTTATTTCTGTTAATTTTTTCCCGCTCCCGGAGCGCACACTTTTTTGCTGAAATTATCTCACCGGAGCGCAAAGAAAATCTGCCCGTCTGCAGTTGGTGCTTTCCCCTCTCGTTCACTTCTCACTTCTCCTGACTCTTGATTTTCTATTTCTTTCTGTTCTTTTTAACTGTCCACTCGCCAACTGAAAAACTCGCAATGAGCTCTGCTGAGTAAATCGCTTCGATCGAATTACGTTTTCTGCTCTGTTGCTGCCAGCGCGGCGACTTTTCTGTCGTCTCTATACGGGGGAGAAAATATTTCTGGTCATGCGCTCAATACATGCACACGCTGTGCTGGTGGTGGTGGGTTCCATGGTAGAACTGTTCGTAGGGTGTGGCCGACTCGGCATGCGCCTCATGACATTTGTGATTTTGCTTGTGCTGTGTCAAGGCAGCGAGGGAGGAAAACAGCTTAGGTCAGCTCAGGATGCAACTATATAGTTGCATCATGGGTCAGCTGAAGAGCGGGATGGCCGAACCTTGCTTAGTCATGCCATGGGCTGTGCATCTGTGTGAGCGCTGGCTGGCAACACTCTTGAGGTACAGTTGTTGTCAAACGGCATTGCCAGATGCGAGCGGACTTAAGTGAAACGTTCACTAAAGAAGAGTATTTTTAGGCAGGGAGCGGAGCAAGATAGTAAACAAAACTATAAAAGGTGGTAAATATTAAATAATGGAAATACTGTTTCCCTGCAGCACACATAAAGAAGACGTGGAAACAGCTGTGCAGAGACTATTTTTTTAGGATTCAAATATGATATGATGGTGTCAGAGGCTCAGAAATAATAATGATAAATATATGTATATAAACTATTCGTTTCAAGATTTGCAAAAACAAATTCATCATTCTTCGAACGAGGTTTGCCTGTCCAGTTTAGATTTCGAATAGGAATCCGCCTCTTTAATATCGAATGGATGCCAGAACGCTAAATATCAACAGATCCTGCAAACAATAATAACCACTATCCGAGAGAAAAGCCGGCTCCGCTCGGCTCGCTCTTACGACCTCTGCATTCTCTTTTTCTCCTTCCCAATCACCTGTTACTTTTGACATATCTCAGAGATAGCTCTGACCCTATTTTTATATGCAGATCAAGTCCCGCTTAAGAGCAGAGACCGCGTTCCGTTGTTTTGGTTTTCGACGACAGGCTGGCTGTGGAGACACAAGGAGAGGAGAGCCAGTCGAGTAGTAGAGTAACATCCAGTACCAGGGAGAGTTCTATCCATTCTGTCCACCTCTCAGAGACCAGAGTTTTGTTTGTCTCTGAGTGCGCTGAGAAGCAGTAGAATAAGTGGCACCCACCCGAAAAAACGCAGCGGCAGCAACGGCGCGGCGCGAATTCAAGATTACACTTTTCTCTGTTTTGATGCTGTTTGTGGCGAGACCATGAGAAAATGAGAAAGCTGCACCCTGGGCCAAATGACCATTTTTTGGCATGGAGTATATTAAATGATTTTCTAAAACTAAAACTTTAATTAAGAGAAAAATGACTCAAATTTTCTTTGGGCGGCATCCATTGCTATTGGCACATAATCTAAGTCAATAATGCTAACCGACTTTATGCCAAACAATTCACATTTTGACCACTGTGCGCTGTTTGTAGTGCCTTCAACGTTCCAATCAGCATTAAAGTGAGCGTATTTTACAGCTGGCAATGCTATTCTGCCAGAGAGAGAGAGAAAGAGAGAGAGCATAGCGAAGAGTGAGTTGGTGTTGGTGCTGGGTTGTAGTGGTCTGCGAGCAGCATGGAGAGGGAAGTAGAACGAGCGTGTGCAGAGGACAGTGGGCCACATTTGATTTAAGTCTGCTTAAAAGTTCATATTTTTCTCTGTGCTTGGTGAAATTGGATTATTGATACCACTCGCACAGAATGGAATGAAGGGGCTCTCTCTTTACAATACTCATGTACGAAATGAAGAGCTCAAATAAATTCATAATGTAACCCAAAGAACCAGAATGACACTGGACCCCACTGTGCGACTGCTCGACGGACTGAAATTCGAACGGCACGAACGGCTGGCTGGCCTTCCCCGCCACGCCCGGTCCAACCGCTTATCGATGTTGCTTCTATTTAAAACAAAACCAAAAAATTACGAACGCAAAACATGAAGAATTCAGCACAAATTTGTTGATTTGATGATTTCGTATGTATGTATATTGCGGTGGCTCCGCCTGAGTGTGTTCGTCTGGGTCTGCATGAGTATTAGTAGTGGGTCATTAAATTATAACCACAATTTGCAGTCCAACGCATGTATCACTAATTAATTTACCAAAGCTCTAGTCTTTGCCTCCTTTCCCACTGGAGCACCGAACGGAATGGACTGGAACCCACCTCATCACCCTGCCCAGCATGCCGTAAATGAATTTAACATGTGCACAGCAACACACTCTTAAACCAGAGACACTAGACACGGCGTGCTGCTCCTGCTCTTCTCTGCTCTGAGCAAGACAACAAAATGCGGAGAGGAGACGTTAGAGAGGGAGAGTGAGAGGAGAGAGTTATCTGTTGTTCTATCCAGTTTAGTTTCCCTCAATTTTTGTGTTTACTCGCCACTCACTTTACTTGCTGGTATTGCACCAGGCCACCGTTTGATAGGTTATTCCTCCACCTCTCTTCTCATAGGCAAACACGCAGCTCTTGTTCACAATCACCGACAGACGGACCTTGGCAATCAAGTCCAAGGGCCTTATCAGTAAGGCATTCTGTACAATCACGATGTGCGAGGCATGGTAGATAAGGGGATCCCCGGGATAGACTAGAAAATCTGCGCCAAATGCTTCGCCAGAAGTCACGAACTTGCCCCGCAGCCAGAGGTCCCGAAATATTCGGTACCTGATGCAACTGGTGTCGACAAGTGGTCCAGGAACGATTTGCGCAGCTGTTGGAAACGAAGTAGTAGTTACAGGACTTTAGATCTCTAGACAAAACCTACTGTGCTTGCTTAGGTGTTCGCAGGGAACTTCCACCAGCGCATTCTGTAGGTCAAACTTAAAGTTGTCTGCCACTTCCTGGATCACATCCTCACCGGCTAAGGCAGCAGCTGCGGGGTACAGTTGGGGCTGGAGTACAGATACATTTACTAGTTCGTACCACTACCTTTTGTAGCCAGACCCTGCTTTAACAACTTGTTGCGCTTTCCAAGCAGAATCTTGTCAATGTACCGCTCGGTCTCTCGCAGTTTCTCCGCCTTCAGGGCATCCGCCTGACCCTCCAACCGCTGGTCAAGGTCGGATCTATATTCAGTCAGCTCTTTTGGCGTAGGAGATGCACTGAATGCTTCGGATTTGTTGACCAGCAGAGCTAAGCCCTCGTCCAGAATCAATTGTGTCTCGAATTTTGTCAGTTCCACGGGAAGAGCTGTGAAGAAGAGTGTCTGTTGAAATGTAATGTTTCTATGGATACAACAAGTTATGCCCACTGGACTGATTGGGGCACCAGCCTTTGGTGTTGGCCGTGCCCACGAGTGCACCCATTAGCCGATGTTTGGTTCGCAGCTCCATGTAATCTAAGAAATTGCGGGATGTTAGTGGGCTGCCATGATGCGCAAGCTGTCTTTCAGCTTACCGTCCACGCTGAATACATAGCCAGTTCCATTTAATAGAGTTAAATACATTTTTTTCACGCAACTTTATTTTTATGCCGTTTTTGTGCAGACTACGATGTTTTTTCTCAAACATCGATGTTTTTGAGACTTAACCCACTTAACACTCCTCTAATTAAAAAGTTAAGCAGCCCTTGCTAAACCGCGGAAAATAATACTGTTTGTGAAAGCTCCTTGTAGCTCCACTCCTATTTACTTAAAAAAAAAATGACCACCTGTAATGACCTGTAATGCGTAAAATATGTATAAATTACATATATTTCGTGGAAATACTAAATACCCCCTTGGTCGACAATGGGATAACGTTCCATTTTATTGATTGAAATCGTATTCCATGATTTTGATATTCGACTTAATATTACTAGCCAGTTAGCCCTTTCAGACCTAACAAAAATAATTTTATCCAATTCCTCAATCAATTTTGTACAAGATTGGCTAGTTTTCAGAACTCCTTTTCATTGGATTTCTTATATAATAAGGTTCAAACAAAAGCGGCCAAAGCATTAAACGGAATGTGACGTCAATGTTGCTGGTCAACCAAGTTTCTGCATGCGTATGGACATTTGTATACCTTACTTCCTTCAATTAATGTTAAATTTGTTATTCCAAGCTGCTTTAAAACATTAATAATGAATTTGTATTAGATTGACATGTTATTTACCCATTAATGCATATAATTGGTTGTTTTTATATACTTCTATCCCGGTCCCGATACCTATTGTTGGTATGCATTAACTGTAGAATATTATTAATAACTTTAAAACAGAGACTGATTAGTTTCTACATTAATTTGGAGTCTGAAATTACAGACAATATCTCAATTATATAATATCCATTTTCCTAAGGTATCCAGACTTGTTGCGCATTCCGTGCCAAAGTTGCAGAACAATGCTGCTAATTCTTTCATCATGCTGCTGAATTTTTTCCCATACAAATCAAATGTTCCTAACGGGACAACATTTTCTTGGAATTTCCCGAAAAGCACCCCAAATGTGTACAGCAAATTTGAATTGAACAACAGAACAATTTGATTGGTTGAAAGTTGAAAACGCGTAAAACAAACCGTTACTTTTGTAACGGATTTTATATCGAAAAGTATTTTTGGTTACAAAAAGATATCTGTATATTTAACTGTATAACTTCCAGACGGCTTGATAAATATATTATATGCCACCCTTATTATAATAATTTATTGAAAAAATAATTGTACCTCTACGAATACCTAAGAGATATGAGTATTTAAGCAAATAGCTATTTTCTTAGAAACAAATAACTTTGTTTTCGACCAAGTTTTGGTTTTATATTCTTATACACAAATGTATAATATATCTTCGACACAAATGGGTTTTGCATCGTGGTCTTCTTAACTGTTTAAAGCTGATTTGAAGATATAGTCATTCTCTACGATACTGCGTTTTTAGATTTATCGTATCAAAATTGTGGCTGCCATAGATTTTGTTCTTTGTGAAGGCTGAAGGGAGGCGAAATTTGGAAATACACTTGTAGCATGTGATATCACATGAGTCTGGAAACTAAATTTGGTTGCTCTAGCTTTTATAGTCTCTGAGAACGAGGCGCTCATACTGGACAGACGGACGACGGACGGACGGACGGACAGACAGACATGGCTCTATCGACTCGGCTATTGATACTGATCAAGAATATATACTTTATGGGGTCGGAAAATTTTCCTTCTGCGTTACACACATCCACTTTTACCACAAATACAATATACCCTTAACTCTTTTGGAGTACGGGTATAACCAGGCTTTACCAGCAAAGGAGGACTTTCAAAATCAAAAAGTACAACAAGAAAACTGTTTCCTATTCAATTGAGCGGAGTGTATGTAGGAAAGGTGTAGTTTCCGTGTAGTTCCCTTGTAAAAAAAAATACATTTAGTGGACATTTTCTTGACCTTTGTTATTTAAACCTTATTTTACAAACAATCCAATAAAAAGAGTCTTAAAAATAAGCTAACCTTGAAGAAATTCATTCATCAATCGTATAAAACTATTTGTTAAGTGATAAGTCTTAATGGAGTAATGTGAAACCGAACAGCAAATCGAGAAAATATCAATGCAATCACGGATGGTGGCGCTGCCATTTTTCAATGTTGCCCAATCGGCACCTTCGAGCAGCTGCTCGCCTGTTGTTTTTTGTGCTCTGCTCTTACCTTTTTGTGCGCTATTAACAATTTTCCCCGCCCCGCCGTGTTAATAACGATTAAACAATAGTGCGTGTGGCAACAATTGTAAAATTTACATAACATCCAGCCAATGATTGTAACATTTACATTATAGCCAATAATTCGAGAGCGATGCACAGCCAAACCTGAGCGAAAACGTATGGCGAAAAAATATGTGAAGGGGAAGGGTCAGAGTGGCCAAAGAGGAGAGGGAACGAACTACTACCATCGTACAAAAAAGCAAAACTGCGTCCAATCTGTTCCTATTTAATGTTTACGCGTTTGCCCGTTTGTTCACCAATTAAATGTGAGTGTGCTGATGTGCGGTTGTGCGTGCTTGGGTATTTGGTTAATTTCCTTAGATGCCAAAACTAGTGCGAGCTTGATGATCGGGGGTAATGCTAATGTTCACACCTTGCCCTAAAAGGTGGGGCATGACTGCCCGATACACTTCCTGAAATGAACTATAACCACTCCCACCCCCATGTGTCCTCTTGAATCTAGGGTAGACCAATTAATACCCTACATATGTACATACGCACACATTTATATGAGCCTGACCGGGCAAGAACAAGCCTTAAGCCGTCCTCCATCTTCCTTCCAGCATTCCCACCGATCGAATTCCTGCAACAAGGACAACGCTTTGCACTCAGGGCTCTTGGTCATGTAAGTAGATTGTCATTGTCTTGAGTGCGTATTATATAACAAAATATTATTATTTTATTCGCTCTCCTATCGGCCAGGCCATGTGGCGAGAATTGCGACAGCTGCCGCCACCGCCATCGTTAATCCAGCGGCTGGGGTAAGGCAGAAGCAGGGAAAACAGAAATGGCAACAGAAACAGCAACAGCAACAGAAGGCTGTTAAACGTTGCGACCTTCGTGTACAACCCACAACCCAGACTCTCCTCAAGCCCTACCCATCTAAAGCTATTTTTGTTGCAGTGCCTGCATTAGTCATCGGAGGAACGAGGAGGATGACCAGCCGACCCAAGGGAATAGCGACACAACGAACCCCAAGCGGAAGCAAAGCAGGCATCAAGCAAACAGTTGGCTAATTAATATAATAGCCAGAGGCAAGGGCAAAGGCAAGGGCAACGGCAGAGAAAGAACGTATCCACTGGACGAAATGTTCAAGATTAGGCAGAGGAATTGTATGCTGATTGTGACGGCCCTCGTTTTGGCGCCCTGCATTGTGATATTGATGGTGATGGCACCAGAACTATCCACCGAACAGTCGCTGACGCAGCGACTGGCCGAGTGCCATATGCGGCTGCAATACCTGGAGTCCATGTACAGAGCCAGACAGGAGGACGTGGCCCTGCTCTCCCAGTACTTGGGCCAGCTGCAGTCGGCAAACGGAAGCGCGGCGAGTCCCCCGCCGCCACTGCCAGTGGCCAATCTGCTTGACGGCCTCAGCCCCGAGGCGAGACAGCTGCTGAGGAATGCCTCGCACGCAGCGAAAGGTGGAGGATGGAATGGTACGATGACCAGGGGCCAGAATATACGGCTGCCCAACGCCTACCACTTTCTGCCTCATCTCCTGGATGATGCGGGCTCCCTACGTCCAGCCTACCTGCAGAGCAAAGGCCGCACCGATGTCAGCATCGTTCTGGGGGTGCCCACAGTGCACCGGGAGAAGCAGTCCTATCTTCTCGGAACCCTGCACAACCTGATAGAGAACATGAACGAGGAGGAACAGAACGAGACGCTCATCATTGTGTACATCGGCGAGACGGACCTCGAGGCGGTGCAGCTCATTGCCCGGCAGATAGAGACCAGGTTCGAGCAGCAGGTGGAAAGCGGACTGATCGATATCATTGCGCCGGCGCCCAGCTATTATCCAAATTTTGAGCGGCTGCGCATCACGCTGAACGATCCGCTGGAGCGGGTGAAGTGGCGCAGCAAACAGAACCTGGACTTTGCCTACCTGATGGCATATGCCCACTCAAAGGGCACCTTCTATGTGCAACTGGAAGATGACATTCTGACCAAGCGCCAGTTCATAACGACCATGAAAAAATTCGCATTAATCAAGAGCGCGCTGGCCAAGCCGGATCAGCCGGCATGGTTTGTCCTCGACTTTTGCCAGCTCGGCTTTATTGGCAAGATGTTCAAGAGCGCCGAGCTGCCCTACCTGATCACCTACTTTCAGATGTTCTACAACGAAAAGCCCGTCGACTGGCTGCTCACATACTTCATCGAGTCGAAGGTCTGTCGCACGGACAAGGACCAGAAGCACTGCAACCAGGAGAAGGCCAAGTACTGGCAGCACTTCCGTAAGTCGTTGTTCCAGCACATCGGCACCAGCTCCTCTCTGAAAGGAAAGGTCCAGAAGCTGAAGGACAAGCAGTTTGGCAGCAAGGTGCCCCAGTACTATGCCCACACCCACAACCCTCCAGCGCTGGTCAAGTCAAACATTGCGCCGTACAAGAACTATCTGCTGAAGCGTGCCTATCGTGGGGAGTCCTACTTTTGGGGTCTGCTGCCGCAGCCTGGCGACCTGGTGCAGTTTATCTTTGAGCAGCCCACGCTCCTGCGACGATACCTCTTCCGCAGCGGAAACTCCGAGCACCCCTCGGACCGGTTCTACAACACCACCGTGGAGCTGCTGCCGGCGGATACCCTAAGCGAGAACTCGTCCGTGTGGAGCAACTACAACACGACCACCGATGGTTACTTGGTAGTGGGCTCCTTTGATCACTTGGGCGTTGCCGAGGGCCTGCTGGATCCCAAGATCGGGGCCATCAAAGAGCTGCGTCTGCATGTCCACTCCGACAGTGAGAACTGGGCCCTGCTCAGTGAAATTGAACTTCAGGAGCTGACCAGTGATGGGAGGTCGGAGGCGAATCTGGCCAAGCCGCGATTCGTGACGGGCAGCTGATTGCTGCATCGCCACAGGCAGCGTCAGGACGTGGAGGATTAACCGCTTCTGCTCCTGCTCTTGCTCCTGCTCCTGCTTATACCCCTAGTCCTCCTCCATAATTGTCTATATCTGTATATCTGTGTGTATATTTTTCGAACGATACTTTTTACCCTCGATTATCTCAATGTGTAAATAATCTCCAAGCATGTAACGCGCTCTCTAAACTTGTGTCGGCCTGCAGGCTCTTGACATGGTCTCTCCAGATATCTCCAGCATCCCCAGAACCAATTTGTGAGTGTGCCACCAATGTCCCGAGCTTACAGTCCTGCAATGGGTCCCCCATCACCTCTCTCATTGTATTCCAACATTGTATTGTATATCCAAACGGATTGTATTTGCTTCAAGTGCCCCTTTCAATTGTTCATACTCGTTCATACTCATAACTTAAGCGGTTCCCCTCAATTCCTATGTTGCTCGAATATTAAATCATGGTTTATTCTGTTTTAGTTGTAAGTGTTACTTGATTTTACATACATACATATTGGCAGATGCAAAAGAGACCATTCCATTTTTCTTTTTCCCCCCATTTGCTGAATCTTATAAGTGATTTTATTGCTGGCATCGATCAAATTGAGTATTTATTGGTATATACATACATATTTTCTGGCTTTCAAGCACTTCATTGGGCCCTAAGTCTCATTCAGCCGTAGACCGCCATAACCACATAAATATCCATACATATGTATGTACGCATAGACCTAATTAATAACACAATGAAACGTTTTTCTAGCATTGTTGCTTTTTTACTGTGATTTGTTAATAATTTTTGCATACAAATGAACAAAACTTAACAACTAAATTATACATACTTACATACATAAATATATACACACATTAATATTTAACGAACGCTGATTATTAATTGTAAAAGCGAAAATTCCAAAAATAATTAAGAAACGAAAACTTATACAATCGAAATTGGTTTAATCGAATTGGAAATGCCAAATTTTTTGATAGAATATAAAAATGGAAAGAAATAATAACAAGAATGATAAATATTTCAACTTAGTTCCTGTTGAGTAACGAGAATTGTAATATATAGCGGCAAGAAAAAAACTATGTTAAACACTTTGTCCGGGTGCCTCAGGCCCTGGAATTTCGAATGCTGCTATATATGATATAACAAATAATTTAGACTGCTTTCGATAATAATTTACAGCACATGCGCTCCTCATATTCTCGAACAATTCGTTTTGCCAAATCCCAATTAGCAACCTACAATAATAGTTAATAGTGGAATTCAAGTGGATGTTGAACAAGTTGAATATGAATCGAATAGTATGCCCCCGCCACCAACACACAAACACACACACAACATCGAGAAACCCAAGCCGTTGAAAACAACTCAAAACCTAATTGAAACAGTCTGTTTGTTTCAACAAATGAAGAACAAAATATGCGTGTAATTGTGTATAAGCTTAATAAATAATTCAAGTATTTCAGAAAAGGAAGTAAGTTTTGTTTTATTACGGGTAAATATTAGCAAAGGAGTGAAAATGTTTTGAGCTACAATTTTTATTCATTATAAATGCATTTCCATTCTGTCGTTACGTTTCGTACGACAAAATGGGAAAATTGTTTTTGAATAGTATCCAATAGTAAATGGATAGATCGTTTTTAGCTAGTTCAATGTGTAAGAGAGAATTTGTGGAGTTAGAAGAACACTGGAACTGTGTTATGCGTTTTTTGTGGTGTCAAAAAGTTAAGATCGATTATAAATTAAGAAAAGTTAAAAAAATGTTTTTAATATTATATGGTATTCAGAAATGACCAGAGCAGTGCTATTGCATCGCGCATAAATGATCCATTATTATTGTTTTCAAATTAATTTTCCGTTCTTACGATGTCTAAGAATGGGGTCGTCAAATAGTGTGTCTCCTGCAAGATCGCTATTGGTGCGTTCGATAATATTTCGTGCTGCAGTATTGCAAGTTTTATGTTCAACCTGTGCTGTTTGTTGCCTATCGCTGCGCTTCAATAGGGAGTCAAGTAATCAAAACTCTCTAAAGCGTTTAAATAATAAGCCAAAGTACCAATTGATTTATGTTTTTAAATCGAGGAGTCATGGCTGGAAACAGGCTGAGTTGAGCTGCATCACTAGCGATGATCTTTATTTAATAGTTACAAACCTAATTAAAGAATAATGTTTCAACGTTTGAAAATATAATTGTTATACTACAGAGTTTACTAACTACCAAGTCATTCCTTTTAGGGAATGAAGAATATTATTTGAATTGATCATTTGATTGTAATTGCTGATTAGTCATCTGTTAAAAAGTACTTCTACACACAAGAGTCTGTCCTTCAAAGGAATACTTTAGTGTAGAATCACTGCAACTTTCAAATGGGATTGCACATTCTCCAAATGAAAGGATATTTGTCGATCATAAATTTGCATTGCATTCTGCATTCACCGTTTGTCAGACATGTCACATGCAAGCATCTTTGTATAAAAGAAATGGAGAAATTCATCCAACAGGGAACACATTCTTTGGCCAAGTCCGACTGGGTAGAGCTACGAGCACTGCACATCACATTTGTATTATGGTTCCCTTCTTTGATTTGATTTCGAATACATTTTATTGATTGATTTAAATCCTTGACAATATCATTGATACATAATATAATATAGATACACATAGATATATATATATATAGATAGTGGTTTGAAACGCTTGACAATATATTCAATAAACATCACGATCACCCCATCATTCGTTTTGGTTCGAAATACAGATTCCAAATAACAGTTAATAGGGATACAATAATACAATACAAATTACAAAATGGTTTCGATATTCCTCAAATACTTTGCTCTTTCCTAGAATTGTTTTCAACAACGTCGGATTATTATATATATATGTAGTTGCATGTGTGAGGCTGTATGTATAAATACTCGTTTTGATTACCGTATGGCGGGAGGGGGGGTTATTTGTATTCAAAATAGCATATTCCACCACGCAGCTGATCAATTGGTTCGTTTCTGGTTCAGTCATTTATTTAAGTTTCCAGAGTGCATCCAGTTCGTTGAGCGGATCCTTGGTCTCCTGCTGTTCCTTGGCGTTGACCTGCGGTGCCATTTTCATTTGATATGAGGTCATGATGCCACCTGCAGCATACAAACAATTAGCTTTCTGGTTGAAGATCACTTGGTAATGTCGAATGTCGGCAGGCACTTACGCTGGTTGAGCACATTGTGTGCATTGCAGAGCACGATTGCATTGCCTGCTCCAGGATGGCCGAGTCCCGCAGCGAATTCTGACGCTGCGCACAAATCCGAGACCAGACATCAACCACATCTGGAGTGGGGTGGGGTGGGGAGAAGGCATATTAATCTACAATCTACAGTTAATGAACTCACACTCACTTATCAAAGTAGGCTGCTTGCTCTGAGTGGCTATCAGGGCGCACACGCCAATGACCACCATCTCGGAGCGCTCTGAGCCCGTCAAACAGCTCATGATCAGTGGCGAATTGGGTGCATTGGCTGCCTGACAGCGCTGCCGATGTGTGTCCAACGAGTTCTCGGATATACCCAGCAGCTGAGCGCATGAACTAAAAAGAAATCATTGATTAATCACACTGAGAGGAGTGCTCCACCTTGAGTGCTCGGTACTTACCCCTTGGTCCACTGCTTCAGCTGTAGCAGCGACAGGTCCAGGACAGCATCAGCCCCGTGCATGGACAGTCTCAGCTGATACTCTGAGCAGTGGCTGAGCTGCTGTAGCTTCACACAGGTCACCGTGTAGTCATCGTAGTGGGTGGGCTGATCCAAGGCCTGTGGCCAAAAGGGATCAAAGAGCTGAGGGACAGACACAAAATAGAGTTAGCGAGGAACCACAGTTGGTAGTCCAGACCCACCTCATTTGTTGTATGCAAACAGACCACCGTGCGTGACTTCTCCGACCAGATCATGGACCAGAAATCGTTGATCGTGTTGGCCTGGGGCGTCTGAGCAATGATGAAGTTGGGACATCTGGCACTCAAGTTCTGGCAGGGACATTAAAATGATCTCAAATGGATTGTTAAATGGAATACAAGCGTCGGCAACACACCTTCATGTAGGCCGCATTGATATAGTCATCTGTCTGCTTGTCCAGCTTCACACGCGCATGGTCGAAGGGCAGACAGTCCAAAGAGCGATTCTTCTCTGGGAAAAGTTTGGCAAGGGTCGTGGATCGCTTGCCACTGCTCTCCTTGTCTAGCAGCTGCTGCAACTCTTGCCACTTGGCCCCCAGCTGCGTCTTGCCGTTGAGCATCTTGATGTGCAGATTCTCCAGCAGCTTCTCGTAGTTCTCCACCTCTTTCTGGAAATATTTCGTGGTCTTCTCGTCGTTGAACCCTTCGGTTTGGAATGCAAAGTTATTGGGATATCCATTGGCAGACTTGGGCTGCTTCTCGCTAACGGAATGTGTGAGGGAGACCGAGTTCCAATCAAAGTTCTCAAGCGAACTCAGATCCGAGCAGTTGGAGAGATTGTCCAGGCTGGGTGTCCTTGCCAGCGGAGCTATTGGGGATGAATTTACTGCTGTGACTGCTATGGCTGCTGCTGCTGATGCTGGAGGAGGGCTCTCAGGGGACGTCTCAGGGGGAGAAACAGGCTAAAACAGATCACATGGTTATTCACACTCTTTAAGCGATTCCATCTCATACACACCTCCGCAGTGCTCTCCGTTTTGATGGGTGTCAACACCTGGCTGCCTGGCGGGGTAGCCACCAACTGCGGCTGTAGCAGGGGCTGTGGCAACATCGGAGGCGGCACAGCAACAGAGCAATCTATATCCAGGTCGCTCAACAGGTCCACATTGCTGGGAGCAAGCGCAGCTGCCTCCTTGGTCGCGGCCAAGGAGGCGTAGGGCGCACTGCTAGTGGTCGTCTGAGTGTTGGCAATGCTGGTGGCTCCGCTCTGCATGTAAATGGAACCCGTTGGATGTGGCGTGGGCTTCGGAGTGGGCTGCTGCTGCTGCGGCTCAGGGGCTCCTCCGACGTGTTCGGTTGCGGAATGATGGCCATAGGGTGGCGTATAGTAGTTGGATGAATCTGTACCTCCTCCTGGCTGCTGAGGAGTTGCTTCATTAGCAGATGTGGCTCTGTCTGGCCCTGTAGCTGTAGCTGTGCCTGTGTCTGTTCCTGCCTTGGTGTGCGACACAATGGGCGACTGTAGGGGGAATAAACATGTTTAGTGAAGGAACTCTACTCCATAGAGACACTACTCACATCGAATCCTGTGGCTGGATTACTGCGATTGGCATTCTCCGAGTCCGTCGTCCCCACCACGGCCGCCTGCTGCCCTCCACTCTGGCTGGACTGATAGCTCAGCGATCCCTGCGGCTTGGCGAGGGCATCCTGCTGATAGCCACTGCTGTAGTCGTAGGCGCCTGTCTGCGGATTGTAGCTGTACCCAGGATGGTTGGAGTAGCTGATGTACGTGGGAGCGGGAGTGGGAGTGGGAGCAGCAGTGGCAGCTGGACTGGAAACTACCGGAGGAATGGAAGCGGTAGCAGGAGATGAAACTGGAGCAGCAGTCGCGGAATATACTCCCGCTTGGAGATCACCGTATTGCTGGGGGTACTGCTGGGATAGGGATGGGCCCGGATTCACTGGCATCGAAGGACCCGGTGAGGATTGGAGTCCCGCCGTGGTTCGCGGGGATGCCTGGACAGCCTGCGATGGATATAGCGATGGTTGTTGAGGCGCATAGCCCATGGATGGCTGCTGCGTAAGATATCCGGAGGGTTGCTGAGGATATGCCATGGACTGCTGCGGTGTCTGCGACTGGGGATATCCCGGGGGCTGCTGCTGGGGCATCTGGGAATGAGGATAGCCAATTGTAGGTTGCTGCTGCGGCGTCTGTGGGGCGGGATATCCCGTGGACTGATGAGGTGAAGCATAAATCATGGGCTGCTGAGGCGGCTGAGCAGAAGGATAGCCCGACGGGGGCTGGGGATAGGCCTCCGACGTTTGAGGTGGATACATCGATGCAGGATGAGCGGCGGCCTGTGGGTAGACTCCTCCTGTTTGATAGCCCGCCGAAGGAGTGGGGTTGACCACATACGGAGCCTGCAACGAGGCTGGTATCTCGGCAGGATTTGAATTCGATGCTGTGGCCACATACAGGGGCTGCTGGTAGTTGAATCCCTGCGCATTCGACGCTGCTGTAGCTGCATAAGGCTGGGAAGGAGGCAATGCAGCATTCGGATAGTTGTTATTGTAGGCCGCTCCCGATCCCACCTGACAGCCGTCCTGCGACTGCTGCATATTGAGCTGCCCCATGGCGCCGTGGAGCGTTTGGGAGTTGGGCGAGGGTTGTGCCTTGTACGCCGGCGGAGCGATGTTCTGCTGCTGCTGCTGGTACATGGGATTCGTGTAGCCCGCCGCACTGGGATCGTAGTACTGCTGCTGCTGGAGACTGTACGGCGGCGGTGGCTCGTTCGGCGGAGCCGTGGCATAGGCAGAGCACGTCGCCTGCGTTGGATTCTCCGACCCCACTGGCACTGGACGCACTGCGTGCACATAGGAGGAAGCTGCTGCGGGAGTGGTAGCATCCGGAGTGGGCGCCATTCCGGCGGCAATGCTGGCCGCAGAGGCTCCCTTGGCCTTGAGGTAGTCCCGCAGCTTGGGTGTTCCTACTCCTCCCCCTCCTCCTCCAATGACGGCTGCTGGCTGCACTTCGGCTGCTGGTTTGCTGGGAGTGGCCCTGACACTGTGCATTCTCTGCTGCCGCTCCTCCGACTGCACATCGCGGGCGGACTTGAAGCGGCTGAGAAGCTTTTGGATATTGCCCGCCAGCTTCTTGTAGAACTCCAGCCCCTTGGCCGACTTGGCCAGCAGATCCTCGTACACATCGTAGGAGGCAGCCAGCGAGCTGTAGAAGTGCTCCCGCTTCTGCTTGACGTCCTGGAGGGTCTTCAGCACGGGCGCGGCCCGTGCATAGTTCTCAGTGAGCGCTTGGAGTATGTTCTGCTGGGCCAGCAGGTTCTGGTCCAGCAGCTGCGTAATCCTGTCGTGCTTGGCCATCTCCGCGACGAACAGGGCCTGCAGTCCCTCCTGCCCCCCGTGCGCAATGACCTTACCCGTGATGTCATCCTCGTTGATGGCTATGCGGAGATCCGCATGGAACTGGGCGCGCTGGGCCTTCATCTCGTTGACCTTGTTGAGGATCAGCTTCACATCCTTGAAGATCTCCGCGGTGTTCAGCTCCGAGCTGAGCTTGGGCATCAGCTGCTGGATCTCCTGAAGGGGACGTGCCAGGATCTTCAGGTTGTTCACGTGCAGGCTCATGGCCTTCCGCAAGGTATTGTTGGACTCCCCGGCACGGGCATGCGCCTCGCTGTACTTCTGAAACTCCCGCGTCAGCTCGGTGATGTGGGCATTGGGTGTACGCTGCACACCGCTGGCCGCCTGGAACTCTCGCTCCGCCCTGGCCTCCTCCTCGAGCATGTGCGTTAGCTCGCCGAGATTCGTCTCCACGTCGGTGGTGATCTCTGCCAGCTGCGACATGGCCTCAATCAGGTCGCTGATCGCCGTCTTATTGGCATGCAGGGCGGCGCATCGGTCCACGATCCCCTGTGGCAGCTTGTTGGCCTGCTCCTCGTTGATGTTCAGATTGTCGAGGGTGAGGGAGCTCATGTAGCCCTCCAGCTGCCCGTCCTTCTCCTCCAGCAGGGCCCCGTACTTGCGCAGCAGCTTGGCCTTCTCCTCGCTGTACAGGGAACTGGCCTCGTGCGCCTTCATGGGCACTAGCCGGGCAAAGATGTCCGCTCCGGCGTACTCCTCATCGGTGACCTGGAAGCCTATGCCATTCACCAGGTTGGCCCCCTGCACAGCCGCAATGGTGGAGAGCTCTGGCACGGCCTCGTGGTAGATAAACTCGTTCTCGTTTTTGGCATTCTTGCGCTTGGCCTCCACCACATCCGCAGTGAAGCTTAGGGATTCATTTATCTCCTTTTGATCGGGCAACCCCTTGGACTCCTTGCGGGCCTCCTCCAGCTTGTCCCAGCTGGCCTAGAATGGTATACAAAGGTGATATGGTCAGTGCAATCGCTCTCTGATTCTAATTCTGAAACCCACCTGGTAGAGCGTTACTCGCTCGCCCATTTGGCGCTTCTCCTCCGCGTTCTGGCCCTGGTACAGGTAGAGGATGCAATTCAGATAATTGATCTTGAAGCGCACGTATTTCTTCCACAGCTTGTAGACAGAAGCGTCGATGACCTGGGCCACCGGACCATCGTCACCTCCGGTGAGAAGAGCTGCCAGTGCGGCTCCGTAGTAGACCACGATCTGTGCCGTCACCTTGGCCACAATGTGCGGCTTGCGGTTGTCGATCAGCGACTTCTCCAGAATGCACTCCTGCGCCTGGGCCAGGCACACCTGCTGCTGGTAGACCAGCAGCTCAGTGGTCATGAAGTCGCCGCCACTGTTCACATTCGCATAGCGTTCCCTCAGTTCGTTGTAGGCCCAGGCCGCGGCCTGAAAGTGGGTGCACGCCATTTTCATGCCATCGACATCTCCGCGCGTCACTGAGGCCCCCGACTGGGTGTGAGAGGCAGCGATGTTGAAGAGGACGGCTGCCCGCTCGAAACGTATATCGGTTACTTCGTGAACGGCACTGTGGTAGAGATCCTTCCAGGTGAACGTGAAGATCCCCTTGTCGGCCAGCTGGGGGAAGCGATTCTGCAGGGCGTGAAGCTGACAGTAGTAGCGCTTCATCACGGGTGCTCCGTCCTTGGTGGTACGCATGGCCTGATTCCGCAGCGTCTCCAGGGCGTGCACTTCCTTGGAATAGGCCTCGGGATCCTCATGATAGAACTCGGCTATATACTGTGGGGCAATAAGAGCACAGAGTACCAATTATTTGTTTATGGCTCACACGCTTTTCCAGCCCCCTCTGAGGGGTGCTAATCAGTCGATGACTCAGCTCCGCACATAACAAAGGCAGCTTATGCACAGGCAGGGCAGTCTGGTCTGCCGCTGACTGTTGACTTTTTACCAACTGCAGCGCAGTTTATTCGTTTTACGAAATATTCTTTTAACTTTTGGGGGAGTCTATTGTTGCTGCTCTCTCCAATTTCGGCTCTCTCTTCTGGGTTCATTACCTTCTTCAGAGCAGAAAAGGAGGTGCCCTCCGGGCTGGATTTTAGGGCAAACCACAGCATATGCAGACGTGGCACAGCTTCCATGGTGAGTCTGCCTCGCTGCCTTTTCACTCAATATATAATTTAAATTAATTGCTTGCAATTCAAATTAAAAAAACAACAAATATTTCTGTCTGCTACAAGAAAAATCAGTGTGACCGTTGGTGACAGGGGCCCTCAGAAATATACCGCAACATACAAAAAAATATGAGTGAACGAACTTAACCCACTTAATCCCCCTCAACTTAAACAGATGAAAAACCATAGCTATATCCGATTGATGAATTCATTCTATACAAGATTGAAACATTTTATGGACGTCTTTTAATGGAATATGGCTTATGTATGCGCATGTAACGAAACGTAATTCTATTCGGAATGTTACGTTATTTGAATTATTGTTGCTTGTCAACGGGAAGTATGGACATTTGTATACCCTATTTCCGTAAATTAATGATAAAATTATTTTTCCAAGCAGCTTTAATAATGACTGTCTTTGATTGACATTGTTTTTACCTATTCATGCAGTTGATTGATACTACCTGTTCCATGAATCTACTTTATTTTGCTGGCATGAATTAATTAATTAATAATAATTAATAATTTTATCAACTCAACTGCCTTAACAGTATATATGAATGCAAAGATGATTAACCTGATCCGCAGACAACGCGCGCTCGTCCAGGATGAGGATTTCCAGAGGACAGCCTTGTTGTCCAATCAATCGAAGAACGAGTCGCGTACAGAGCCGCCGACGAAGAGACAAATTTTTTAGTTTGTTTACGGTTTATTTTATGTGTTTTATACTTTATTAGCTTACATCTAAGACAATTGTGATTTACATGTATTACAAGTCGGCTGAGGGTGACTTCCGCCTCCATTTCTTAGTCTCCTAAGCCTAATAACAAGAATGCAATTACTTTCTAATTGCCGCTTACAGATCGACGGGAGGGATGGGGGGATACAATGGCAGCATACACTATGTTAAGTTAGGTACATACGTTGGTTGTACTAAAACTAGATTTACATTCTAATGAAAACGCTACTAAGGCCTTTCGCTTTGCTACGAGCCACTTTGGAGATGTTTCGTTACAGTTTATAAGACGTTCTCTCATCGCTCATTGCTCAACTCTCATTCAATTTCTATATACATGTCGCTGCTTTGCGTAGAGGGACTATAACTTTGATCCGCCTCGGGATCACTGAGGACACTAGCGTCTGACTCGGCCTCAAAATCCAGTCGGGGAAATTCTGGCGCATTCGGTTTCGGGGCATCCACGTTTGGCGTCTGAGCATCGATGAAAAAGTCTGCGATAGATTGGGTAAAAAATAAAAATTAATTAACATCACTTTTAAGATATCTACATAAACATGTATGTGGTGTGTGGGATTTGTTGGAATTTGTTTCGGGAAGTCAATCAACATGACTGGACGTACAATTGAGATCATTTACCTGCGACTGATATAAAATTTGGACTCTAAGAAGGCTAAATATATATGAGGTGCATGAAAAGTGCGATGAATAGTGCTTGGGTGTAGTGCTTTAAAAGGCTACGTCGTGCAGTTCGGGAGTCGTGGGCATGATTTGTACTGTAAGAAAGTTTTGGTGTTTGTTCAATTTGCAAATGATGAATCCCAGATGATTGGATGATATGATGCGTCATAACTTAGGGGGCCATTCCCTTCAACCAATGGCTGTTCAACCAACCTGACTCGACGCCATTCCACTCGCTGACGACCGTGTTGTGGCTGTGCTGGTGGGGATTCGGATGATCCTCGACGGAGCCCTCGTAAATCTGTAGGTCTGTGGCAAGCTCATCGTGCTCCGTCATATCGTCAAAGTCGAATATCTCGGTTACCTTCACCTTGTTCGTGTTGTTGTCGGTGTAGTAGTAGGCGTAGAGAGCATCGTTGTGGGTGGTCATCTTGAGAACATGCTCAAAGTTGTCCACATCGTCCTCCAGGGGAGTGGCACCGCTAAAATGTTCAATCATCGTTAGCAACTGTTCCTCTGAAGGTTGTTCTCCTTCTCCTTACCACTCATCCACAAGAATGGAGACTCTGGGTCCATATAGCCGGTTCGAATGCAGCAGTCCAGTGGCATCAAAGTGCGGCTGATCATACAGCTGCAATATCATAAAGGTAACGATTGTAATGTTTTCTTTGTTTGTTCCTCAAGTGGAATGGCTTATCTTGAGCCCACTCACCGTGAATTTATTGAGCAGACGTATTTGCATGGCGTTATTCAATTGATTAATCAACTCTTCCACCATTTGTCGTGCTTGCTTTGTGAGTTTGGGTGTCAGTGTCGTTATTCTGGGGAAAGATCGAGAATTATATGAGTACTGTACTTGACGGACGATTCAACAATGTATGCACGGAAACCTACTTGGATATGGTGGCCAAGAAGAAGTCCATGGGCACAGTAGCTGGCAGCGAGAGCAGTTTGATGCCCCGATGCTTGAAGATCCAGTTGGCAAGGCCCTTGTTCGCCTGCTCGATGTAGTCCTGTATCACATCCAGAACCGTTTGTGGCATGTTTGAGCTCAAAGCGTCCTGCAGATAGTCAAAGACTGTAAGCTGAGCTCTGCTTATAGCGAAATTAGTAAAGAGTCTCGTACCTTTCTATGCTTTTTGCACTCCCTGCACTCCGGATCGAACTCCTGCGGCTGGGCCACTGTCTCGGAGACGACAAACGTGGACTGTACCGCCACACAGCGACGGCAATTGATTAGATTGTTGCGATGCAGGAATTGTAGGGCGTCGTCGAAGCCCTGTTGGCAGAACTTGCTGAGAAACTCGGGCCGCGGGGGGAACAGAATCCTTACAAATCGATTGATGTTCTGCCTAGAGATCTCGATGCTGGTGTTGGCCCAGTTGAGGTGGAAGAGCTGGGAGCTCTGGTCACGGGGGCATATGTCGCTCTCCCCGCAGAATGGGCTGACCGTAATGGTGTTCTCGTCCAGAATGGGCAGATTGTCGGAGAAGGCGCCGTCCATGTAGCGAACACCCCGGAAACGAGGCGGCAGAATCCCCGAGAAGCCCGGTATGAAGCAAGCACAGAGCAGGGCCTGCAGCACTTCCTCGCGGGACTCAAACTCGGAGATGATCACATTCTTGCCATCGTAGACGCGGGTCAGGGAGATGTGCAGCCTTCCGTTGACGCGCTTGTGGGCATCGTCGGGCAGATGCTTTTGCAGCCCCTCGAGCAGGCAGGTCTGTATATTGAAGGAGGGACTGAAGGGACCCAGTGAGTAGCGACGAGCCTCGTTCACCACCCGAAAGAAATCCGACGTCATGCTGCCTGCATTAGAAGAGAAAGAGATTCGAAAAGAGACGCTTTGATTAGAAGAAAGTAAATATGTATGTATGTACATACGAGTATATTCTCGTTGTCGTATTTTGATAGTTTCGCTAATCAGACAGGGGCTCAATCAGGGCTATCAGGAGATCTGTGCCTGTGTCTGATGATGCTGTGGGGTTTTTGCGTCATTGTGCCATCCAAAGGGTCACATAGTGTTCTTGGCTTTGCTATTGTTATTGCTATTGCTTTTGCTATTGTTTCTGTTGGGTTCTCTCCTCGGTTATGATAGGAAATGACGCGCAAGCCTTGAGTGGTTTGCAAGTGTTTGTTTTTATTCGACCCCCAAGGCACGCAATTAATAAACTCGCGCGCTGATAAGCAACGCAACTATGGAACCACCATATGGTACATACATACATATGTACCTAATACGAAGTAGTGCTGTCACACACCAACAATCGTATCAACATACAGTGCGTTGCCTAAACATAATTATCTCTAATGTTTTCCGATTTGAAAATCTAACAAACTTTACAAGATTGATTCTACTACAATTTGTATCACGATTATTGTTCTACTCCGGATTAGAACTGCCATCGAATTATGAAACGCACTGTATATACATATGTATGTATGGTGCTTCTATAAAAACAAAAGGAATTAGTTTCGCTTGTGGCATCTGCCATGTGCCAATGCTGATATGAAAACTGATTCCCATGCCCAGCACTTTCAAAATATTTCGATTAGATTTGAGCGGAAAGGCCTACCATACATCGCAAGATTAGGCCACAAGCACACACACATTCATGTGAACACCTAAAGATCTTCCTGGTATTTAATGTACATATTCCGGGAATTGACGTAAAGCGAATTAAAATCAGGCCATCAGACAAGACAAAACGCTAGTCTGGTCTGGCGAGAGGTCCCCAAGCACTTGACCTGCCCGATGCCCCCCCTGTATTATGTGATTGATTTGATCTACATGTGTGTGTATGTATGCGTATAAGATTGGGGAAAACTAACTATAGTTAGTTACTGATTATATAATATATAATGAATCTTATCATCGATTATAAAAGCACGTTTGACATTGAACTATCAATTGGAGTTTGGAATCGTACCGAAGAGCTGACGCGTGGCCACAAGTGTGGGGTCCCATTCACATTTCCAGTCGCAGTGGCAGTGCCGCCCTCCCTCTTGCCTACATATCAAATTTGTTTTCGCGATGTTCTGCTTTCCCGTTGTCAACAACAATAAACCAGGGAGGTGAATGCAAATAAACAACGCTATCGGATTACGTGCAGCCTTTAATTGTTGTTTTGTGGGACAAATAACAAACTAAATACTAAATTAAGGCATCGATCATTTCCAGATGAAACAGAATAGTTTGGATGAGTATCTCTTACAGTCTTTCTCTGTTGAATCTCTAAATAACCTTGATTATGCGCCTACGTAGATATGGATGTATGTATGTATATATGTACATACATGGGCAAACGTAACCGCAAGTCAAGTGCACAACTGGAGGTTGCACATAACGGGAAATCGAACAGCAACGAAACGACAAAGTGAAGAGAAACGAAACAGAGAGCTACTGCAACAAAAATACAATTTCTTGGGGGCTCGACTCGAATGGATAAACAAACAAGTTTTCATCACACGGCATGTGGGCTGGGTGACCAGGGAGCGGACCAGATATGTATGTACATACATACATCCACGATACATACATATGTACAAACGCATGCATGCATTCGTTGCTGCTTTCCATTGAACGCCGAAGGCAACAAACTTTCAACAAAAGAGCACTGTGCCAGAGGGCAGAGCACCTCTGCTCCGGCAGCGGGAGCGGCACACACCCCCGTTTCTCTGGCATAACCATAGCCAGCCCGACAAGAAGCCACACGCTCTGCCGCTCCACTCCGACTCTCCTCCTCCTCCTCACCCCTCAGCTAGCTCTCACACTTGTGAAGGCAAAAATAAAAACGCCTCATCACGTGATATTGTGGTTGTATTGGGCAAGAATTTCTGCTTCTTCCGCTCAACGAAATGTGTGCGCGTACAGTGAGAACAAAAGTTGTGTAAACATGTACATATGTATATTTTTACTAGTATAGGAACAAAATAGTTTACAATCTGTTTCTCGATAAACATTAAGGGGAATGATCAGACTGCAAACCAAAAAAAGCTTCCCACCGAAAGGTGGGACATACTTATTGTTCGCACTGTACAAGTTTTCTGTTTTCATACATATGTATGTATGTACATTTGCTTCCATGCATACATATGTATGTAGGTCACGTTGCAATGCCAGGACCATTCTGCACTTCGCCAACGGATTTTGGGCTGCTACTACTTTCTTCTGCTGTTTTGCGGGGTGGTTTAAAAGAGAGAGAGAGAGAGAGAGAGAGGAAGACAGCGAATGAGCTGTTTCACAGCTGCCCTTCAGCTGGATTCACGCGAATGAGAACCAGCTTGTGTAATGCTATCTACACGCTTTCCCGATTAGTTTTTTGTGCCGCAAAAGAAACTGTGTCAATCAACAATGATGCTATAATGCTCAAACCCCATTTACATTGGCGATTGATTGTGTCCGAGATGAACGAAAGATACGCTTCTCATAGAGGACCCCACAAAGCCGTATAGAAATCGACTGATAAGCGGCCATATGCATATTATAAAAGCCAGCTGCAAATTAACTGTAAATATGTACATATGTATGTGTGTAATTATTTGCTTTGTGCTCTAATCGAGTGGACATAGGGAACTAAGCCCATAGCAATTTACGTCAAGTGCGGGGCAGGGATATGTACATATTTATATTTCTATACATATGTATGTCTGTACGAGTATATGCACATAGATAATGATCAATCTAAGCCAAACAAAGAGCTTCAATTAACAGCTGCACTTGACTCATATTGCAAAATGTAACAAAATGGAATCAGCCAAAAGTATATGTACGTATGCACTCGTATATATCTGATACACCCTAAACTTGGACTTTGGGCGACGGCAGTCTTGGGACAACAAAGGCAGCACACAATAAATATGACTCCCACATGATAAGGTACCGGTAAAGGTAATTTCTGCTGATAACCAATGAAGCGTATGTACATACATATGTGTATGTGTATATTTCTGTGTTGCGATGATGAATTGCAGCTAAGAATTCTAAAATTTCCGATAGCAGGAGAGGAGCACGCTTGAAGGTCGGCCATCGGCTTATATTAACTAAAAATAAATACATATACATATTTGCATTTAGAAATTCCGCCACAGAAGCCACAGCCCCTCAGACTGACATTGCTCTTGAACCCCATAGAAAATCCATCAAAACAAGGCAATTTACACCCACTGATAACACCTCGTGGAACAGGCCCAGGCCCAGGCCCTTGGCAGCGTCAATGCAGTTTATAGAATAGGGAATATTGAAAACAGAAATCAGATGATCTCTAAACAAAAGGGTACACGAATGACTTGTTCGCGAGCCAAGTGCTCAAGCTCTCTGCCTCACGTTCAAGTGTCTGCAACAGGAAACGGTTGATAAACATGGCTATAAAAGGCGCGGTCATGAATGAAAATGGAAACGGTTTGAAGGGATCCCAGAAATAGGCTCTTATCAGTAAAGTACATTTCGTTTCATAAGGTTAAATTTGTTTTGTGGCGCAGTTTTCTATGGTCATCGTACCTTAAGCACTCTTGACTTCTAGAGGAAGGTACATAGGTAATAAAATCGTTTAAATATCATCTGCTCATCTTCTTGCGGAACAAATCAAGTATTTGTTTGAGGTGAGTGTGTGTGGCTACCCAAGTAAAAATAATTAAAAGTCCACACTAGGTACTCTTTGGGTGAATCAGAGATCAAAATGCGACCGACAAAATTTAATTGCCGCAATTAAAGTGGTTACTGAAAGTACAGGTCCCACTGTTTTGTACATGTGTGTGTCTGTGTGTCTAACGCGTTGCTTTACCTGGTACAGATGCACAGGCTGACGAACTTTCTGGCATGAGCGAGAGATTCAGGGGGACAACAGGTGTTCCAGAAACAAGCAGCAACAATGGCAGGTAGGAAAAGGAGGGAGGAAGTGAGAAATGAGAGACGAGCCAAATATGCAGAAGGGAATAATCCAGAGTGATACACTCCTCTCCTTCGTTGAAAACTCGATGGAAGCAAAGTCAGTGGAAATTGAGCATAGCAGAGACATCGGCAGCGGCAGTGGCAGCGACAGCTGGGGGTGATGATCATTCAACGGCATCGACAAGAACAAGCAAGTCAATTCGATTGATTATTTTAACGATCGAATGCTGCTGACGCTATTCCCCGGCGATTATACATACATACATACATATGTAAGTAGATGGCGACCGCGTGCCACTGCTCCATTGGTCAAATGATAAGGCCGTAAGGCAACTGTCCATACTCGTATTCCAATCATACATATACATATATGCGCATATGTATATGCATGTACATATTGCACAAAAACCATGAGTAATACTCCGACATTTGTTTTGATCTCCCATTAGTTTGTGTCTCCTTTTGATTGACATGTTTATACCCATTCTACAAGCGGAGCGTTACACACACACGCACAAATACATTTAAACATCAAAAGCAAGACTTATACATATCCCGTCCCACAGCTATATTAAGACTTTTACAATAACAAAACATTTTCATCACATTCCTAAATAGGTTCCGTTGAACGCGCCTCCTAAGCAAAACAAACAGCTCGACCTTCAGCATCTCGATAAAAGTATATGTACATATATACCACACAGCGTACGAATGTAAATGCGATGTGTATGTATGCGTGTGTTTGTGTAGAGCGCCCAGTTTTTGGTTTCGTTGTTGTCGCTCTACAAAAGTACGTTGTCCCGGCCTACGGAACATGTTTTCGTGGGGAGTGGATTTCAGCTGCGTCGTAGTTTCCATGGCAGAGACGAGCCCCCTTCAACAATTTGAAGCACAGCACTCACACACAACAGAAGGTTTCCGAATCGACTTCCTTGCGACCCACAAACACTAAACGGGCCATATATTCGCTTCATATTCACGCAATAACAAGTCGCTGAACCGGAGTCAGCTGTGCTATGTACCTACATGCATACATAGGCATGTATGTACATTCATAGGTGCTGGCGGCAAAAAAGAACCACAAAACTTACCCAAGGGTAAATCACAGAGCAGGCAACATGCTGCTAGGGAACCAGCCGAAGCTCCCCCAATTTTCTCTAGCAATAGGTGTGGAGCATATTTCTTGAAGCAGACGGCGACTCCGACGTGGTAGATGCCCAAGAATCCGCAACCAGCAAATGATAGATTCATGCTTTGAATACTATTTAAGTATGTATGTATGTGTTTCGACTGAGAACGGGTTGGCGTTGTTTTCTATTGTCCGTTCGTTTTGTTCTTGTCTCTCGCACTTTCTTCTCGCACTTTTCAACTAATTCTCTGGTTTACAATTTTCGTGACCAGCTCTTTTGCGATACAAATTTCCGAATGTGCAATAGATCTCGTGGTGTTATCACTTCAATAATAAAACAATTTCTGCGCCGCTCTTCTGATGTTGTCTTCCCGTTATTTGTAAGCAGTGTGGCCGCGGAATAGTCCATAGAATATACCGCCTGATTCTCATAAATATCCCTAAATATACCGACTCTTTATCAAAATATACCGTAAACATACTGACGGACACGACAAGATGCGTCGATATTCCTCGATTTTGATGTTCGCTTTAATATTACTAGCTGGTTAGCCCTCTCAGCCCTAAACAAACAATTTTATACATTTTATCAATAAATTTTGAACAAGGTTGGCTAGTTTTCAAAACTCCTTTTTATTGGATTGTTTACATAATAAGGTTCAAACAAAAACGGCCAAACCATTAAACGTAGGTGTATACCGGAATGTGACGTCATTGTTTCTGGTCAACCAAGTATTGTATTGTATTGTTTGTTTATTGTCTTTCCTAATGCTACAAGCAAGGGTCTTATATTTAGAGCCCAGTCACTAGGCGTCACATTTGTTTGGTATTAAACTTAAAACTACATTAATCTTTTAAAATGGTATACTAATTAATGGTTTCATTTGTTTTCTTATTATTTTATTATTTCTGCTATGCGTATGGACATTTGTATACCTTATGTTCTTTAATCAAAGTTAAATTTTCCAATTGGCATACAGAAGTTTAACAATATTTAAAGGAAATAGCTAATAAGTCTATGTAGCAAACGTGTAGTTATCGTGTAGCTACCATTTAAAAAAGGGTAATTTTTGCTGACCTTTGCTTAAAGCTTATTTTATGAGTAATCCAATAAATGGGAGCCTTAAAATGAGCCAGATTGTAGAAAATTAATTCATGAATTGGATAAAATTAAATGTTCAGTGCCGAGAGTCGTAACTAGCTAGTTATATTAAATCGAATATCAAAATTGATGAAAATGATTTTCCTCGGTATATGAAGTTAAGAGAAGGTATATTTGGGGTATATTTTTGATGGTAAGGCGGTATATTTTGTCGATAAATCCGCGGTCACACTGCTCTGCTGTAGAGTCTTGCAAAAAATACGTATTCTCATGAAAAAATGGAACTAGCCAGGAAATTGCGAGAAAGCGGCTGGTAAGTGAAGCATAAACATCTTGAAATCGATTGGCACTAACCGCTCACACAGGCACCTAACGGACGAGGGCATCAAGACTCTGACCGCCGCTGTCGGGGGTGAGGACACACGCAAAATTATTGATGAGGCACTGAACGTGAGTGAGAGTAGGCGGACCGGCTGGCAGGCGTCTAATAGCTGTTCTTATTGATTTCAGCGCGACATCCGCGATATTGGCGGTGGAGCTCTGCCAGTTAAGCGCGAGGATGCCCCCATTTCCGGCCGCATTGTCCTGCAGGTGCAGCGAGTCCGCAATATCTCGGCTCCCAAATGCAACGAAGAGTCAAAGGCGGCGCCACGCCTCTTACAACTGGACTTGAGCGATGGCCAGAATTGCATACAGGGCCTGGAGCTGGAAGCGGTGCCGACGCTCAATCTGAACGTGGCCCCCGGCTCAAAGATCTACTTCAAGGCGGATAAGCTGCAGCTAATGCAGGGATTTCTGCTGCTGCGTCCCAACGAACTGCAACTGCTGGGTGGTCGCGTCGATGCAATGTACGAGAAGTGGGATCTGGCCCGCACCATGCTCAAATATGCCCGCAGCGGGCGCCCGTTGAACGGGACGACTGTGCCGCCCCCTGGGTGGCCTTTGGCAAGAAATTCGACTCGACGGCCGACCGCAATTTCAGGAGCCACGCCTTGGGCGATAAGGACAAGCCGGCCAGAGAGAACGACGAATTCAATGCCATGCGCAACGAGGCCATTGCCCTGGCCACCAAAGCCGGTGGCAAGAAGGTCTTTGGTGGTGGCGGCCAGAACATCGTGGACCACAACATCAAGAAGATTCTCGACAAGGGTTTCTCCGAGGAGGAAGCCAGAAGCGCCCTCCATGTCACCCGGAACAATCTGGAGCGGGCTCTGTTCAACCTCAAGCGCCGCAAAGAATCCGGCGGTGGACCCGTCGAAATGGATGTGCGACCCGGCCGCAGTGATCGGCACGGCAGAGAGGGCAAACGAGGCGCCAGCAGCAAGGATGAAGCTGAAGCAGCCAAGCCAGCAGCTAATGCCACACTCTTTGATTTTCTCACCACCAAACTGCCCGCAACGGAGGCAGGAACAAGCGTCACCGCCACCGAATCCTCCGCTGTCGCATCCACTGCCAACAGCTCAGTATTTAAGCAATATGGCCCCCGATTTGGGGAATCTTCAATGGCTAACAAATTTTCAGATCGTTCTCGCTTCGAGAACAATGTCTCGAGCAGCTTTGCCGCCAATCGTGGCGGTTACTCTGGACTAGGGCGTGGCGGGGCGCGTGGCCGAGGCGGTGGTCGAGATGAACGGCCGCCCAGAGAGGAGCGACCAGCACGAGACGATCGTCCACGTCGAGAGGAGCGGCCTCCTAGAGATGAGCGTCAACCGCGGGACCGCGGAGGTGCATTCAATGATCGCGGCAGTGGGCGCAACAAGCCGGATCCGGCTCCAATTAAAAATTCCAATCGCAATGGTCTAGAAAATCCACCAATTAAAAGCAATCTAGAGCTAAAAACTGAGCAGGAGGCTCCGAATTCGAATGCCAAGGACCAAGCAGCCAACCGGCGCGGGAGTGAGCGTCGAGGAGGCGGCGGCTCAGTCCGTGTAGAAAATGGAACTGGCAATAACAACAGACGTCGGCCGCAGCCGGCAAGCAATTCGGGAGCTGTAGCTGGAACTGTAGCTGGAGCAGCCAAGCCTGAGCCTAAGCAGCCGAACAATTTGGCCGAGGACTTCAATGCGCGCCTGAACAAAGTCACCGAGGACACGGCCAATCTTAAACTGAATGCACCGAAGCGAGAGAGTCAACAACGCCGTCAAAAAGGCCAGGTACAGCCGAACCGTCAGCTCACGGAGCCTCCACAGACAGCACAAGGATCACAGCCTTCACAGAAGTCCGAAAGGGCCCCGCAGACTCAGAGACAGCAGCATCAGAACCATCAACCCCACTATAATCCATTCAAGCAATCAATTGCCAGCTACAGTCAATTGCCCAACGGGTATACATATGATCCCAGCAAGATAATGGGTTTCCAGAGCAAGGAGACGAACGAGTTCGCAATGAGCCTGCTGAAGAGTCAGGGAACAGGGGCTGGCACGGCTGGCTCTTCTGTCTCGACTGCTCCGGCTGGCCCAGCGGGGTCGAAGGCAGCCCAAGAAGTTCTGCAAGTGGCCAGTCAGCCGTCTCCGCCGTCGCCCTTTGTCGGCTTCAATCCTCAGCCAAGGGCAGTGACTCCTGGAGCGGCACCACAGCAATTCGGAATGTTGCCCGGCGATGGGTGGATGTGGCAGAAGGGCGACTTGTGCATGGCCAAGTACTGGGACGATGGACGTGTAAGTTTCAAACAATTCCATTCCTCGACAGCAACAACCACTAATTTGTGTCTTCTCCCCACTTCCAACAGTATTATGAGGCTGAGATAACGGGCGTTTCGGAGAAAACTTGCGTGGTCTTCTTTATGGGATATGGAAATCACGAGGAAGTTCTCAAGGGCGATATTCTGCCCATCACGGATGCCCAGAACAGGCCCCTGAGCAATGTGCATTGTGCACCACCACCGCCGCCGCTGCAAGAGCAGCATCAACAACAGCAGCACTCGCGTTACCGTAGCGATCGCCAGGCGCAGCAACAGCAGGTATATGTGCCGCCGCACAAAAGAGAACATTGAGACAGTCTTTGTATACACTTATAAATCCATTGAAACTTTTCGAATAAACAACTTTACAGTGTATTCAAACTATTAAGTTGCTCATATCCAGATTATACTGTACACAGTACCGAAAGCACAACATCGATAGTGATGCGATGTTCATATCGATGCACGCGTTTGGTATCGATACCTTGGCAGAAAAACATGGCACGTCAGACGGTATATTTTCTCAAAAACTGCGCGGTCACACTTTACTTACACGTGTTTCGGGCGGCTTTAATAAAAAATTTATTTAAATAATAAAGAATATGATGAAGGTGAAAGTAGAACGCTCTAGTGATGCCAATGAGTCCGTCCAGATCAGCGGAGACGTGACTGTTAAAGAGGAGGAGACCTACGACGACAAACTGCTGTTTGTGAATGCGATAGCCAAGCCTATGGCGGGCAAGAAGCTCGCCAAGAAGTGCTATAAACTGGTCAAAAAGGCCATGAAGCACAAGACCTATCTGCGGAATGGCCTAAAGGATGTGCAGACGCGTTTGCGCAAAGGAGAGACTGGGTTAGTATGAGTAATCTGCATGCGAAGAGCCAATTCATCTACTTCCTCCCCCCACAGCATTTGCATCTTTGCTGGCGATGTGACACCTGTGGACATCATGTGCCATCTGCCTGCCGTCTGCGAGGAGAAGGGCATTCCCTATGCCTACACCCCGAGTCGTGCAGACCTGGGTTCCGCCATGGGCGTCAAGCGGGGGACAGTTGCGCTGCTCATCCGGCAGAACGACGACTATAAGGACCTGTACGACGAGGTCAAGGAGGAGTTGTCCGGCTTGAATGTCCCCATCTAAGCCTTTAGGTTTAAGTCTTGTATACCCTTTAGAATCTAGTTAAGCTTAACGAACTAATAAAGGTCAGGCTCCTTCGCTTTGGAAGGTTTTGCTGCCGCCAAAAGAATCCAAACACTAGGGTGTTTTTTTCTTCTTTTTTTTGCTGTCCCTTGGGGATCTTTTTTTGTTTTTTTTTTTTATAATTTTGTTCAAAAGTATTTTCAGCGTAGCTGATTTCATATAAATTTGTGTACATATACAATACAGTTGAAAAGGGGGGGATATTTTGTTAATAATGTCTCGTTTTATCTTTGTATGCAAGAGGGCTTCGTGCTAAATGAGTTGTTGGGTGTTTAGTTAGTATGTGTCTAAATTTACATCAAATTTAACACTAAATGTCGTGTATATTCGTATTCGTATTTGTATGCAATGTATTTATTACCTAGAATTTCTGTTTAACAAATGACGCGATTGAGTGTGGGAGGGGGAGAGGGGTTGGTTGGATTATTAAAAGTACAATGATTAAATAATTACAGTATATATATATATTTATATATATTTTTTTTTTGTATATGCTTGTATATATGTATGTTTGCTATCAGAGTCGCTAGCCAAATACTACGATAAATCAAGGATCGATTAAATACGTTGATCGAAATTAAATTAAGTTACAATCATAAAAACGGGACTAAATGATGAACGGGACGGGGTTGGGTGGGATGTGTGTGGCCGGGGTGGGTGTTGAGAGAGATGGCCGCGCTGACAGCTGAATACGATTTTCCGTGCATTCAACGGTCGGTTTTAACAGTAATTAAACACACACACATCAGAAATTTTGGGTTGCCCAAGAAACAAATAACTCGTGCACAACTTTTATGTAACATATGTATGTGTATGTATGTATGTGTGCACATACAAGGTGTTTCGTACACCTTTTAGCCACTTAATATATAAATATATATGCATGTATGAATGTATATATAGTTATATATGCTTGTATTCTGAAGTACAATTAAGGATAATAAGTTGTGTATTTGAGTGCATGACAAAAATTTAATTTTTTTTTAATGTTTTTTTGTAGTTGTTAATAATGTTTTTGAATAGTCAACTGCTGTACAAAATTGAAAGCTTTACATTTTATAACCGAGAACTAAGGGTATAATATAGAGAAAGACCAAAGGTTTACGTAGCATATGGACTACGGACTAAAAATAGAAAAAAATGTACAATACAAATTTTCTTGGATTACCTTAGATCTAAAGCTAACTACTCGTATGCATACTGCATTTATTAGTTATTACATAATTAATCATTTTTTTGTATTTTTTTTCGTGTATTTCTTTTTGTTTTTTTTTTTTTAGGTTTTTTTTTTCTTCTAGTTTTTCGTTTCAAGAGTCTAATCGATAAGGTTTTTTGTGTTGATTTTTTTTATGTGTATTTTAAGGCTGCTCAGAGCAACCCCTTGGATGCTGTGAGCCGGAAAATGGCGCTCTGTGGCGTACTTGGGGGGACTATTGGGATCTGGTATCTGGATCCGTTTGAGGATCGGACCGGACCGGAATCAATACGAACAACATCCTGCTGCGGCATTTGGGACGAGCTTTAGTAACCACTAAACATTAACTAAATAGGTTTGTATATTATTAATTAATCATAATAATTCACACGTTCAACTTAAGGCTATCGTAATAAAAATAATTTGCAATTAAAATGAAAGCAAAATAAGGATAGGGGGCAACTATAATTAACAAGCAGTTCTTTTTTCTATTTTTTCTCATGTTTTTCTTCCCTTCATTTTCCGTTTTCGTTTTTGTGTTTTCCTTTTCCCTTTTTTTGGGGCATTTTTTACGTTTTTTTTTTCTCAGCTAAGAATTTTGCAATTTTTTTTCTTTGTTAATTTTCTTTTTTTAGTTTTTGTTTTGTTTTTGTTTGTTTTAGTTTAAGACCCTTTGATGCCACAAAAGGAGGTCGTCCGTTCTCCGTGCCTCACTGAAAATAGTTGTAGAATCCGGTTGTGGCCTGGCCCAGTTCCCGTATGGCCGCGAAGGGATCCTTCTCCAGCAGCTCGCCGCCCGCCTGCGAGGATTTGGCCGTCGGTGCGGGCTGCGACTGCGTCTGCCCACCTCCCACTCCGACTCCACCAGCCGCCGATGTCGCCTGTGGGCCCTGACTCAACACCGCCGCATAGGTGGTGGCTGCGGAAGAGGCCTGCTGATGATGATGGTTGTTGGCCTCCGAGTGTGGCACTGCCAGCGGCATGGACTGGAACACGTCCATTTCGTGGCCGCCCTTTAGCGCACTAAAATTGTTGTACAGCAGGCCCTGGACATGGTCGGATGTCTTCACGGAGTGATCTGCCACAGCGTTGTTGGCGTGGAACAGGGCCTCAATCAGATTGGTGCCCGTGTCCAGTCCGGGCATGTTGTTGTAGCTGTTGCCAATGCCAATGCCAACCCCAACGCCATTCCCGGTCAGGGCCTGACGTCGGTAAAGCGGAACAGAGTTTCCATTGCTCAACAGTCCATTGGTGCCGGGAACTCCAGCAACTCCAGCGTTGTTCGATGCCACGTTATTATGAATGTTCAGGTTGTTGTAGGGCTTGTCATTGAGCAGAGGATTGCCAGCTGGTGGATTACAGAAGGTGAATGATTAGAAACGGAACGAATAAGGGTTCAATAACATTGCAAAGTCATCCAATATAATAATCCCACATATATACATAGGTACATTCCAATGCCACACCCCCCATCAATCATCAGAAGTGAGTTGTCCAGTTGAATCTCCAGTCTCTTTCAACTACAACCAGATGCTACCATCGATGATCAGTGTGCAATGTGCAGCATCTTCTGTAAACCTTTTTGCAGAATTCAACAAATTTCCCCATATTAATTATGCAAATAAAATAAACCTATTATTAGTATCAAATTATAAATCCAACATAATATTCATGCTTTGCAAGGCTACAATAGTAATAGGAGGATACTGCTTCCAATCGACATCTGGCCTTCCCTTACCCATAAAGTTCGAATTGCCGCCCACCAAGCTGTTGGCGCTGCTATTGGGCGGAGGCTGATGTGCTCCAGGTCCAGGTCCAGATCCTGGGCCTCCTGCCTGTGGCGGCCCACCAGCTAGATGACCGGCATACAGACCCGGTCCTGGACCAGGTGGTATCTTCGCCTGCTGCTGCTGCTGCTGTTGCTGCTGTTGTTGCTGCTGCTGTTGCTGCTGCTGCTGCATCATGGCAAAGAGGCGACTCTGCTGCTGCTGTTGCTGCTGTAGTTCGAGGGCATTCAATCCGTTGGTTAGAGAAGGTCCCGTGCCAGGAGCACTTGCCGTCCCGGCCACCATGCCCAGCACATCTCTCAGTATGGGCTGGGCAATATCGTTGGCTCCGTTCATGATCGAGTTGAAGACCAAATCGATTTGGTGATTGAAGTTCTCCAGCGGCGGCGACGCCTCCACAGATTGCGGCTGAAGTGGCTGCTGCGGCTGGTTCTGGGGATACATCATGGGATACTGCGGCCGCTGGGCCTGCCCTCCTCCTCCGCCGCCGCCCATTACATGGGGATTGTTCAGCATCGGATTGTTCACCATCTGCTGATGGGGGGGCTGCTTGAGTTGCTGCTGATGTCCCTGCTGCTGCTGTGCTGTTGCTGCTGCTGCTGAAGGGTAGCCATCACCTGGCGCAGCATGTCCGCGAACTTGTTGGCCCCCTCCTGGCCGACAGTCTCGAGGAGCTTGAGGTACCACTTGTACTGCTCCTCCTTGGGGTTGAACGCCATCTCATAAATGCTCACATTCGGCGGCAGCAGATCGTGCGAGGGAGGACCAAAGCGCAAGGAACTCGGGGATGGCTGCTTCGCTCCATACATGAAGGGCGGCTGCTGCTGTTGCTGCTGCTGAGGCGGAACCAACGGCTTGTCGTAGCTGTTGTATCCGCTGCCATTGTGCCTCAGATAGGGCAGCGGCGGTCCGTTCTCCATGGGACTCATCGGCCCATTGGGCACGCTGCTGCCCCTTTGCATGCCCTGCATTGGTGGCGGCACCTGCTGCTGTTGCGGTGGCCCGTACAAGTGGTGGGGCGGTGGCGGAGGAGGCTGCGCCTGGCCATGGTTGTAGAGTGTCTTCTTGGCCAAGTAGCCCAGTTCGCTGGGGTTGCGCAGCAGCTGGGCAGCGGGCGGAGCATTCGGTGGCGGTGGTGGAACGCTTCCGCCTCGTAACGGCAGAGAGGGATTCGCATTGGGTGGGGGCGGTTGCAGGGATCCCGGACCCGGACCAGGTCCTCGTCCCGGAGCAGCTACCGGTGGCTGTTGCTGCTGCTGCTTGTTTGGAGGCAGCGCGCTCCAAGGATTCGTCTGCGGCGGTGGCCCCCAGAGACTGGCATTCGGATTCTGTGGCTGCCCTTGTCCTGGCCCCTGCCCGCCTGGCTGCTGCTGCGGTGCAATGGGCGGACGCCAGTGCTGCATGGCTGCGTACTGGCCATAGGGCGGCGGTGGAGGTCCACCTGGTGGAGGGGGTCCTGGCGGTCCGGGACCGGGCATTCCCCGCAGATGGGGCGGCTGTGGCGCACCATTGGGTGGCGGTCCTCGCATGCCCATGTGTCCTCCTCCACCGTAGTGAGGCGGTGGACCCGGACCCGGACCGTTTGCAGATTTTCCCCCGCCGACGGCGGCTGCTGCAGCCATCATGGCCGCCATGTGGGTGGAGTATATGTGGGAGAGCTGCTGGTTGGCAGCCATGGCAGCGGCCATCTGGTTCATCTGATGAGCAGCCGCCGGTCCAGGTCCCAGCATCCCGGCTGCGCTGGCATAGTGGGCCGGTGGACCCGGAGGGCCATGACTTCCGTGTCCGTGCTGGGGTCCGTTCAAATAGAGGGCCGCCTGGTCCCGCAAATAGGCCTCCGGCTGCAGGGCGCGCGGAACGAACTCCGGGGCCAAGGGATTGAGCACGTACCCGCGCTTCAGCTCCACTCCGTCCAGCTGGGAGCGCAGGTTCGACCAGGTCAGGCCAAACAGAGACTTGTTCTCGTCGCAGATCTCAATGAAGCGCTCCCAGACCTTGCGGCAGCGTCCGATCGAACAGAGGGCCACGGGATCGCCCACGACCGCTACGAGTGACTGGGCGCGGGTGATGGCCGTGTTCAGGAGCTTCGAGTTGCTCAGGAAGCCGTAGTCCGTGTCGGCGTCTCCGATACTGGCGGTGGAGGCAACCCCAGGTCCGCTGCCCTGCGGCATGCAGGTGCGCCTAGTCCGCACCGTAGACAGGAAGACGGCACGAAACTGTTTGCCCTGGACATTGAGCACGCGCTCCACGGAGATGCCGCCCATGCGGCGCTTGCGCAGCTCGGAGCGGATGCGAAACACCTGGTCCGCGTAGGGGGTCATGATGCCGATGCTGGTGTCGTTGAGTTTGCCCCAGGCGCTGGGCCAGCGCTTGCGCAGCTCGGAGACCCGCTCGACGACCTCGTAGACCTCGGCATTGTTGTAGAAGGCGGTTGAGTTCTTGTCCTGCACATCCTCGCCCCGCGTGGTGAAGAAGGTAAGCGGGTAGAAGCGCTCGTGGCGCGGCTGCTTGCCGGAGGCCACCAGCTTCTGCTCGTAGAAGAGCTCCGAGGTGAAGCGGATGATCGCCTCGTGGGCGCGATAGTTCTCGCACAGTAGGATCTTGCAGGGGAAGTTCGAGGGGTAGTGGTCGTAAAGACGCTCCAGCAGCGAGATGTGCAGCTTGCGCTCCTTGGCAAAGGCCGAGAACAGCTCGGGACTCATCTGCATGTGGTCTCCGGCCAGGACGATGCGCGTGGAGTCGTTGGCCAGCGCCAGCGGCATAATGGCCTCGCACTCCATGGCCTGGGCCGCCTCGTCCAGGAAGATGTGCGTGAACAGACCCTTGGGCAGCCCCAGCGTGGCCAGCTCCATGCTTATGCTGAGCGTCACGACCACAATGCGATGCCGCATGATGTCCTCCAGCGTGGGTCGCTTAAAGTTTCCCACGCCGTCCGTGATGCAGTACTTCTGGACAACGCCGTTAACTGTCGCCGACCAGCGCTTGTGGTAGTAGACGCGCAGCGGTGTGGCCTCCTCCAGGCCCTCCTCGATCCACGGGTGCAGGTACTCCTTGATGTACAGATCCGCCGCCGAGTTGGAGTGCGTGCAGATGAGTATCTTGGCCTCCGGCTGGGCCAGCAGCTGCTTGATGGCCTGCGCCAGCGTGTAGGTCTTGCCCGTGCCAAAGGGTCCGATCAGCAGGATCGGCGGCAGCTTGATGCTCAGCGCCGTGGTGATGGCATTGACCGCCTCCCGCTGCTTGGCATTCAGCTTGGGCTCGCAGGCATCGGACCACTGCTTCTTGGGCGTCCAGGGGATGTTCGGTTCCAGCTCCGTGGCGGGGAAGATCAGGCGGAAGTCGGTGATCTTGTCGACGGCGTTGTGCCACTCGCAGTAGGGCATGCGGTTTAGCTGGAACTGGATGTCCACGTCCAGCTCGGTGTCCGCCTGCAGGGCCATGGCCTCCACGCACTTGGCCGACAGCTTCAAGTAGATCACGTTCTTGCCCTTGTCCTCGATGAGGGCCTCGTACACAGGTCGCGTCTGCTCAGAGACGGAGCCGGAGGGAGCGGAAAGCTTTCTGCCGGGCTCCTCCGGCGCCGAGATGTACACGCTGCAGCAGTTGGAGAGGATGAGGCGTCCCGGCGAGGTGTCCTCCGATATGTCCTTGCCCAGCCGCATCAAGGCAAACAGTTCCCCGGCCAGCGAGTACTTGGCCGTGCTGGTGGCCATCCCTGCGGGCGTCAAAATGTAGTTGGAGGCCACTGTGAGCCGCGTGCGGACATTGTAGCGAGCTATCTGCTCGTAGCGGGCAATCTCCTCTACGTAGAGCAGCTCGTGGATGCGGGACCGATAGTTATTCTGCGTCAGACGCTTCTCCACGATCGTGGACTGGGTGAGGGTGAAGGTGGCCGCCAGAGGACAGGGATAGCGCTCGAGCAGCTCCCGCTCGTGGTCCAGATCGCTGAGATACGCCTCGGTTTTCAGGTGGGTGCCGATGGTGGTCTCGAAGCGCGTCAGCTGGGTGTTGGCCACGTCCCAGCGGGTGGCCGAGCTGTTGATTATATCACGCTTGATCTCCTCGATCTTCTCCGCATCGTTCACGGGCAGCACGTCCACGCACAGGTGCCGCACCAGCAGCGGCTCCTGGCCCACATCGAAGCAGATGGCCTGCCGAAACGTTCCATAGATTTCCGTATGAAATTCGACGGTTACTTCGTGGATCAGCGTCGCAGGCTGCGGCGGCTCCTCCTCTCCTCCTTCCGCTGGCTGTGCCTCCGTGGCGGCGACTGCTGCTGCTGCCACCCACTCTTGGTCAGACTTGAGCTCCACTTGGGCCGAGGCTGAGGCCGAGGGCGTGCCCAGCTTGATCGACTTGAGCGCAAAGTGATTCCGATGGGCATCCTGCAGCAGGGCCACCGCCTTGAGCGGCTGCTTCGTCTCCAGCTGGAAAAGCCACTCGCGCTTGGAGGTCTTTGAGCTGATGCTGGTAACCAGCTGCTGCTCGCACTTGGCCTCTATCTCCGGAACTCGCTCACACATAACCCGCTCCGGCGCCGTCGCCTGGATCCATCGCTCCAGCACCTGTTCCGTGTACGACTTGCCGTAGAGCTCCTTCTCGCAGGCCTTCTGCACCCGCATGCGCCGGTACTCAAAACGCTCCTTCCACTCGTTCAACTCGTCCTGGCCGTGCGCCTCCACACACTGGGCCCCGTAGTGGCAGGTGTGCGCATCGCTGAACGCCTCGCACAGACTGTACGTGTCCAGGGTGTAGCCGCGAGGTGGCGGTCGCCATTTCCAGTCTCGCCCTATCCGGGGAATCAAATGCGAAATGAGTGATTGCAAATTCATGTTTGTATAGAAAATATATACGTATATAGAGAGATATATGTGAAGTAGTCACAGGTCAGGTCAGACCAGACAGACTGATCTCTCTGAGAGATTGAAAGCAACCTGAAATTCCTATGCCTCCCTTCTCAGAGAATTCTACTCTCTACCTAACAATGAAGACGAATCGGAAAAGGGTCTGTCTGTCTGTCCGCCGCACATATCAAATCATCATGGAGGAAATCTCAATTTTACAATCAACACATCTAGAACGCAATCTATTAAACAGATACGCGTTTACGGAAAAGGAAAGCAAATCAAAATGCTGATTTTCTTGTGGAGTACTTTTAAATTACTTGGATAAGATCCTGGCCTACGATTAAACATCTGGCAAATGGTAGGAAAAATTTTAGTTCCGAGTTCGAAACCAACATACAAAAGATCATGGGTGGGATACATGCAAATCTGTTGTTCTTTTGCCGATGGTATATCAACCCAACCGCTTGAAATAATCTGTGCTGTGTTACAAGATGCCTCTTCTTACAGAAGGTAATTTACTCTTAAATGTAAGTGGCTTTTTATTCTTAATTATATGCATCAAAGAAATTATTTCTGGAACCGGTGCGCCCGATTGTTCGAACAGCTGTTGAAAGGACACCATTTAGAGACCATGGTAAGCCAACTACTTTTGATTAAATGCTGATGTATGTGCCTGGGGTACGATAGTAAATAAAATAATGAAAATATACACCTGCGCGAATACCCGCGACAATTTAAGTGCAACTATTTATATTATTTTCTGTTAATTGCTGTCAAAAAATATCATTCTATGGGCCCACCAAAAAAAACCGACGACAGTTAATTCGCGGATGGCATGCATGCAATCACCTCTGAGGATGCCTGCAGCACTGGTCCACTGCCTTTGCAGTAGGGTCGTAATAAAAAACGATGGGTTTTGGATTGAATTGGATAAGAGATCCATTATTTCCTTTCGCCTCGTTTCGATTATCAATTTTGAGTGTCTTAAGCTCGAATGCGGGATGGCCCTTAGGAGCACTGAATTTCTTAATTTATTTTCCATTGAACACTCACCCTCATCGCTCATGATCACCTTTTGATGGGCCTCGGTCTGGCAGTGCTGTCGCAGTTCGTTCCTCGTCAGGAAATTGATGGCGCAGTAGCTGCAAGTGGTCGAGGGTGCCGCCTGATCCCCGCCAGATGCCGCATCAAGGCTGGGGCCATCTGCTGACGCCGGCTGGTGCTTGCCAGCCGTGAGCTTCATGGCCGCCAACAGGTCGTTTGTCTTGTGCAGATTTGTGTTGGAACTGGACATGGTGCTGCTACTGCCAGTGCTGCTGCTGCTACTGCTGCTCGCATAGCTGCCACTACCGCTGCCCGTTCCATTTTGCTGCTGCTGCTGTTGCTGCTGCTGCTGTTCGCGCTTCTTGAGACCCTTGTTGCTCAGCAGCTTGCTGTACTTGTCCAGGGGCAGATTGTTGGTGGCCCAGTGGTCCAGCTTGGTGTCCAGTATGGCCATTTCGTCCTCCAGTCGGGCATGCGGTATCTTCTGCGCCTGGGCCTTGTGCTGACCATTCATAATCATCTGGATGATGGACTTGTAGCGCTCCAGGGTCTTGGATATGTCCGAGAATATTTGCTGGCCGCTCAGCTCGTTAATCCACTTGCTCAAAAAAATCTCGGCATCCTACAGGGAAACCAAAGCCATCAGATATAATATTCACGTGAGGGCTGGCCGATTCAACACCCAACTTACCCCATACTTGTGCATCTTGAACAGAGCATGGACGAGCCAGCGACGGGCGCGCGAGACACTGGCCAGACACTCTGTCTGTTCGGCCAGCAGCGTGAGCACCTTGTAGGCATCGGCCAGACAGCCCTCGTACTTGCCCAGCTCCAGCAGACACTCGCAGCGGCCCAGTAGGCAGGCAATCTGCTGATCCTTCTGCGCCCGCGTCGACTGTGCGGATCCAGGCGCTGCTGAAATCAGCTGATCGTAGAGTGCCACGGCCCGGGCCCAGTTCCGTCTTCGGACCATGTCGTGGGCCAGCATCTCCTTTTCAGCAGCCATCGATCGTGGGAATCGTTTACTCGTTGGGGCTTCGACTTCGGCTCTTCGGCTGGTTACTCATGCATGTGTCGGGTGCTGCGTCTGATCCTTGTCTTGATTGCTCGTCTAAGTCCTATATTGATTCTAGATGGTGAAATTTAGGGACTGCTTCCGTCTGGATCTCTCCCATAACCATACTTACATAAGTTAATTGTTTACGGGTAGCTAATAGTAAGAAATCGATTCTTGGCTTTTACATTAGAGTTTTATATACTTTTTGGGCATTATGTTTACTGCAAAGCAAAGGAAACAAAGATTAATTAATATTCGAGTGTGGTGTGGAGAATCGAATTGTTTATAACAGACGCGGCAGTTGCCCCAGAGCAAATCTGGGTTCCCACAGAGGTGGCTCCACCTGATCCCTGCGTATATCAAACAATTCAACGCATTCTTATTCCCATTTTTCATTTGTACAATTTACGTTTGAATTTTTCTGTTACGCAAAATTTCATAAGAGCCATTTTCCCTCTCCCAGCGAAGGCCCGGGCCGGGCACACGCATTGAAGAGAGCACTCAAACAACATTTTCAAGCATAATTAAAAGTAATTTAAATTTTCTTCTTTCGTGCTTTTCTGTAGGTGCTGTTCTCCTTTCATGCGTGTGTGTACTTTGCTGCCGTTCAACTTTCGGCTTTCATTTATATGCGGCCTGGCATTCGGCGAGCGTTATTTGCAGTAAATGACGGCTGTCTGCTGGCGAATGCTTATTATTGAGTCCACAAATACAAGATATTCGATTGTAGTATTATTTAATGTTGTTTTTGCTGCTTTATATACTCATGTACGTGTATGTGCATGCACGAGTGTGTGTACATGTTTTTCTCCGTTGGTTTTGCCTTCTCAGCTGCCTGCAGGTGTTTTCGCCGCGTTTTAGTTCTTGAGTTTAGAGCCCCCAAACTAGTTTAAATACTAGTGTGGAACTATACTTTATTTAGTTGTTATTTTGCGCAAAGTCGGCGAATTTAGTGGATTTATTTTACCATTTTAGCTTTTACGTGCTGGGCACAGCAGACAGTCGTTAGTGTTGCCAAACGCTGAAAGTACCGCATGAAAGTATCGCATGTGGCAATTTAATTTGATTTGATAATTAATTATTAGCCAATGGTGCCATGCAGAAAAGCATTTTGTTTTATATGTTCAAAAATCATTAGAACGAAACACTTTTAAAATTTGTTGCAAAATTTCACAAAAACTAATTGTGAAAGCTGGGCGCATTTTACAACACTGAAGGCGAATGGGTTTTTGACAAAACAACACTATACTGCCATATAAAATAGCAACTTATATATGCACAATACATGCAAATACACGGCAATGCAATGCACTTTTATTTTTATATTTATTTTTATATTGCACATTAATCATTACGCGTGGCCAGCACAAAGCCATGCCATGTAAAATCTCAAGGCAAATAACGCAAGTCAGAAGCCAGCTGTCACTTTGCAACCGAACATAATTTTGTATTCGTTTTCCCGATGTTTTTCCAGATAATTTCGTTACCTTTGCACTTATTCTTAATGTTTATTCACTACTTGCTAATTATATTTTATTTTACATGGTTAAGCACAAAACTATGAGAGAAAATGCACATCACATCACGTCGAAAATTGTTAAAAATAAGTTATGTATGTATGTGAGGCAGAGCTGCCATTTTAGCTTATTTACGGCTATATTTAGCACCTTAAGAAGTATTACAAATAAAACAGATGCAATTGTAAAACCTACGATCAAATGTATTTATTAAATTGAAAGCATTAAGAACATACGGCTCTATTAGAGTTAAGTCAAAGTTGATACTATTTTAGTTTTGGTTGTGCAGGCAATCGATCCATTAAAATTTGAATTCATAAGCGAAATGCCAGAGAGGATTCTTAAATAAAAATATCAACACCACAAATATGTTAAATTGTTTGTTTAATTTTAGCTTATTTATTTTCAGGCTTAGCCGAATCTAGCTGAATCTCTAACATTCTGGCAGCACTGATGGAAAATTCGCAAAATGCCGCAGCAGTGTTGGCAAGAGCAAGAAGATTAGTGCTGCCCAGCCCGCGAAACGCTTAACCCTTGAGAGGGCAATACAAGAAATATAATTTTGTTGAGAGGTTATTCTTACACTAAACATTTATTAAAAATACACATTTATAATGCAAGTAAAATTGACATAAATCACAAAAATAAAATGGACTAAATGTACGCCACGTAAAAAGTTAACGAAAGAATTTTTTGGCAAATTTGATGACCTCCATAGCTATTTTCAATTCCCGGGCACCCCTGACGCCGAGAGCCTCCAGATCTTCCAGTGTCATTTGGATCAGAACTTCTATGTCGATTTCCTGGCGCGTGAACATCTCTGTGAGGTGCTCGTTGCCAGTGCGGTTCAGAAGCGAGCGCACCCGCGGACTAAGCGTGGGATGCTCCACCGGGGATCCGTGCTTGAACCGCGAATAGGTGCTGTCACTCAAGCCGGGTTCTCGCTTCACCTTGCGAGTTGTTTTACTCGATATCGAGTTACTCCTGCTGGTACTGAAACTACGGGTTGTTCCTCCACCCTCCAAAGAGCTCCCGTTTGCTGTGCTCTGCATATTGGGCGAGAAAACAGATCGCGTGCGCAAAAATGACTGCGAAAAACGTGATGGCCCGCCACTCGAATGACTGGATGACTGTCCATGTGGCACAGTTAGGCGACTAGGCTTCAGGCTGCGATGGGTGCTCCGGCCCGTGGTTTCATCGCCGGTGGGAGTCAGCCCGTCAGGGCTCTCAAACTTGAAGACCTGTGTGGACAGCGGAGTCAATGGCGTCAGCGGTGATCCGGGATCTGCGAAAGAGTATCAATAACAATTGGCTGGCTGGTTTACTAAGCATTTTGGCAATTACCTCTCCAGGCGCGATTGTATCGTTCCATCTTGGAGCTGCCTTATATCTTTTGAAACAATTTTAAATCGGAACAAACACGGACACACAATTGGAATTTTTACACAAGAAAGGAGGCCTAACTGTAATTCACAGTTACTGTGATCAGTAAAACCGCGGCAGTATCTATCAAATATACTCAGAATGCCCCTCAGAAATATACCAAAATGTACCTTTCATCTCAAAATATACCGTAATATACCGTGGAAAAAAAGGGGCCTCTTTGTACTTGCTAAATTACTGGCTTTCAGCACGATCACCTCATCCTCAAAGACGCAGCCGTTACTTCTGCGTAGAGCAGGGAAAGACCCATCCTTAATGGTGGAGATTCAGACACAGGACGCCCTCCCTGACAGCGTAGAGCTGAAGAGAGCACGACAACCTCCTGGATTGTTAGAAATAGCCTTCCGATGGGCAAAAGTTCTAGTCGCAGATCATCGACTAGAGAAATGGACGCAAGCACTGGAAGGAGGATAAAGACTTCTTCCCGTTAAGAGCTGATAAGGTATTTCTATAATTACATTTCATCTGTAAAAATTACAAAAATACAGTCGAACCTACACATATTTATTACCTGTACAGTTTTGATTTTTCGGTTGACTTAATAACTCCCCGAGTTATTCGTGGTGTGTACACTTCAGTCATATGCATGTATTTTGATTCACTTGTAGAAAATTTGTGTTAGTTGATGAAGGGAAAAATACAAAAACTATAATTAAAAATTTTGAAATAGCTAAAACGTGTTTCTATGAATTTTAATGTGTTCATTTAATTATATATTTATAAAAAAATTAATGTTTTAAAATTTGTTCTGTGAAAAAAAATTTCCGAAACTAGACCCACCCCAGGAACAAAGTGGTTATAATTTTCCAACTTCGACTGTATAGCGATCGCCAGTCCTTCCAAAACCTTACACAACCACTTGTAGATTTTAAATTAGGACACTACTTGTCATAATACAATTTGTTTTCCTCAAGGAACCAAACCGAGTTTTTTGTTGATATTTTTGAGTTATGTTAAATTTATAGCTACACTTATTAGCTTTTTAAAATGCTTGATTACAAGCATATGTAAATAAGATACTTTAGAGCTACCTCTGAAAAAATCATAAAAAAGTTCTGCCATAGAAAAAAACCATAATTCATTCAAAAATGTTAAAGCCCCAAATCTATCAGAAAAAGTCAGTTTTGTTTCATTGAGGAAAAATCGTGTCAAGTAGTGTAATTTAACCGCCACGGGAATTGAAATTAGGTTTTCAAAACATTATACATTTGATTAGTCGGAATAAATAATCCAAGTTCAAGGCACCCGAGACGCCATTAATATTTAGCATTTAACATGTCAAGTACCAAATGTTGCTTATACTCGTATATCTTCACATAATATTATTTGGTTTCTAATTAAAGCGTGTTTGGCCAGTTTTTACAGCTGTTGTTGTTGTTGTTGCCCCTGCACTGTGCTTCGATTTTTGCGTCGAAGTTTTTGTGAACAACAAATGAACCGATAAAAAGTAAACAATTGCAAAACAAAAACAAAACAAAAATGTGCAAATTAAATGATCAGAAATAATCAATTTAATTCATCAAAGTTGATGATGAAAATGCACAATTTGTATGGGCTTTATTCTCTTAATAGCCGTATCATGGTAAGTTTGCCGTGAAATCATGAAAGCCGTCGAAGCAGCGTACAAAAGCCCTCGCACTGCCACCTGTTAAGACTAGACACCTTTCGTTGTTGCTGTTTCTGTTTTATCCTATTGCTTTTATTTTGTTGTCTTTCCGCTTTCGCTTCGCCATTCGCTATTCGGCAAGCTCCCTTTCCCTTTCTCACTCTATGTGTTCCTGTCTCTGTTCCCTGTCCACATGTGAGGCTTGTTTGTTGTTGCCGGCTTTTTACCGAAAACAGCTGAGACCCCCCTGCCACCCACCATCCCTCCCACAAACGGTAGCATAGAGAACCAGCTGCTTTGTGTTTATATTTTTTTCACGTCTGCGCACCGTCAGCCAATCATCCGCACTCCTCTCCCCACGGCCCCACACACCAGACACGAAGCCACTGCCGAAGCCGAGGCCGAGCGTCGCCGCTGGAGAACCATATAAAACGGCCCCACATCGCTGCTTGGGGCTGAGTCGTCTAACGGAGTTTAACCCAAGCTGAGAGCGAGAAAAGTTCTGGTGCTAGTCGCAGAAAGCACCATTTCAGACAACGAAAATTCTGCCTGCCTCGAAAATTGTTGCCACAGTCATTGTGAAAAACAAAAACAAATAAAAATTTCGCACAGGTCCCAAGCAAGTGATCCGAAAAATAAAATACATACAACCTGCGCTGGGTTGTGTTGTGGTGTGAGAGAATAATCGTATGGCATAAAAGCAGCACGCAAGTGTTGCCCAGATTAAAAATAAATAATAAATCCGACAGAAATTGCAATCAATAAGTAACAAAAATCCCCCCTCAATTGTTTAACCATTTGGCTGGCCAGTGTTCTTGAGACATGCAAAAGTGGCCAACAGAGTGCTAACAAAATCATAGAAAAACCCCCACCAACGGAACGGTAACTTGCGAAACGAAACAGTTTTTTTCCAAGTGTTTGCTGCCGCGCTGCGCTGGCTTCGTCGCTGCTGCGCTGCTCAACAAAAGAACTTTGGGTATGTTTGTATTTTCTTCGAGCTTTGCCTTTGCTCCGCTGTTTGTTTTGTTTTGTTAATTAAATTAAGCAATTAAACGAAACACACAAAAAAATTGTATTTGTTGTTTGCCCAAGCTCAATTCTTTATTTCTTTGCGATTGGATTACCTCATGCACGGGACTGAGACCGACCTCTCCGGAGTCTAGCGGAGGGGATTGCAAAAGTGGCTTTATTATTAATTTTTGCGTTGCGTTTCGTTTCTTGGTATTGGCAATTATTACAACATTTGCACAATCGGTCAGTCATTGGCGGAGTTGATGGTATGCTGCACTAGTTTTTGAACCCATTGTAAGAGGAGTATGAATACCATTTTCGTATACCCTTTAGACGTACACGTGTTGGAAGGCTATATTGGCTATATGCAAGGAAGTCCCACCGCCCCGGCCCTTCCTTGTGGGAATTCTACCAGTTGATAGAAAAATATACAATATACAAATATACATTGTATACGGATATATTGATAGTCAGTCCGATCAGTTGATTATTTATTGTTCCTATCAATGAGAGTGCTGTGGTGTATCGGGTATCCTGTAGTCGGAATATCAACTCTATCGCTCGTACACGTTCTTTTTGTTGATTTTACTTTTACTTTGTGCGCTGCGCTTGGAAATTCAAATAAAAACTCAAAAAACTTTTTTAATAATAACAAACGCAAAAGAGAAGTGTGCTGAAGAGGGGTGCGAGCAGACTGCACTGGAATACTCGTATATTTAATTGAACAACAAAAAGAAAGCCAAACAATCATAGGCACCCATTGCAAAGTGGTTTGTTGTTGCTGCTCCCCGCTCAAACGGTATACAATGGACACAGACTACAACTTCCAGCTAGAACAAGCGCTATGAAAACCCTGAAAATGAACTGAACCCAAATTAAATCAGAACATTTTTTATCGAAAGTCTTTGAAAAATATTTAACAAAGTAAAAGTACATTTTTAAATTTTAAATTTAGAACTACTTGAAAAATGCATCCATTCTTTAGATCCCGAAAATAGGAATTATTAGAATTAAGAGTTATTGAACATAATTTATACACACATAGATACATATGTATGTATGTACATATGGATATTTAGAATCTAAATTTTAGATGATGTCGCACGGGCCAATCGGCTTAAGAATTTAATGAGAAAAAAAGTCAACATAAGCTGGATTTTTATTTTGACAAAAGACTTAACTTAACCATAAAGAAACAGAAGTGATTTTCGCTGCCAACAATTCAAATGCTGATTCGGAATACTGAGGAAACATTTTAATGCAACCTATATTAAAAGTTGTGCATACTATTTTTTAAATTTTATGGTTGTTACACGAGACAAACATTTTTTTGGTTATACAAATTAAAAAAAAATACCGATAGCCGAGAATATGAAAGAAATATTTAGGGGAAAAACATTTATCATAAATTATCCTTTTTATAGGAGATAATAATAAAGGAAGCTAGCTTAAAAAATATCGAACAATATGAACTTTTATCGGATCATACATATGTATGTAGTAATGTGATGTTTTTCTTGACTTTTAACTTTGTTAATATGATTCTCATTTTATTTTTTTTATGTGACTGCACAAGAATATACTATGAGAATATTCGTAGTGTATTATTTTCTGATGGCTGTGCATATTTTTTTCTTACATACGTATGTGCCTTGCCTACTCTGCTTGCCGTTTTTCTTGCCCTTTTTCTGCTCTTTTGATGTACCCTCGTTGGTGATAGTGTGCGTATTGAGAGAGAGGATCATCACACATAGATCAGATAGGATCTAGGAGACGGTAGGCGATACGAGATGTCTTCGAACGTGAATGCTTTGTGTTAGGAAAACAAATTTATCGTGATTGTCATTCACGTAAGGGGAAAAGGCAATCGATAAGGCTCTCAGTCTCACCCATGCTCTATATTTAAATGATAAAGAATGTAAAAAATTTTCCTCAAGCCTCCCTCAATTTCTTTGCCTAAAAGCAGATTTAAATGAATGCGGTGCAACTTTTTGGCTTAGCTGATTTTTAACTTTTTTTTTTTGCTTGGAAACTTGCCCCTGGCCCTACTCTAAAATGCAAATTAAATGCGCCAAAGTGTTTGTGGAAAATTAAATGGAAATAATTGAATTAGGCTTAAATCAAATGACAGCCATTCAATTGAATTCCAATAAAAGTCAACAGTCGCATTGAATAAATAAATATGTAATCATTATAGATTCGTGTTTAGGTGTGGAAAACCCATGGAAACGTTTGAGCAGCTTCGCAAATTTGCATAAGCCACCAAAGAAAACTAACTGAGGGGAAAAACTTAGCACTCAAGACTTTCTAGTTGGTCGATTTTATTCGAAAGGACATGTGACAGGCAGCAGGAAAAGCTGCCAATTAGAGCAGGATGTCCATGGCAGGATTTAGTTTTGCAAATGCACAGAAATGGAAATCTTTTAAATAAATTAAATTCTCAAATTTCACCAATGGCAAATAAAAATCTGCCTCTCAACACTTTAGAGTTCTCTCGACAAAAAATCCATAATTAATTGTCGGAATAAAAACATTTAAATCAAACGAAAAGTGGCAGAAATGTGTGAAATGTTATACATACTCGTACAAAGATATCTCTTTCGCTCTGCCTCTGTGTGCTGTGCTCCATTAATTCCCCAAGGATATGTTTCCACTTTGAGAATGAGAACGAGAATGAATATGAATGTGCATCGTATATTTTGGTAACTTGAGTCGCCTGCATTGGGGATACGACCGAGGAATACCCTAGATTAAAAAATAGCTAAATACCCAAGCTCTTATTTGTATTATCACTGACTGAAACCTGCATAGATAAGGATAAAATAAGGTCGTTTTATTAGGCTGTTCAAGATCCCATTAATATTAATGTTTCCTGTCCATCCTCCAAGAAAATGGATACTTAATGCGAATGTATCTAGGGAATGCAACTTATTAAAGGGCGTAGCGAATCTGCAAGTGTTCAGCAGGGATTACCTTCGTTTTGAAAATTTCCAGCTCAATGTATGCCCATTGTATTTCAGACAGGACAGGAGACAGAAGACAGGAGACAGGAGTGGAGTGGGGCGAGAGTTGAACCGAGCCAAAGTCACATGAGAGCAATTTTAAAACAGTAAAATATATAAAGCAAAGGCAAACAACTGATCAAATCTCGACGCTATTGCAATGGGCGTCGTTTTCTGAAATGACGTCTTAGATGGGAGCATACGAACAGCTAAGAAAAAAGAACAGACTAAACCTGGAACCCAAAGAAGTGGTGCAAGTGGAGCAAGAAGCAGATGAAGATGGCAAACAACTGAGGCTGCAATAAACCTCGGCACGGCAAGACAAGCCAATGGAGGAGCTGCAATATTGGGAAGCAGTTGAACCTCCTTGGTGCTTTGGTCCTTGGGTGCTTTGGTGCTTGGGTTCTTGGGTCGAATAGCGCAACAGAATGTCAATTACTTGGATGTGAGGTTAGGTCAAAGAAGGACTTGATTTTCATTTGGCAATCCCCACCCTGCCCCAAGTAAGGAAGGGTCACTTTTTTTGGGCTCTTCCGATTGCCTTTGCCCTCGTTCCTTTGACTAATTTAAGTCTGTTGCATTCGGCAATCGTTTTGCGGAAAGCAATAAATTTTCATGCAGATGCAGAAAATTTTAAGGATTAAGGGATGCAAGCAATTTTTTACCACTTTCCGACTGCCTGATTGTGTGGCTCGATTTGAGGTTTGATTTTTCATATTCCAGCCGCATCTCTAACCTCATCCTCCCCTTTCCCTTTGTGCATTTGCAATAGAAAAGTGAACTGAAGTTGAGTATTAGGTCGTGGCTTTGTCCCGGCCCGGTCCGGTTGTCCTGAGCTCAGGTCCAAGCGTTTTTCTGTGGGCTTTCATTTATCGATGGCCCGTTTGCATGTTTGTCTGTCAATTGGATTTCGCCCTGTAAGTGAGCTTTGAGTTCTGAGTTTCTCTTTCCAAGAGGCAGTCGCAGTCGGCAGGTACTTGCTTGCCTTTGAGTTAACATTCAAGAGGCTGGGCCGAGGTCGTCTGGAACAATTCTTTGTGCCTTTGAGCTTGGAATTCCTGTTTCGAGAAATTCGAATTCGAAATTGTTTACCAAATGTTTACTCTCTCTTTCTATATTGAGAATTTCTTTGATTTTAAGATTGAAAAACCCTCAAAGCCAAGCCATGCGCTTGAATCGCCCTCATCTGATGGAAATAAGCTTGTGCCCACTAAATCGAAAGAAAAGTCGAAACGTAAGTCAGTGCTACCCTACGAGACATACATATCTCTCATTTAATGCAGGGGAATCTCATCCACGCCATTATCCATCATAGCTGATGTAAAACCATTGAGGCACTTTCGATGCTATCGATGGTTTTCTTTCTTCGATGCCCATCGGTTTTCCAAAGATCAGCTTGAAGTTAAATTCTTTCCTTTTTTTGCATTTGTTACACATTTTTGATATTTTTATGGTTATCTTATTATCTGATGATTGAGTCAACACGTCTACGTTTAATTAAAATCGTGATAAAAACAAAAAAAAGATATATCAAAACTATCAAATTAATTCTAAAAAAGAGTTTTTGTTTTGGTTGTTTTGTTTGGCAAGGAAGGGAACGTTGGAGAGTTGGGCTACGTGTTGAACGACTTTAGTGCACCACTTAATGTGGAATTTAATCTAAAAATTAGCTAAGAAGTATCTGCGTTCGAGTTGCAAAAAAAAAAACAATAAATGGGGGGCAGTCTCGTAAGCTACAAAAGGGTATAAACAGCCCCCACAATAATAGTTACAGTAACTGTAACAACAATAGCTAGGACGGACTGAGTCTATGACTATGATGAGGCTTACTCCACGAGAGTTACGTCTGCTGGCTGTAAAGGAAGGGGAAATACCAGTCGAGGAAGAAGTTGAAGTCGTCGCATCAAAATGAATGGATATAGTTTAAGCGTATGAAAAACATACTCGAAACGGAAGAACTAATGGATGGATGTATGGCTGGCTGACTGGCTAAAAGATGGGCCCTGACAGGCGACGGAGAACTGTCAGATCGTAGTGATGCCGCTGCCACTGCCACTGGCACAGCTACTGCTACTGATGTTGTTGTCGCTATTTTATTCTACTATGAACTCGGAACGCGTCGCGTCATTCGCAATTTTTCTATTGTTTGCGCAGTTTTTTTTCGTCGTGTTTTGTTCCTTTTTGCACGTTACGTCTGCTTGTCTGACAGCTGAGCACTGTTTATATGCCAGACATATACGTATGTATATGTATATGTACCACATACAGATATCTGGCTAATACTTATGTCTGGTTTCTGAGAGTGGGGGCAGCCAACAGACAGACGACTGTCTGTCGACAGAGTTCGTTCGTATTACCCCGTCAATCTTTACTTTCATGTGCGCTCGTTTGTTACGTTTTTACACTGCCAGCGAGGGGTAAGTGAGTGCTGAGGATGTGTGAGTTGAGGAACAAATATTTATCAGTACTTTGATTGGGGAGTGGGTAGTATTTATGTAGTTGGTTATATTAGCATACTTTCCGTTTCCTTTTTAACCATTACTTTGAGAGCATTGGAGCAATTAATAACCATGCAAATAATAAAAACTAACAATTAAATTTTTTACTTTTTCATATATATTTTTTATTTTCGTACAAATTCAGAATCTGGTTACACTACACGTAAAGTGAACACAGTCTCCGCAGAGAGTAAAACGCATTTTCTAAATGAGGGAGCAGGATATCAAACACACTTTCATAGTAAATAAAAAAATTAAACCAGAAAACCTCTAATAGTTTTCATCCATATTAAAATCTTAAAAAAGCTCACACCTAAAGAAGAACAAAAAATATAACATACATACTCGTACATATTCGTACATACTCGTACATACCTACACAGACGCGACGAATGCTTTGTCCTTGTTTGCTGCTGGAGAAATGAGCAAAAAATTCCACCGAAACGGCAAAAGAAGTGGGTGGCGGGGGGGAAAAGCTAGAGCTGGATCTGAAACTGGGGGAACGAGTGCCTTGTGTCAGAAGTGACACTATTTTCTGGTGTTGCCACAGTAGAAATTCGCTAATGCTCGCTGTTCCAGGCAGCAGCGGCATTTGGTACACTGGGGATCCAGATCCAGCGCCGCCATGTTGCAATTATTATTTCCGGCTGGAAGCAAAATAAAGTTGGATATGCAATGAGCAGGAAGCAGCACACAGGAGGCGTGGCGTGTGAAAAAATGAGGCCTGCTAACATACACGCAGACACACACTCTCATGGCCGCTGTGTTGGTTAACCTCAAAGCGTGCTAGAAATGAGACCGTGAGGAAGGATAGTTTCGGTCGACGAAGTCAAAAGGTGCATACGCAGCCCAATTATTTATTCACGTCATTCACGATCGGAATTCATCTTTTGTACACACTCTGACAGCAGTCACAGAGCCGCGCAGCAGCTGAACACTTTCCTTTGCACACGAGAAACGGCTGCAATAAATCTACTGAAATCTTCCAACTCTTCTTGCATCACATTAATGTGCGTTTGTCAGAGATACCGCTCTTCTTGAATCCTTACTCAAATCTCAAAAAGGGACTGGGACGGAGATGCCCGAATATAAAAACTTATTCTGCTGATCGTGCATCACGCGACTCTCTCAGGGCGAAAGGGTTTCTCAGTCGGTTATCCTCAGCTGCATTCCAGCCAGCAAAAAAATATCCGTACGTAGCACAGCGACTGCGACGTCGTCGTCGTTTCCTCTTTTGTTTGTGCGAAGCGCATAATTTGCGAGACAAACATGCAAAAATGCCCCAGAAGTGAAAAAAATCCAAACCTACATATATACACACACACACACTCAAAAATACAGAGGCAGCGGCATGCATACATATGTATGTATGTACATAAGTATGTATGTACGTAGGGGGAAAATGGCGAACAATTCCCCAGAATATTGAAGTGCAAAATGGCGAGGAGCGCCAGGCCCAAAGGGGTTGCTGGGCAGGAGGGGGTGTGTGTGTGGTAACGGGATTGAAGATTTTGAACTTTTTGCGGTGGCCGTCGACGACGTCTGGGCCGCTGCCGCCGTTCGTTTCGTTTCGTTTCGCTTCAAGACGCAAAGTTTATCTTGCGCTTAGGCGCAACGGCAGACCAGCGTATTGCAACGGCTTCATCACAAAGTAACCGCTTCTAACGGTACTCCTTTCCCTCCTCTCCTCTTCACCCGTCCCTTTTATCTGTTTGTGTGTGTTTCTGTTTGTGCCAGTTGGTGTGGCAGCTTTTGGGGCGCTCTTTGACTTGTTTATGGTTATAAGTTGATAGCCGAAATAAAATCCTCCAAAAGGGATTTGGCTTGTGAGGCTCTGTGGGCCCACAACCTCATTATTGGAAAGACAAAATGAAAACTTCAAAGCGAACGAAATCCGACGGCCAAAGCTGGACGAAGGTACCGTTTATTTAAGGGAAATACCCTCTCTCCCCACTCTGCTGTTACATTATTATTTACCCCATTCGTGTACGTGTGAGGATATTATTGACTAACGGCTGCAGAAGACGGGAGGGAAATTTATGATGATTCCTTGCTCGAGTCTCGAATGTAAGTTAATGAATACATGAAAATATATGTAATATGCCGCTTGTGTTCTGATGAATCCACCCCCTCTGTGCTGGGCCGCAAACATTTATAATTTATATACGATTGATAGGGGAAATGCATTTGTCATGTATTGGGATTTATTTCTCAGAGTCCCTTACCATCTCCCCCAATCTGGACTCTCCATCACCCACAGACTGACAGCTAAGCAATAATAAACTATGTAAATAATTATAGATATTGCCCAGAATCGCGTGGTGCCTGTCACCGCATCGACATCTGAAACTGAAACTGAAACTCAACTCTCAATTTTTCCCAGTCTAAACAACACGTCTGCTGGAACTGGCACAGTGGTGCGGGTATAGCAGCACAGTCGCAAAGTATAAACGAAATGGAATCGTAAAAACTTAAACAAGTTAAAAATAAACAGTAGACCAAATCCCCGAGAACGTTAAGAAAGCAACAGAAACGTTTGTTTAGCACTTGAAAAATGTGCTCGACTGCACAAAGGAACAGGAACGGCATACAACCCGATCATCAGGCACAGTCCACCCTCCCCTTAAGCCCTGTACTTTGTACTGTCAACCTTTGTATGAAAATTTTTTAAGCCTTTTCTAGTTAGCCTATGTGGACGCTGACAGGCCTGCGTGTGAAGGCATTTGGCGGTTTTCTATACAAAATGGACAGTGGTTTAAGAAGCATATTCAAATGGGAGAAATTTAAAATCCCAATAAAATACCAATTCTTATTAAATATTATTAAAACCATATGAAATCATATTTATTTTTCCATGAAAATAAATTTTGATGAGTATATTTAATTAAATTTGTATTAATGGAAATCAAAAATATTTTATTTACATATTCAGATCGAAAGGCAAGAAGTTTTGTTCATAAATAACTAATCGTTTTAAGCACAGTGCCTAACCTTTTTCATTTTGTTTTTGTCACTGTGGTCACGTCGTTGTCATCAAGGCAACCAAGGCTCCACGCCCTACACGCCTCTCCTCCCTTCATCAAAAGAGCAGTGAAAAATGGGGGAAAAGGCAAAGAGAGACGAGACTGACGGTGTAGTCAACCCTACCCCAGAAGGGAAAACTTTGGGGACAAACCGAGGAATACAACATAATTGCAATTTGCGTAATTGTGCCCCTAAAGCTGAATGAGAAATGAGCGGCAACGAGTCGTGCCTGGAGTAAGTGAGAAGCGACCAGAGCCAGAGCTTGCTTAGCCAGCACGCGGATGACAGAACCCGGACGGACAGTGCGGACATTGCGGACAGTACGCACAAGTGAGCGGACGGAATGGAGCACGGCTAAAATATGAATATCCGAATGTACTTAATAAACAAAAATACAAAAGAAAAGTAGCCAAAACAAACAGAATGTAGTATGCATGAAGAGCGCGAACAATGCTCTCACTCCCACTCCCAATCCCACGCCCGCCTACAGTGGGTGGAATGCCACATTTTGGGGTACTCAGATCGCCAAGGGGGATACTGGAGTCGAGGGAAGCTGTTGGCTGCCGTATGACACCCATGGAAAACTGCAGCGAACTTTTAATATATTTTTTCTCTGTTTTTTTTTCCCCGTTGGGGAATATTTTTAATTTTAATATGCATGCTGGACGTTGCCCCGTCGTTAGAGGTTGGGATTGACGCTGGGGTTGTGTTTGGCCACTGGGGATATCATCTGAAAGTTTTTTGGGTTGTTATTGTGTATTTTTGAGGGATCCGTTCTCTAGCGTTCCCCCGTAAATATATTATGCTGCGACTTTTCCTAATGAATTAAGATGGATTGGAAGTATCTTTTGTAAAGGAATGTGTCATAAAGATGAGTGTGGCTTCCACAAATGGACTTCAATAATTTTACCAAAACTTACTTTCACAATTTGGAAAAAAAGTTTATAAATTTCTTACAATTGAATCATTACATTATGGGTCATACCAATTAACAATTAATGACTATAAATAATCTAGGGAAGAAAAAGAAACCATCTACATAATAATTTTCGCATAGTAAATCCACAATTGCTGACCTCCGCATGGACTGGCCGTGTAAAGCAGCCCCTACACGTCAATTTTGAGCTCTGCTTGAGTCGCCTTCACCTTTTTTGTGGGCCATGTGCTGGCCATGTTCTCGGCAAAAGTCAATGGGGACTAGCAAAAAAAGCTCAAAATTACATACATACTCGTACAAGTTTGTGTGTACAGTCCACCTACGCGTAGAAAACCCGAGGTTGTTGCCGCTGTGGCTGTTAGCCAGCTTATTGTCAACTATTTAAATGCTGCAATTTTGGCCTTTTGTGCAGTCGGAATGTGTGAGGCGGCCCGAGCAGCCATTACACTTGTGGCCATTGTTTGCCTTTATAGCCTTTTGTTGCATAAATCGTTTACACAGAAAAAGAAGGAAAAGTTACTGCTGCTCTCGCCACTTTTTTCCCCTTCTGCCGCTGCCGCTGCTCTTGCTGTTCTGTTCTTGTGGTGGCTGCTGGTTGCCGTGTGTAATTTGTCATTCACACCACGTGATTGGCAGAAGGCGAAGCGAAACGAAGAGGTGGCGAGGTAGAGATGGCGGTGGCAAAGGATCCACTTGAAGCTGCAGTACTGCAGTTGTACTTTTACTTTCTCCCTACAAGCCCCATCCGAGGCACCAACACCCAGAATTTTTAATGGCAGCGAATACACGCGTAAGACGCGACCATTTCCATAATGCAGCACAAGAAGCGCTCAGCAACTAGCACCGTCAGTGAGCATTGGTTGCACGCTGCTCAAGGAAAACCAAAGTGATTCGGCTCGGCTTTCGCATACTCTGTACTGAAAACGCTAGTGTGGCGCTGCTTCCTAACAGTCGGCTTAATATGAATAATTTACCCTACGCACAACTTTACGCATCTTCACACATCTTTCAAATAGTTAATATCACAGATGTAAGTTTACGAAATCTAAAAGCGATTCACTGCCACTTACATTACGTCACATTCCCATAAACTCTACGATTACAGCGCATAAAAACAAAACAAAAAACCCAAAACCAAAAAGAGAGAACAAAACTTTTTACACTCAAACTGTATTTAAACGACTTGGATCTGGGTCTGCGTGAGTCTTGACGCAGCATCTCCATGATATTTTTTTGCTCCTTTTGGCGTACTTTAGTTCTTAAAATACTGCGAACGTGATCGAAATGTTTGGCTGTGTAATACATTCGGATGCTCGGTGCTTGCAGACAGTACTCCCCATGTATCACTTGAATATAAATTTATTTTATTTTATTTCGTTTTACATTTTGTTCGAATTTATGTAAATTATTCACTGAATTTAGTGGATTTCATTTGGAGTGAGGGGAAGTGTGTCTTTGGCAGCCATCGAAGTTAATAAAATAAATATAAATTGTCTGTGAGCAGGGATCCACAATTGTAACCAATTCACAGACCCATAAATACGTATAAATTATTCAATGCAGCTAGCTAATTGCGAGTATGTTTAATTTTTTCCAAGTTACGTTTCTTCGAGGTTAAAATCTATAAAATATTTCATTAGACTTGCTCCACAAAGTTTTCTAGCTGTCGTCTTCTCCTATTTGTAGATTGTAGAGACTTCATCTCATACTACTATTTTCAAGGTACCCACATACATATATTTATCTAAAACATTTATCCTGCTGCCAAGTATAGAAAAACCGTTCTGTTCGCTTAATAATTTTCTTTTGAGCGTTCATCGTTTTACGAGTTAATAACGTACATATAACGTATACGCCACCGTAATCAGTTTATTCATTAAAATTTTAGTTATGTTTTTTTTTGGTGTTGCCAAACACGATTAATATGCTTGTTGGGTTTTGTATTTACTTAGGTCTAAGTATCGTAACCAGAACAGGTGGTAAACGACTTTGGGGCTCCCCTCAAAACGTTGGGCCTCTCAATGACCTTTTGTCTTAATTACACAGACACGCACAGCCCCACAGCCCCACAGCCCAGTCGACCTGTTTCAAGGCGAGACGGCTCTAAGAGCGTCTCCCATGCAAAGAAATATTAATGAGCTGGCTCCGAGCTCCGAGTGCTGTCCAAACAACAGCAACAGCATTTTGTCTACCGCTTTGTTTGTCGTTCGTTTGCCCATAGATTTTTGATTCAAATTTAATTACTTAAAGGAAATTATACTTAAATTGGCTTTCGGCTCGGTTCGGCTCACGCAAGTGGAAAACATTTTCATCATTTCTTCATCAAGACTATTTTGGGGTTGGTTCGACTAGTGGGGGTGTTTTTTGATTGGGTACTGGTGCTCTTTTCTGTGTGTGTTGAATGCTATTAAAAAGGCTTTCAAGGGTTACTTGAAAATCAATTAATCCATTAAATTGTAGATATTTAATAGCACAAAATATTTTTGGCTCCCTCGATGGCCGTATTTGGGATATTTTGCAGCAATTTAGGGGTTTTAACTAAATGAAAATGATATTTTCAACGGTCTGTAATTAGGTTAAGCACTTTGTTCGGGATGCTTAATTAAGTTGATCAATTATGGTCGTTTACTAATGATTCATAATTATAAGTATTCTAAATAGTTCAGGTACCCATTATGGGTATTTTATTTGAATAATAAAATAGAATGAGTGCCTATAATAAATATAGTTAAAACATTAAATATAAAAATATATGTAACTTCTCAATTTCAGCGTAATCTTTAGTAATAAGTTAATTATTCTCTTAAATATTTTTCGTATTTTTTTAAAAGAATATTCATTGGATACATATATTTTATATCATATGTGCTACATTTGTACATCAACACAGTCATATTTAAATAAAAATACAAAAAGCACAAACAATTGCATTGACTTTTAGCATTTATGTATATTCACATTGAATCAAAATGTTTATTATATAAATAAAACTGCAGACCCAAAATACGATGACAGTTTTTGTACTTTTCTAATTAGAAAAAAATTGAATGCACTTATAATTCTTTGACTTATTAAAACAAATCTTTAAAATGTATTTCTTCAAAAATATAGTAATCAGACTCTGTTTGTATGCACATTTCGTTTTTACCCAAGTAAATTGCACAAATATTGACAATCTGATCAAGCAAAGTTCATAGCCGAAACCAAGAAACCATTGCCACGACAATTTGCCAAACCCCAAATCAAATACCACATTTTCATCACAAGAAAAGTGTCAGCCGAAGAGAAAATTTGCCAAAATTCTAATTGTGCCAAGAAAGAGGCAAACAAACAGAAACAGAAAAATGCTTGCATGGAATACGTACGTATGTATGTTTGCATAGAAAATCCTCGCATATGCAAGTAAATCATAGTTCAAGGCTGAATTTAATGCATTTGCAGCCATCCCGGGCTTAGCACAAGGGCAAAGACCACTTGGGCCTGGCTGTACTTCAATAAAAATGCAATGTTTCATGCACAAACTATACACTAGCACCATAAATACACACACACACATACATATACATATAAGAGCAAGCACATGCATACTGGGATACTCATACCACGTAGCAGTACCATATAGAAGACCGCAACTAGCACTTAATACAAATAGAAATACAAATGGGAGAACGGAACTAGGCTGCCCCCAGCCCTGGGAGAGGGTAGCCAAAGTTACATCAGAAAAGAGAGCTTTGCCTGACCTTGACTTATACACACTTATAACAATTATTTTTATATTTTAGCATTTTTTTTCTCTTTTTTTCTCTGCTGCTCTGACGACTGCTTATAATTCCAACAGAAATCATTAAAAAAAAAGAAGAAACAGAAACCCACTCGACTTGATGCAAATAAGCAAAGCAGCAGCAGCGTTTGCTTTGAGTGATGCTTATGATGAGGCAGCGGCAGCTGAGTGGGTCAGCAGTCGGGGCAGGCACATGCAACCACAGTGCGAACTGGCTATGGCGAGCCATGAGACACAAGCGAAGGAGGGTTTGGGGTCTGGAATGTGAGGGTTCGAGTGATTTATGGCAGAAGTCAAAGGGAAGATATAATGGCATAAAATAGGAATATGTATATATATGCAAGTATATAGTGGAGGACAACTACACCCCCATGAAAATGATTAAATATCAACCATACATAACAAATTAATTCAAACACTGTTGCCATCACATCGAGCATCTACTGTTCCCTCTTTTAAATGCACACAATCGGTTTACTCCCAGCCAGTTATAGATGTGCCCATGTGGGTTGGGCCCAGTCCCAGCACCCATTCTCCGCCCACCCCCCAAAACCGCACAGAATCCACAATATCCAAGCACGAGTTCTATGAAAGTCGAACGATTCTCGTAATGATTGTAACGAGCCTCAAAACTCAAAACCGACTGAGGCACAAGATCAATAATTAAAATCGCTGCTAGGTGCTGCTTCTCTTGATTACACAGAAAGATACTCAGGTACAACAGATACAAACGGCGGAAGAGAGGTACAGAGAGAAGCTGTAGGCAAAGAAGACGAAGATACATAGTTATCTGTGAAGAGCAGAGAAGCAACAAAGCGTAAACCGCAAACGAAACGAAACGAAAAAAAAAATGGCAACGCTGGGTGATGCGCTTCAAGGTCATGTGAGCAATTTTATCGTATTGAATTCACAGCGTTGAAAATAAGATAAAGAAAAATATCATAAATAATAATAATAACTCGAAGCAATTAAAGTCGAGTAAGAAAGGGTCTGATGGGTGTATGGACTGTAAGCTATCCTGTAGTGGGGAACAAGTGTTTAAAATGGAAATGAACAATTGATTGAAAAGAGACTGATAATATGGAGAGAGACAAAGTAAGAGCGATTCTGTGGCAGATACTTGACAGATACATTAACTGAGTTGTTTAAGCTGAACTGGATAATCCACTATAACTATCTATATATATTTTATCTATACATATAGAGCGAGTCTCTTACGCAAAGGGTATGTCGCAACGATATTGATAATTGCATCTTTTTATTGTTCCAACATGTGTAAGCCAAAGGGCTTACAAACATATCGTGGCGAGGCTGTCTCAAGTCTCGAGTTCATTCGATGTTCGAACATCTTGTATTAGAAAGTTATAAGGCCGTAATCGGTTGTTCTGTTGGTGGCTTGTGTGTTTATCTGTTAGCGTGACAGGAGGAATGGAGCTGTTGATGCCAAGCAAAGGGCGGGAAAAAGTGCGACAAGAACTGTCAGGGCAAAAGCTCAAAACTATTTTGTTTGGTTCAAGCCCCAGAGGCGTTCTCAACCTGTCAGACAGCGATGGAGAGATACTCATGCGAGTATTGCAAAATGTCTCGCACAAACGACGGACGAACAATCGCAATTGACACGAGCTGGATAAGCTGACAAAGGTGCTAAAAAATGTGAGAAGATTGAACGCTTCAATGACTGAACTGACTGACTGACTGACTGACTGACAGTTAGGGAACTGACTGACACTTTATTAAATGACGTACGGGTGCCATCTCCCCATCCTCCTTTCCTCCTTTCCAGCTTGTATCTATTTTTGTCACTTGTGCTTCTACTCGTAAGCTGCTAAGTAACCGAAACTGGAATTAACTGAAGCCATATTTAGTGACAATTAGTGAGACAACAGCAGTGGCAAGGCAAACCCATTTCGAATGGGGAGCGAGCTGTATTATGTGCCAAAAATGTGTAATGCGACACAGTTTTTGAAATGCGAGACCCAACGAAAAGTTCATCCACTAGTTGGATGTCTCCCGACTCCAGCCGGGAAATGTGTGCTATGCCGGACACGTGGCAGGCAGGTGCTTTGCACCAAAATGCAAATTTTTGAGCCAGTTTTATGGGATTGTTGTTTTGCAACGTCAGAGTGGGGCAAATGATATGTAGATAGATGGATGGTGCTAAGGGTGTAATAACGAGATGAGATTTATAATATCAAAAGGCATTTTTCACTTTATTAAAATATTAAGAGCACTTGCATGAATCTAAAAAGCGATACAAAATTAAAAAGAATATAAATAGAATAAACTCGAGTCCAGCATCAATGGGCTGTGTCCTGTTGTAGATGTTGGAAGAAGTGGCCACCGCTTGCTAAAATAATCTGAAGATTGTGAGTAAAACATGTAAAAAGCATATGTGTAAGAGGTCCAGCATCATGGTAACCCCAATTGGTGAACCAAAACCTACAAACCACAAAAACTGTCCAAGACATGGCTATCAAACCCAAAGCCCAACATTTGCAGCAGCACAACGTAACAAATGTAATGAATTATTAGTCAAAATACTTAATATTCTGTGGATGACATGGCCAAAGGCCAGAAAAAATCTGTTTCACGTCCATCTCCAAGTGACAACTGGTACTGCCTTCGATGGGGTGAGGGAGCGGTGCGGGAGGGGTCTAACGAGTGGCATTGAAACACTTAACGCGTTTATATTTAAAATGTATGACTACGCATATGGTGTCTGGCTAAGTACATAAATGTATAAGTGTCTCTACGATATGCTGGAGTCTATACTCGTATGCATGCATGCGATATCGTACATATCGTACTCGTATGTGGGTCTTGAGTTGTTGCTGTTTCTGCTTCTGCTTCTGCTTTTGGCTTACAGCACACACACACACAGTGCATACATAATTAATTTATAAATTGTTAAGACAACGAACGAAACAACACTTGGCTGTACATTTCTTTTGATGCTTTATCAACTGAGTGGGGTGGAGTGGGGGTCGATTGCGGCTGTGGCTTGGGGCTGGCTGGGTGGTAGCGCTACGCTTCGTTTGGGTTGGCTTGACAGCTGCCTACTGGTCGGAATGGTCGGGGCGTGTGTGATTGGATGGGAGATGGGATGGTATGGCGAGTACAGTCAGCCCGTCTCAATTAAGCGCAAATTGAATTAAATACTTTCACATGCGAAAACAAAGCTGGCCAAGCACGCACATGGCCGGAGAGACAGACTGGGAGAGAGATAGACAAGCTGGGGAAGTGTTTTTGCTATTAAAAAGGAAGATGGGAATGTATCGGAGAACAGGCGACATAGACAGGGGCAGACAGGACATGAAAGACTCTGTCAAGGCAGTGTGTACCTAAAGGGATATTCACTGAAATCTGGAAGATGAAATAACAACCTGAGAAAGCCCAGATAGAAAGATAACAAATTGAATCTCAGCATGTTGGGAGGTGCAGTTTCTTAGAGTTTGGTTAAAGTCCCCAGGAGTACCACTGTCTGGCAAAGACATGATTCAATGACTTTGGATCGGTGTGTTCCACAATTACGGGGATACTCAGGTAGTACCCTTTGCTGTGCTGCTTTGCCCCACTGTGCCAAGCCCTCTGACTGTTGCCGTAAATCCGCATCGCTGCCGAGACTATTACGTGGTTAAACGCACAATGTCCACATAGGTCTCAGATGGCAGATCCTCCTGCTGCTGCTGCTGCTGATGCTGCTGTTGGCCAGGCACACACAATCAGTTGACCCACACGAGCACACACACACACACACACACACACACACACACACGTACGATAGAGAGAGATACATGGGACATAGATACAAATTCAATCTTTTACTGCCTGCTCCTATCTGACGGCATCGTTTCACTTTTGTTTCTACAATTTTACACTTGCTTTTGCTTTGGCGTTGGCTTTGCCCTGGGCTTCTGGCTCTCTCTCTATTCCGGCCACCTTTTTGTTTTATTTCGGACGGGGGTTTTGTTTTTGGTGTGGCACCATCTTCCCCAGTGCCCGTTTTGTATGGCTCTCCGCTTCTGACAGATTTTTCTGCGTTGATTTGTCTTGGTCGGTGTGTGCGAGTCGGTTCAGCCTTTAATTCATTAGACCACAATCGTATTAAGTCTGCAGTTGGGGCGGGCCTGCAATTTCATTTCATTTCATTTCATTTCAGTTGAGGTTTTCTTTTTTTCTCCCTTTCATGACACTTTTTTCCCCATGGCATCGCTGACACACACACACACACCCAGCCACACTTGGCTGTGGGACATGACAGCTTTTGGCTGTCATGTTTAGTCCGCGCGTTGTGTTGTGATTTCCGTTTCCGCTGGCACGGCAATTCGGCAATCCGGCAAATGCATGCGGCTGTCTCTTTCACGCTTTTTACGCACCGCACAGCACCGCATCGCATCGCATCGCACCGCACGCTACGTGTCGCCTCCAATGAAGAGTACAAGCAAAAAGCGAGCAGACGGAAAAAAGTACTACCGACGGAATTACAAGTTAGCCCAGAGAATGGCACACGCACCGCCATTCACTTCGAAAGCTGTAAAAGTCAATAACATCGTTAGCAAAAAATAAAAGAATCCAATTGAAAATATAGTAAGACAGCCACGACAAACACAAAAAAAAGGAACGAAACGCAGCGAAAATAAAATAAAACTTCAGCCATCGCTTCGCTAATAAATTCGTCAACGGAATAATTTGGCAAGAAACAAAAAGAAAGATAAAGAGACTTTGCACAGGGTTTCGACTAGGAGATACTTACTTATACTTATGTACCTTATGTGCCTGCTCCCTGATTTCTCTTATGATAGTTTTGATCAAAGGATCACGATCACAAAGTTCTTGCATTGATAAATACGAGATAATTGAGGAGAGAAGAGATACAATTCTGCCATTATTATTGATTAATGATTAAAAATGGTTCCGATATAGGTTTTTATATAGAAAAAGCCAACAAAGTTAGTAAGTTAGATTAGAGTTAATCACCTGAGCGTGTTAGTTCTGGTACAAATAATGCCACAGCTCTTTCTTTATGTCTCAGTCTAAATGAGTCTGGTAGTGAAGTAGAATACGACAACAACTGACAGTTTTAGGTATTATGCTTCAGTTAGCCTTCTGTGGCTGTATGTATTCAAAACTAGGATACATTTGAAAGTAATTTTTTTTTCATTTCCCAAACGAAGACTGAACTTTTTCCAACCGTTTAAGGCCGCAGCTCCTTGCCGGTTATGTACATTCCCCGCCACAGAGCTCTACATACCCCGTCAGGATAACCTCTTGGTTATTGGGTATTAAAAATGTAGAGACTCTAAGCGGATTTCAACATGCTTCATCCGCCCACGCTCGCTCATTGTGTGTCTGTGTCTGTGTCGTGAGGAGACGATTTTGTCGACGCCATCGCTGCCTGTTACAGGAAATCAAAGCTTATCAGCGACTACAAGGACGACTGTCGTTGGCGCTGCGTCCTCTCTGCGAACCCTCCCAATGCTCCCTTGGATTCCCTTGGATCCCTCTTTAGGCCTGGCATGCGATTTCTATGCTGTTCGAGCATCCAGAACAGCCAGAAATGGAGGGGATTCCCACCCATTAAATTACATGTCGATGGCATTTCGAGCATTTGCTTTTTTTGGGTGGAAAAAGCAGTGGGAGAGACGGGGGTGCATCCACCCACACTTGTGTGGTAATCGTAATGTGCGTGGAAATTGATGTCAACAGGTTAATAAGATCTATATTTATGGCGCATTTATACTACGAGTATATGTGTGTTCTCTAAGTGACTCCCTCCCTCTGGTCCCTGGCTCCTTCTGGCTCGCGCCGCATGTGTGCCGAGCAGATAAAAGATTATTCAGCTCCGCTTCAAGTGGCTTGAATGTGTAATATAATGCGCCATAAGAGGTAAGTGGGCGGTTAATTAGGCAACCTGCCACGTTATTTCTTTGAAATTAAGAATGAAGGATTATTCGTGTCTTGCGAGTTGAATTTAATATGTTAAAGTAGATCATTTATGTTATCTTGGAATATCCATTGTCCAACCATGCCCCAACTTAAACATTTCGGCCTATGGATTTATCTCTAACAAGTATTTTTATTTACATATGTTTAAAAAAACCACATCATAAAGAACATTTTTAATTACATCAGTGTTTTGACTTTTCATTCACCCTCTTTTCTTTCTCTCTCTCTCTGTCTGTCTGTCTGTCTGTCTGTCTGTCACCCTCTCTATATATTACTACAGCTCAAGCGAAAACTTTAATATTAATACTTTGGTGAAAGGAAGGTCGACACAGAAATAAAAAAGGAGAAAACTGAAAATATTGAGCGCAAATTTTTCACAGTCCATTTAATTTAATTAATTTTCGTTGGCAATAAATTTTGTTTTTTGCTGGGGCGGGCATTCTGTCCTCGGCCAAGGCGAAGGCGACGACAGAACAGAGATGAGACGCGACGAGAAAAAATGTTAAATTTAAATATATTTATATCATGCTTCGATATCACAGACACGGCTATGATTGACTTTTCCACTAAGTGGAAGGAGCTGACAGCGGGTGCCGGGGAGGAGAGTCCACCCTGGTATAGAAACCGGGCTATCTATAATCAATTTACACAATTTCCTCGTCATTTCCGCGATGCGATGCCTGCACAGAGCCCTACCCGGCACAGGCCAAAGTAAGCTTTTAGAGAAGTGGCCTGAATTAGTATCCCACTGATTGCTTTCAGCTGTGCTCTCCCTCTCTTTCTCTCTCTCTCTCTCTCTCTCTGCGTCTATCCATTTCTTTCGCTGGCTTCCTTTGAGCCAGCCACGGTACAATGTTCCCTGTCAGCAGTAGTTGTAGGACAGGCGTTTTTGTTAGCCACTGCTTAAAATAGATTAACATCTTCACGCAGCAGCAATTAAACATGTAGCAGACACATAGATTTTCCTCGGCACAAATGCTTTCGTCCATTCAAGTAAAAAATTCATTGGAAATCGGCGATAGACGAAGAAAAGATACCCTAAGGAATCGGTGCTGATATTTCGAGGGGATTATACATCCACATACCATCCGTATCCCTTACATAAAATTCCTTCATAACTTTCGATGGTTGAATCTTTGAGGGCAGTTTCAAATCTTTCAACTTTAAATTAGCATGAAATATAAATCAATATACAAAATGTATACGCCACCAAATGGTTTAACTTCTGGCTTAGTTATGATTAGGGGAAGCCTTCGTGGGGCTCCTTCCTCATTCTTCATTCCAGATCCCTTGCCCCATGCACCCCAAGTTAGGGCATCTAAATACTGACCCCGCATATTGATACGCAGACGACGACGTAAAGTCGACTTAGGGTACACGAGAACTCCACCCCAATATCCAGCCGGATGTCAGAGGATGTGGAGAAAAGACAAGGCATAAGAAGGCAACTTTTCTTTGGCTTTGGCTTTTCTTTTCTGTTTTCCTTTTTTCTCCATGCTGTACGTTCGCTTTAGTTGTGTTTTGTGGGCGGCGCACATGACTGGAAATTATTTAAGCAGCTGTCAGCTTTGCACCGTCGCGCTTTGCCACAGCCACAGCCCGCCCCGACCACGACCCCGAGCTGGAGACAGCCCAAGACCCAGAGACAGAGACAGAGTCAGAGCCAAGTTGAGATGAGGAATATGGTAGGATCGGAAATGGGAGATAGGGGTAGGGTTGGATGAAGAGACAGTCACAAATTGGCAGGCTGCCTTCCTAGTTTGCTCCGTTGACTTTTTAAGCGCCAAGTGCGCACCCTGAACGCATGAAGATAAAAAGTACGAAAATAATCTTTCCCGTCTGTCTGCCAGTGTTCCAGTGCGTGTGTGTGGTGTGGCTTAACTACCCGTACGAGGAGTACGAGTACGTCTGCATAAAAGTGAAGTTTAAGGATAAGAAATGGGAACGGAACCGATTTGATGCCACGTCCAAGTTGCGCCACTATAAAAAATGAGAGGATGTGGAAATTCAATCAGCCAAGAGTTTGGGTTAATTAAAAATTCGATGGTTGTGGTTGCTTCTAAAGAACCTTAATGGATTCTCAGCTCCGCTGCAAGTGCTCAAGTAAATAATCATTGAACTTAATTGAAGATTTCTATGTGACTTTTACGTATATAATTACATAGTTAAAGATTTCTAGATTCCTTTTCGTTGCATTGAGAAAAGATTTAATTTATAAATATCCCAAGTAACTAAACAACAGATCCGAGCACTGTGCCTTTTATGGATTCTATTAGATTCCTCTGGTAACGATAAAAAATACCCTATGTATTCAAAAGGATTATGTATCCAGTGCTGTCAGAATTTCAGAGTCAAAATAAGATAGATTCGAAAAACAAAGGCTAAGATATTAAGAAAATTCTCTCATATTATAAAAATTAAAAATACGAGCTAAAAAATAGTTTAATTAAAAAAAATGTTTATAAAACTTTATTCTGACCAAGAATACCACTTGAACAATTATACGTATTAATTTATTTGTGTACACCTGGCACTTCTTTCGACTTTGATTTGTTTAACTCATATCTAAACAGGCTAAACATATTTAACAGGCTGAATGTATTTTCATTCAATTAGTATTTTATAAGCATCTGAGTTACTGTATTTGATAGATTCAAGAACAGAACGAGCTTTTTTATTCAGGTAATGTGATGAAGCTGCTTTAGTTGGGAATTACATCCTAAATTTTCAAATTTGACCGTTGAATTTTCAGAAGAAGCCTGCTCGAGTGAACGAGGGCTTGATCTTGGGGTTCTAGGTGAAAGCCACGATACAAGTAACAAGTAACGGCCATGAAACTAGTAACAGTGTTAGCAAATCGATCAGGAGTCTGTTTAGGAGTGGACTAGGAGTGGCTGCATGATCATTTGAATAAAATTTACTCCGATTTGTCCTAGACGAAATGAGAAAACAACTTTGAACTGCATTGTCGATTGAATTTCATTACTTGCAACTGTGTAAAGTAATTGAAATGTTTATCTAGAAGATATCGCAGCTATCCTGAGCTAACCCCAATAAAACCCAAAACTATTTTAGCTGCTTTTAAGCTAAACGAGATGTAAAAATGTATGTATTTAATCAAATAAAAGGTTTCCCATCCCACAAAGCACCTCGACTTAAGGACTTACCATATGCATATTGCCAACACGCCACATCGTGGATGGCAAAAAATGTCAACCCAAAAGGGAAGGAAAAAGGGAAGGAAAAAATAGATGGGATAACTTGGTGCAGTACCCGGAACCGTACCCAAATACAAAGACTGTGGTGTGGTTAAAGTCAAAGTTGGTCTCGAGTTGATACTGCTGTTGCTGTTGGGATGTTGGGAGTACTGCTGTTTGTTTTTTGGGGTGTTTGGGAATTTATTTATTGGCACAGACTGGCATCGCTGCTGCTTCGTTGCTGCGTTGCCGCGTTGCTTTGGAAGACGTGGCAGCTTTGGTGGCAGCCGTTGGGCAACATTTTAGTGCCGGCTTTATTTAGCTGCAGTGCACAGTCTGAGCAATGAGGACTGACTACCAGAGTAATGGGTTAAATAAAAAGCTAACTGCTAACTGCTGTGCAGGTGCACGGGCGACTATCACCGCGACAATGTTTAACTATAGCTTTAAATGCTTAATTGTGAAATAGTTTTGCCGCCAGGACTCTGCTCCGTTTGGGTCAGCTGGGTTGGCCAGTTGTTTATTCCTGTTGCCCCTAATAGGGGCTTAATGCAATTTGTGTACACTGTACCGGGAATGCTGACTCAGGAGGCAGTTGTTTGCTATCGATAGGCCGATACGTTGTTGGCTAGAAAGTGCAGGCACAGTTTTTGTGGGCTTTAATTAATTTTTAGCCCCTGTATTTTATTAAAAGCTCCATAAATGTGTATTTTGTTTGAGTCTGCGAGTTACTGTTAGGTACTGATTTATTCAGATTCATTTAAGATTCAGTTTTATTGGGTACTTGTTTCATTATAGAAGCGCAGCCACACCTGTGATCATTGGCCCTCGTAATAAATACTATTCGAGTGCCTTACCCCAAAACAGACACCGTGCGGCCGTGCACTGTTTTCTACAGAGTCCCTGAACCACAACACAAATAACGTTTATTCCTTCAACTTCTGGTTGGCTCTCCCCTTAGTTCTTTTGGGTGGTGTGGGGTTGGGCGACGACTTACTCGTACCTCTCCTTAGAGCGTGGTAATTAAAGCGAAATAAAGTGTGGGTGGGTGGGTTTTACGGGTTGGTCCTGGAGATGTGGAATGTGGTGATGGGGGGGGCAGCCTGCTGGCAATCCTTTAAATGTTTGTCTAGCAGTTTGGAAGTCATCCTTATCCTTGGCAGGATGGGGGTTGGGATCTCCTGCTCCCTACTACGGCCCATGTAGATGTTGGAGTTATGGGCGTGCCTGGCATAGTTGTTGTTGTTGTTGCTGCCTGCTATTCATCGCCGCTGCTGGGGAGGTTCTGCTGTAGTCACAGTCACAGTCGCACTTTCTTTTGTTGCTACTGTTGCTGCTGTTGTTGTTGTTGTTGTTCGTACTACGTAAAATTAATTTGCACAGCCGTTTTTCATTTCGTTTGTCGCTTCAATGTTTAATGTCTACGCTGTGTGTTTGTGTGTGTGTGTGTGTGGGAGTGGGCGTGAAAATAGGAGTGGGCGTGTCTTTATCTCTGTGTGAGCGTTCCTTGCATATTTAAGCAAGATTGCATTCATTCCAAATTCATCGCACTTATACCCACCCACCCGAAACCCCACCTGCCCTACACACCTCTCGCTCCAATACATCCAAAAGAAGCTACAATCACTTACTCCACTGCCTGTCCTGCAGTGGACTGGTACTGGGACTGCGCCTGCGACTAAGAGGAGCATTTTCGACGAGCTCTAAAGGTAGATTTATTCGTGCTTGGCTCTCTCTGAAACGCTTACCTGCAAATTTATAACATTTTTAATGCTAATGCAAATTTGCAAACACAATTCGAGCGTTTCTGGCATGAAAGGAGTTAATTTCCTTTATGAACAAAAGGCGTCTACATTGTAAGCCCCTCGACCTAGATCCTTGACGGTAGTAGGAAAGGGATGGGGTCTGGTAGATAAAGGAAGGCAATGGAAATGTCTCAGATTTTCTGGAGATGGTTTTAGACTTAAGAAGAATATTGAAAAAATAATTTAAACCGCAATTAGCCATCGTTTATTTAAGTTAATAATATTAAAAAAATGTCAACATATTTATTTAGACAACAGTTTAAAAATTGTTGAATTTATAGGGATTTAAAAATATTAAAAACATCGCAACATTTTTTTTTCTATTTAAAGCGATGAATTTGAATACGGAGAACTAATCCAAAACTTATTTTCCTCTTTCCCTACAGAACTTGAACCATTTAAACGAATGATTTGAATGCATTTGTGGAAAGCTTTGAAGCAGAAAAGATTCAGCAGTCGCAAACTTTATGAGCCACGTAAGTCCGTCCTCCCAGCTCATTAACATCGAACCCCCATCGGGATAGCGAGGCAGTCGATATATCATTTTACGAGTACCGTGATGGGCCGCCGCCATCAAAGTAAACAATTTGACCAGAATGATACCCTTAAGCGAGCTGCAATAGCTGGCAATTTACCTCTTTTTTTGGGGGCTGAACGGCGGTAAAGTCTATGTGGGAGGGCTGAGGGGACTAAACGTAGAAGGCAAAAAAATTTATAGACAAACTTGTGCTACTGCAGTGTGAGGCGGGGCTTGGGTGGCCGAACTTTTGCCTGAATATAATATTCATAAATTTAATCCGAACAAACACTTTTCGCGTATTTCGTGGGCTTTATATTTGGTTTTTCTTGGTTTTGTTCTTGCTCCTATTTTTGCCCGTTTATCACTGGGACGACGTCAAGTATTCCACTTTTGCAACATTTTCCGGGTTCGGTTCGGCTTGTTTCTGCTTTTGCTTCTGCCTCGCCCGCTCTCTCACTGAGTCGAGTCTGTGTTTTTGGTGGCAGAGAAGAAATAAACAAAATAAATAATTCATAATGCAAATAGGCCAAAATACACACAGACAAACCGAATGCCAAGGCAACGAGAAAATAAGAGCCCAAGGCACCGTTGCAACCCAGCTCAGACTCAGGCCTCATCCTCAGCCTCAGTCTGGATCTGGCTAGGACTTAGATTCGGACTCCACTCCACTTCATGCCAGGAGAGGCCAGGCCACGCCTCTCTAAAACACTTGGATCCTTCGAGGACTGGGAGGCAATCTGGCCTGTGTCCTGTGTACATAAGCAGTTTTCAGCCGAAAGGATTATCAAACGAATCAGGTATTCCCAGCATTGTTGGCATTGCCCCCAAATGAGGGATTCTTTGGGGACATAAAACAGTAAAACAATAAAAAATAATGTCAAAAGAATGCTTCAACAGCCACTGAAAGAAAGCATTGGAGTATTATCAAACTATCAAATATTCTTATATGCATATGTACATACATATATACATCAGTCAAAGAAGCTTTACTCTAGATACATATATCAAGTGAGAGATGCATTTTCGCATTGTTTGAGATCTCAAAATAAATAATAAATGCAAACAATACCATTCGAGATTGCTGCCGTGTTCGAACCAGGCTAATTGTTAAGTTAAGTCAACAAATTAATTCAACAGCTTGCGGCCCTGCCTGCATTGTTGGTAAGAATGTCAAGTCCATATCCCCTTTTCTCACTGTGCACTCTCATTCGGGGTGAACTTATGGTCTGCATGGCTAAGCCACGGTTAAGGGTTTTACGGCTTAAAATAGTCAACCAAGGCTAAACAGAAACAGGGGCCGCAACATCAACTGGATGCGGGGTGTTGTGTTGTGTGCGGGGGGGAGTGTGAGGAGAAGAGAAAAGGGCAGCACCGCATATATTAAATAAAAAATGCAAAAACGTGGGTCGTCTGAGGGTGATGAGCAGGCGGGAGGGTAAATGCAACTAAAATAATCACAAAAAAAAAAACGGAAAAAGTAGGTGGAAGTGCAAGAAGAAGCAGCAGAAACAGGCAACAGCGTAATCGCCATGCAACACATAGATACACGCACACAGAGGACACATACTATAGAGAACATGGTAAAAAATGCAACAAAATCGGATTAAAAAGTGCTCACGGGGTGAGCAACCGAGCAAAAGACCAAAGCCAAAGCCAAAGCCAGACAGAAACAAACGCAAACGCAAGCGCAAACACCGAAAACCCTCAACCAAAAGCATTCTTGCCCTGGCAAAAGAGATACAAATTGCAGTAAGACGGTTTTTTATAGTTCAACGATGGATTTACGATGTTGCCTGACTTTGAACTACATTTATTGGGGCTGAGTTCCAGCCCCCAAGCCACCAACCAACCAAGTCCCACACCCTGGAGAAGACCTCTGGCTGACAGCGCGCATCGCGAGCCGCTTAAGTTGCAGGGAAGGTTCATCTACTTCCACTACGTATTGCCATGAATGCTGCTGGAGAAAACTACGGGCATCTATCTGTCTAGTTGGTTAACAGCTAGCTATGGTACACTGGGGAAAAACACGCCAACTAAGTGCATCCCTCTCCCATTGCAGTTCCTTTAACTTTGAACCAAAGAAGTAATTTTGTGTGGGAATTAAAAAACTTATTGAATAGCTTTCGATGCAGTAGGCCTTGCAAGTCTACATTTCTTCGGAACAACTTAAAATACAAAATCTGAATTCACTTTTAACACAGGCTGCTGTTTTTGTAGATTTCGATCATTTTTCTCAGTGCAGTCCGGTGTGCTGCTCCACCGGGTGCAACTGTACTTGGGTGCTCGTTCGACCGTTACGAGTCTGGGGCTGCATCGTAAAAGTTGCAACTTTTTCTCTGCCGCCTCCACTCGATGAACTACAAGTAGATGCAAAAAAGGCAGAGGAGTCAGAGGAGACAGAGGAGCCGGCAAGGAGCATATAATACGGCCGTAAACCGAAATGCTACGGCCGCTGGAACGTTGCAACAAAATTGCAACCATGTTCTAAGCCGTTTTACGGTCACACCCACCAGGGAGCAGCGGTATGATAGAAGAGGAGGCGTTTCAGGGAAATTACGGATTCAAATTAGCGGCACTCAATCTCAATCTAGAGAGTTCTGGCCGCCCACTCAGCCGCCGTCTAATGCGTTTTATGATGCCCACTTTGTAGGGGAACCTCCTCTCTACCCGCTTTACGAGGTCCACCCACCACCATTACACCCCTGACACCCCACTCCAACGTCCCGTTGTTCGTGTTCGGCCCAGTTCTATGCAATTTAATCAACTTATCGCGTTAAATGTACAAAGCAATTTTTTTTTTCTTTTAGTAGTTTTCCCCCTAGCAATTGCCCATTGCCCAACGCAACTCCAACAGCAACCCCATCGGCACCTAAAGTAATCAATGATTTTTCAGTTTTGCATTAAAATGCAAAAACTCCCTGCCAGCTCCTGCCCGCGTCCGTTGTTTCCCTCTTAGCCCAAACTTACCCGCCATTTGAGCCACATTTTACTCATTGGCTCTGTTGCTTATTTAGGGCTAATTAAGTTTCATTTAATGGCTGCTGCCATTGGAAGTAGCTGCTCAGCTGTGAGTAGGGAGTGTGGAGCGGGGAGCGGTTTGAGAGGAGCGTTGAGAGTAGGAGTGGGGCTGTGGGTAAAGTTGGCTGGAGCTTGGGTACTTTACAGTTTAGCAGTTTGCTGTTGTTGTTGATGGGTTGCACAAAAAACAAAAAAAAAACAAACAAAAAATAAAGGAAAATAGAAAATTTCCGCGTGCCGCTTTTTAACTTTTCCCCGAGTTGGCAATTGAAAGTTTCTTGCGGCTGCGGCAAGGGGATGTGGATAGAGCGACTGCAAGGGGGGGGGGGGTGGTAGATACCCCGCCCTTTCCCAATTTAGGATTTTAAGTGAACTATGGATAACTTTTGTTTGAATGATCCGAGTCCTATTTGGATAGAGTTTTCGTTTTTGTTAGAGTGCTCCTCTCTGGGTATCGTTTAAGGTTTACTTACCCCAATTGGGGCATCGTTCTTTGGGATGAGGTTGTGTTAATCGATACAGCTTTATTGGTTTGTGTTTGAACAATATTGAACAATACGCCAGGCCACATCAAGCTACTACGAGTCGGTAGAAGTAGTTGTGTAACTAAAACTTTCCATCAAATCTTATTTGCTGCATACTAAACCATTTTGTTATAAATATAAATTAAAACTATATAAGTCTATAAGTCGTAGTGTTATACGGTTATAGTATAAAGCTTTAGCTGCTGTTCGAAAGAGGAGTATTTTTTCCCTATTGCAATTTGTAGAGTAAGTTTCTGTAGTGCTGGGGTCACTTAAGTGTTTTCAACCAAACAGCCGTTGTTTTTTGGAAACAAAATCTTGTCTAGTAAAGATTGTATTCCCAAGTTCCTAACACATTCCAGTCTATATAGTTTCAACTTTAAACCATTCAGACCTAGCAAGGGCCCTCCTCAACATATCATCAAAATTAAAATAATTGTTTTAATTAAATAAATTAGCTGACCACAAGCAAACCTTGTTTTTTCTCCTATACAAGTATATGTACGTACGTACATCATTAGGCGGCTTGTGGGTTTAGTTCATGGAACGAATAGACGAGCAAATATAGCAGGCAATTTTCGACTAATGACGACCTTCTAGGGTCGAGATTTAGTGAAAAGTATTTCGTAAATCTTTCTGGTTTGAAGCGTTCGCAGGTGGTATACAGTCAGTCAGCTATGCTCTGGCGTATATGAATGTAGCCAGAACAGACTTAAATGATTTATAATTGACAGCTTGATCTGAACAGAATAGAGCAGCACAGAGAGACGCCGAATGGAGTCACTTGTAACACCAACACAGCAGCCCTGTCCAGTCAGCTGGCCGTGTCTGTCCGCTCAGCCACTCGGTCGGCCACTCATTATTCATAGACAGTCCAGGCTGGACTAATATATAGATTTGTGTATACTCGAACCGGCGGGGCAACGTAATCCGAACCGGTTCGTGTAAGGCATTTCTTTCAAGTGCACACTCTGCATGCTATACGTAGGTTCTCGCTCACCCTTTACTGCGCCAAACCAAATCAAATACGAGTATACTCGTACTACGAGTACATATGTACATATGTATGCTACATACATACACAAATATGTATGTATAGCCGTGCTTGTGCAAAACAAGTTTTTGAACAGCAAACTGGCTCGGCAGGCCATTTGAATATTTATGAATTCTAGTGCAAAATGAACAGCAACAAAAAGCACGAAAATGAAATAAATACAAAATAAGGAGGAGATGCTGGATTCGGGCACCGAATCACTACATACCCTTGCGCAGGGATTTTTCCTGTCATCTACATACATAAGAGTATGAATAAAATAAATGTGAAACTCTGAACTGATACTCATGAAGGGTATACCAAAGATAGCCTATTGTTAAGGTGTAACACAAACACAACACACAAAAAACGACAGCTGTAAGTCGTGTGCATCTTTATTGGTTGTTTGTGTGACTTTTGCTTGACTTTTGTTTTTTCCATTCACACCTCGAGTGGAAAACGAGAGAGATGCAGATACATACTTAAAATAAATGCTGCGAGACAATTAACCGAGACTAAGTACTTCGAAAACAGTTACAAGGTCACGGCAACCACACAGTCAGTCAGTCACCCACCGAGAGAGTTGCGTCCCCCAAAGCGAGCCACGCCACCGAACGACCACTCCATGAATTCCAACAATGATTCAAACAGAAACTGAAATGGCAGAAACAGCTGTTTCCAGCAATTGACGCGCTACGCCTGCGCACAAATATGCAAATTTTGTAAATTAATCTGTGCGAAATTATGGAACTCCCGACCAAAGACAAAGAAAAAGACAACTGCAACAGCTGACGCAGTAAGAATGTGTGTGTTTGAGGCAAAGTTCTCTAATAATTTAGTGTGATTAGGGTGGGACTAATTTGAGTTCTTTGTTTGACGATAATACGAAACTGAAGTGGAAAAGTTTGCAAAGTAGGAGAGGAAATTTGAGCAGTAAGCCAAAGCTGTGGACACCAGGAACGAATTTATCTGATGGAGAAAAAGTAATAAAATGATTTCGAAAAAAACAAGCTCAGGCTGCTCGATGCTGCAAGCGTTCATTAAATGAAAAAGGAAATAGAGGACTTTAATTAACAAGGGAAAACGCTTTAAAATATTGCTTTTGACAAGCCCATTCCCATATGTATGTGCCAAATTTTCCAAAACACAGTCTCTCACTTAAAACGAATTATTTAATTCCGCAATGAAATGATTCGAGCTCTCGATATACATAATTCAATTAAGAAGTGTCCACATTCTGGCCCAAATCAAACACCGACTGACTGACACATCCAACAAGTACAGTCTCGTACATATGTATGTACATGAGCAGTGACAACCTAATTGTTTCTTTGTGTTGGCTACATTTTCGGCAAGGTGAAAATGTTGTTATTTTACACTTGAATTACATTTGCTTGTAGCTACACGTGTTCTGTCCAAGGACAACTGTGCGCATTAGTAATTCATGTGCGCTGCATCGGTGTGTGTGTCTGCATTCTGTGGGTGGAACCAGAGCATCTGTTTGACACCCTTCGGTTCTCGGGGTGCTCCCCCCTTTAGGAAATATTTCAATTCATGCGGGATTCATTTGAATTGTGTCCATCTTTAATGCTGTTAATAGTCAGCAATCAAGCGGTTATTTGTTGTAGTTGATGTCCTGGCTGCCTCTCCTACCTCTCCACGTGCATGCGAATGCAATTTCTAGACACTCAAGAGGCAGACAAAGCGTTGCCAAAGACGACTTGGTCGTCGTCCTCGTCCTCGTCCTCCTAGTCGTTGTCGTTGTCTTGCGAGACAATGTTCTTTGGACTTGGTCTGGGGTGGCTGGATAATTTTGCATTTATAATGCTGTCAAATACATTCAGTGTTGTTTTTGGCCTTAAAATAATTTATTTAGCAGAGGTAAGTGCGGTCAGGTGTGTGAGAAAATACATGACGATGGGGAATTCGTGGATTCCAGACGGCTGTTTTGATGGATTCAGAGTGTTTGCTTGGCCATTGAAGGAAGCCTCTTCGGATAATTTTGGCAATGCATTGCAATGGTGCAAATATTTTGTTTATCAAGTTAATCAATTGATAAAGCCATGTCCGTTTCCATTAGTGCATAGATCTCGGACACTATTGGGAACATCGGCGTCTTCTGTAAGATGAAAGTGCTCAAACAGGGCTGTCCTTATTGTATCAATCACGAGGAGGAACTGTAATCCCTTTTTGCCCTTTGATCATTCAAACAAAAACAAATATGTTCACACATATGTATTAAGAAATTAATTGCCGGATATATCAATGACAAAATGACGAAAACGTGCAGAATCGTTTCTCAGTCATTCGAGACAATTTAATTGCATTTTCGTTATGTGTGATCAGAAGTTCTCTCCTCTCCAGTTAGATGGGGAGAAAGAAGGTAGGCGAAACGGGTTTAAAATACGCTCCCAACCAAATACTACGAGCATTTTTAGCTGATATTTGTATGTACATATTTATATTTGTATTCTTACCCATTAATTTCGATATACATATGCATGTTAACTTTGCAATCAAAACAACAGCCGAAAGTGTCAGAAAATGAGTTCGTATTTGTTTAGCCAGTATTTTATCAGAGATCTAAATGCTCATTCTTATTACTCATCAATTATGGCGACTATAAGAAATGACATTTGATTAGATATTATTGAATCGAATGTTACTCAGAAACTGAGCGCTGCCTGTGCTTGAACCCTTTTAGCAGGTCTATAAATATAGTCTTGGCTTTAAGGGGTTAGCATAATAAACATTTACGGCAGCTAATGCTCGAATTGAGTACATTGAACTGTCTGAAAGAATTATTATTGTTTGGGGGTGTGTCATCTCGCTCGTCTAGCTGGATAAAGGGGCAAGTTCAAGACACATAAATTACATTTGATTATCAAAAACAGTTACCAAAACTACTTACAGCCATTCTCATACTTTCTGCCATAACTTTGAGCCTCATTCCCACCCCACCCCGTCCTGGCCCTGGCCGCAGCCCCAGCCCCAACCCCACAAAAAAATTAATAGATGAGAATACAAAAGACGCCCACAAAACTATGTCAGTCGGTGGGTTGTGGGTCTCTTCCTCTCTTGCCCTCTTGTAGTTCCATGTCAAGCTGCCTTGTCAACGGCAAAGTTTTCCCCCACATGTTGGGGTGTTGCGTTATCCGTTGGTGAGTCGGTGGGTCGGTGGATGGGGTTTGGCGTCTGGATAATACGTATTTGGGTCTATATGGTTGGGTATAAATTTCACTTTGTGTTTCGTTGGGCTTATATTTATTTGGAGCCCCTCCTGGTGCTGGCTGTCTGTCTGAGGATGTGTGTGCGAGTATTTTCAATTATACATATATGTATGTACATATGTATGTATGATTGTATACACGCATTCGTATATGGTAAGTACGGGTATGGTATCCGTATCCCACACTCAGATCCAGGCATGCATAAACAAAGTAACAACAAAGTCGACAGGTTGAAACAGAGCGCAAATCGGATGGGGAAGACAGAGGCGGAATCACAGAAAGAGGCAGAGACCGGCAGGGAAAGGGCAGACAGACGGACAGACAGACGTAGCTGTGCAAAAGTTAACAAAACACAAAACCAATTTAACTTCTTGATTTTTGGTTCATTTTCATAAATAAGTGAAAAAGCGGCAACAGCACAAGTCCCGGAATAAACCCCATGCCATGGCCTAATCGTAATGCCTTTGCACGCTCTTACGCCTCTACACCCAACCATCCCCGCCCACCCACGTATCCCCCTCCGATTCGTGTCCCCTTCACACACGTCCTTGGCTCCACTGTTCCGGGCATCATCAGCTGCTTTTTGTGTGCTCATTACGGAAACTTGACATTAATAGGCAGCAAACAGCAACACACAGAAATCTATATAAATATATGTACATATGTATGTATGTACAAACGAGTATATGCATTACGTGTGTGTGTACAGGCAGATACAAACGATTACAAATAAGCCCTGCTGGGCTTTTCCCCCATTGAAAATAATTAAATATTCAATTATAATCAGGAGTAAATCGGGAACGGCTTTTTCTCTTTTTATTTTTTTGCGTGAGATGTTTGTTGGCTTTGTTCTTTGTTCGGCAGGGCAGGAAACCGAATGGAAAGTTTCAGATTTTTATTATTTTCAATCAAGTTAAAGATTTTAAGGATACAGATTTCATTTTAAAAGAACCAAACAAATTTATGAATATTAAACGAAAGGGCGGCGCCAAACTCCCAATTGTCGGCCGATCGCTCCTTTTACGTAAATATGTAATAAACAAGAAATATATATCATTTATTGAAGACACTGCGTCTTATTGTATTATCGTTCAGTGCTACATATTTGCATGGAATATTTAAAAGTGATAACACAGTATCTTCAAAGAGATGGCCTTTGCCTCAGGCTAATTTTTATTTATGTGATCTCCTTTGAAGGATCACACTAAAATCACATATAACATAAAGGTTCTTTTTTTAACTAACTTTATAATCTATTAAAGCAAGCAGAAAAATTAGCATAGCTTTGTTTATTATTTGCACTGTTCGGGAATATTTGTATGCCGTTCATGTCTGCGAAATGAATACTGTGTGCATACGAGTATTCCAATGGAAACAAATATGGCGAGAATATAAAAAGTTGATATTCATTTTCATTTGTATTTCGTTTTTCGTTTTTGGCCGCCATGCTCGTAGTGCTGAAAGTTTTTGCTAAACCGATTTTCATTTGTAAACAAAAACCTTCGTTGTTGTCTATGCACCAAAATATTATTGGTTTTCTGTCGACTCCACAAAAAGCACGCATCCAGCATATTCTCCGTATAAAATGGGGAATTTAATTTTCTAGTAATTATTATGCGGAGCTTTCAATGCATGTCTGCCGATGTGGGGGAGTTCGAGTCCGCTCTCCTGCTCAAGTGGTCAAAGTTTTATTGGCTTCTCTTTGGTTTTTGTTTAATTGCAAAATACTCGGAGAGTGTGGACCAACTTTAGCTTGACCAACATCATCTGCTTGGCTTGACTTGTCCTGGTGCGGGGTCCGTGGTCCTGGTCTGGTCTGGTCTGGTCCGGGCCCGGCTGTTTATGGCGCAAGTTGAGTGAGGTAAAAGTTTTCTTATTTACCTGTTGGAGCAGACAATACTTTATGACCTGATGATGATTATAACGCTGGTCCCTGACTCCAGATTTATGAGCTCTCTTCGAGAGCCGGTGAACAGGAGCTGATTCTGATTGGAAGTATGTTTTCCCAAGGCAGTTTGTTGTAGTTCACTGCACTTTTATTTATGTTTTTATAGCAGGCACTAATAGAGTACAGATACATATGTATGCATACATATGTATGGATGTGTATACATATTCTTGATCCGCATCAAGGCTATGCGACTGATTATCGATTTTTAGATTAATCGCAATGAATGTCTTTTGTGGTATGGTTCCTAAATGATTACAGTTCTTCGTATGATTATCAACTACAGGATTCATACATATGTATATCCCAATCTGTGGGGCATCAATCGCCTGAGGAAAAGCCTAAGACACTCTTAGCCGCCCTGTCCATCCACACAAGAAAACATTCATCGATTATGCCTAAGCCTCGGCATGTCCGAATGGCTTTTCGCCAAAATATTCAGACACAGCGAACAGACTAACAGGACAGGACCAGAGCATCTACAACAATTTCGTCAACGTCCATTTGCCACGAGGGCAGAGTACAGCCACTGGCTGAAACTATCAATATCTAAATATCATTTAGCACTAATCCCCGATACAATTTCGTTGCTCTGTTAATGCCCCTGACAGCTGACCCGAAAGACCGTTTCAACACTTTCAATCAACTGGGGCCAAAAAGGTTTCTCATTCATTTTCATTTTAAGACTCAGACATCAGCTGCTCCATCTGCCCTGGGAGGAGCTTCTTCTCTTTCGGCTTCATCTCTTGCCAAATGGCTCAAAGTTGGGTTTGCTTTTGTTGCTGTTGCTGCTGGTTTTTTGTTGGCTTAAAGCTGCTTTTCAAGTGGCTTTTTGGGAGGCGCCAACTTTGCTTTCGTTCTGTGCTCTTGGCTGAAGATATTCGCTTATAACTTGCAAAATTACAAAAATTTTGCGTATTTGTTTCGGTTGCGCCGACCGGCTTTGACTGGGTGTTGCGGTATACATGCTCTTGTGGCCGTCGCCCCTCTCTAGTGGTGCAACAAGAGCCAAAAGGAAAACCAAATAAGCAACAGCCAAAACATCTTTTCAGCAGACTCCGACTCTGACTCTGAAAGAATAAAACTTGGGCAGGCAGGCGAAGACGAGAGGCATGCAACCCAACCATCAAAAGCCGGAAACTAAAATTTTGCGGCAGAAGTTAAGGCAACGCGCGAAGAGCTTGTCGATTGTGCGTTGGTTACTCGTCTGCTCGGCTGTCTTTCTGATTTTCTGCCATCCTGCTGACTTGCTTGCTGGCTGCTTCAAAACTTTATTTTTTTTTCATCTTCTCGTTCTTTTTTTTCGATTTATTTTTGCTTGCAAAAATCGTGCCAACAACTGATTTGACTGAGGACTTTTACCGCACTCGCTGTGCGGAAGAGTGGTTAGATTTTCGTCGGGTGTTGGTGGAGCGTGGGTGGAGCTGTTGGGCGATGGGGATGGGGATGCTTCTTATTTAGTTCTTTGCAGCTACTTTGGCACTGAGCGAAAGAATTGTGAATGTCTGGGCATTGTAGGACTGCACTTGAAGGATGTTCAGGAAGCAATCCATTCGATTGAAGTGGAAGAATTGCATTGCTCAACACCAAGCGTATTCTATTATCCTTTTTCGTACCAGTAAGTAGTGTGACAGTACTTTATACTGAAGTAGTGTGACTGTGTTTTACGTATACACGTCTGACCATACCTTGCTTTTAAGAAGAACGGAAAATTTCTCGCAGTGCTCCACTCCCTGGCTGCCTGACTCTCTGTACATATTGAAGGTAGCTTCTATCCAGTCCCCAACTGCGTGACGACTTCAGTTCGGGCTGGGGGAAGGCTGAGTTCAGGCTGTCACTCAACTACTTTATTTGTGCTTTTGTAGCTGGTCGCGTTATTATTTAACTTGTGAATGCTTTCAATGATGCGTAGTTATTTATTTTTTTGCTTCGTATTTTATGCTGATTTCGCCTCAACTCTTGGAAACAGCAATTGTGTATAGTATTTTAGGATTTGCAACACCACAGCACAGCCCAGCACAGCTACACCCCCGAAAATGAGGGAAACACGCGCCAGAGACGGCATCTGGTCGAATGGTTTGGCGTACTTTTAACTTTCGTTGGCCATTTGGTGAGCATGTTTTTCTTTTCTATTTGTTGACGGTCCGAATCCAACTTTGTGCCACAAAAGTTTGTTTATAAATCAACTTTTTGTTGCTCTGCAACAACAACAGCAGCAGCAGCGGCAGAAGGAGCAGCTATAAGGGAACTTTTCTTTGAGTCTGGTCGGTCTCCCTTTCCCTCCCCCACTTATCCATCTCTCTGGTGGATAGTTTGCATACTGCGCTGCGTATGCGCAACGTCAGCGAGTCCAGCACTCCGGCAGAGTGCACTCCAGTCTGCCGCTCGCTAGGGGACTTTCCGTGCAAAATTTGCATTTATTTTGGTGCAAATTATTGAGTAAACAGATTGCACCTCAGCGACTAAGCGAGTGAATGAATGACTGAGTGAGTGAGTAAATCTCGCTTGGAGATTTTCGCACATTTTCGATGGCTAAGCAGCAGCAACACTTTCCCCCCTTTGCTTTGCCATTCCCAGCTGTATGCAACAGTTTTTTCTCCGAGCTGCTGCATGGCTCTCGGTTTGGTGTTAGATTATGATGATCTTTGCTTAATGTAGTGTGCTCTCTTTCCAGGGAATCCCTCTTAGTCTACGTAAAGATGCCCTAAATAAAACGAATGAATACAAACCGCATTCAACACTTATTTTCAGAGTAAAATTGCAATTTAATCTCCCAATCCCGTCTGTGTATAAATAAACCATTAGCCTCTACTTTGACTGATGGCCTGTCCCTGGATACCGTGATTAAAGAATCCGCCTGAAACCCTTTTCTCATTAAAAATCGACGAGCAAAACAGAAACAGAAACACTGAAACGTGTTAAAACCAAATGCTATTGGCTTTGCCAGTTGGACAACTCTGCCAACGCTGACAACTGAGTGGCCGAAGATGGCCCCAAGCCAAGTGGGTTTCGGCTGGTTTTGGAAATGGAAATGGAATCTATCTATCCACTTCCTACATTTCAAACCAGACTGGCCAACTGACGTATCATGATTAATTATTTGCAAAGTTAAAGTGGTTTTGAATCCACACTTTCGATAGACTGCCATTTGAATTGACTTATTTTGTGGCTTCTGGAAATGTATCTGCGATTTGTGGAAAGATTTGGTTATACTATCTCCCCATTACGGAGTAAAGAGATTAGAAAGCCTTAAATTAATGAGTATCTATTTTCATAAAATATGAATAGACGTTTTAAGGAATTCGAATCGAATTACGAAAACTAGATCTCATATTGATGGTAATCAATTTTTTATTTAGCTTCTGATGACATTTCCATGTTCATTAAATTGACATGAAAACTTCGTAAATATTTTTCAGCGCACTTAAACTTCATCTTCTCCCGTTCGTTTTAATTAAAAATGTTTTTTCATTGCCCCGAAACAAAGTTAATGTTCAACAACTTGTGCGAGTATTTACATTTTTCATTTCGTTGTGCCCTGTTGTCCACCGTTTGCATTTATTTTAATTTTATTTTTTTTTCCATTTTGCTCACTCATGTATTTATTTGTTAATTTTTTGCAATGCCTTTTTGCAACTGATTTCAGACAAGAAGCCTCATTTTATTTTATGTGCAACATTTTGTTCTGTTGTTTCTGCAAATATTCTGCGCTCTGCCCTGGTCCGCTAAAGTGTAGGCACAATTGTTGCTGACAGAAAATTAATTGCATTTAATCAGTGCGAGCCGGGCTCGAAGGGGGGCCACAGGGAACCGCGCCAGAAGGTTGAAAATCGTTAATGGGTTTTTGATTAATAGCTCCGACGCGTCGCTTGGACAATGGGCAATACGGCGCGCCAAATATTTTGATTTGTATTTTGAAATTTTAATTAAATGAAGAAAAAAGCCCTTGGGCTTAATGTAAAAAAAATAAATAGATTGCTTACAGATTTATTTCCTCTAATTGCGGATATTTCCATATTATATTGAGAGCATTTCCAAGTCGACTCTACGCGTATTTGTTAGTTTTATTTTCCGGCATGTACATTTAGCTATAAGCAATAAAAATGATTTTAATTAATTCGATTACGGAATGCAATGAGAATGTTTTTATTTATTTAATAGTTTTTTTGCAGGTAGCAAAGGAGTTTTTCAGCTCTGTTTGCTATTTGTTTATTAAACAATTGGTTCGTGACACACAGCTTCAGGGATTATATTATAAAAGCCTCCATACAGGTAAAACATTTACATACATATGTATGTGTATGTATGTATGTATCATGTATATAATCATAGAAACACAGGTTTGGGCCGAAAGCAAATTGAACAGAAGCTAGATCTGCCATTGGTTTGACAACAAATTAAATTTTTTCGTTTTATATAATTTCCAAACAAATCAGAAACTGAAATATGCAAAAACTTCATAAAACTTTACCCCCACCACAGGGATTTAAAGATGGTCAGGTCACGACTGTCTAAGGCAGAGTCAATGCGTATAAAAGTCGATCAAAATATTTCCCGCTGATTCCCGGGGAATCATGGCCAAAGCATGGAACGCTTTTTCATTTTCCGTATTTTAATTGACGCGCATCATGTCAGCGGAACAAAAAACCTGAGGGCGCTGTACACGAAACATTGATGGAGTGCGGCGGGGGGTTTTGGGGGGACTGGCTGCGGCAGGGTGCACCCTGTGTGATAGTTACCCAGTTAGTAAAATCATCGATAGTTGATGCTGGGACTTGATAGATTGGCAACAAGCACAGCGCAGCAGCAACAAAAAAAGCAACAAAAATAAAGCGAAAGCCGGGCGAATGAGTGGGTGATGGAAAAACCCCGATATTTCCCAGTTGCCATCGGAAAATGCAGCTGACAGCAGCCGCCGACATGAACACGACGATGACGACGACGACGGCGACACGAAAGTTCGAAAAGAAAAACTACTGAACTACAAGTATAGAATCTACAGACACCATTCCGACTACGAGATACCTCCTATTCGGATTTATTTTAGATATGACAATAAGAGGAAAATATACCTTTCTGTTGCCTTCTTTAATTCGTCTGTGAGTGACTCCTCCGATAATCTCTGGGATCTAGGTATTCGTCAGATAGGCAGTCAGCTGTTTGTGTTTTCTTCTGTCTGTTACATAGATCGGGACGAGTACAGGGTACCCTTCTACTCCACGAGTAACGTGTATACATACGTACTCGTATGGGAGTTGATTGGAAGAAGGAATATGTTGAGCGGATGCGAGTTGGCTGAGGAAATGAAAAAGTCATTCATTTGGCAGTGGCCTATCCCAACCCAAACAGATGCATACACATGGATATATATTCTTCTGTACATGGATGTGTATATGTATGTGTTTATGTACTGTCGTAGTCACCTTCGAAAAATCGTTGACATGTGAAATTTTAATTAAAACATAAATGAAAATAATGCATCCGCAAGAAGAGCATAACAGAAACGCAACTCTTATATAAAGTGCAGTAACAATAACGAGAATGCCAAACGAAAATGTCAAAAATATCAACAGCATAAACACGCGTCACCAAGCGGGGCAGAAAGGTGGTGAGTGGAAGCAGGGGCCAGTGCTGCAGTGTGTGTGTGTGTGTGTGGCACAAAGCTTTTAAGTGCTGTCAGCACGAGCGGCAGCCCCATCAGGCCGAGGCCGAAGCCAAAGTTGGGTAAGGTAAGGTTGGCAAAATGGCTGCCTGCTAACATCTTCACTGACTGCAAACTGCAGCTCATTAGCACCTCATACTAGCACACGCAGACGCACACAGGCACACAGGCGCACGCTGCAGCACACAGATACTCTAATACTGAGACACGAACCTGGCACTTTTGGTCGCGGTTGACTTTCCGCAATGGCTGCCTTCAGGCTTCAGTTTCAGTCCTGGCTTGGTTTGGCTATGACGACGATGGTGGGGATGGCGAGGATGGCGACTTCCTTTGCACATTGATGCAGAAATTTTGTTGAACCAAAGTTTAGCGCGCTGAGTGCATGTTGCACTTGAGTAAAATGAATGTAATTGCTATTTTAAGTCAGGTTGGTTACTTCTTTGCACCACCCTCTTTTTCTCGGGGCACGTGCTTGATTCGGGAAATCATGATGGGGTGATTCATAATTAGATTTTCCAGCCTTCGGGCGCCTTGTAGAAATTCATGCAGTGTCTGAACTGTGTCTTCAGTTGGTTGTTACTCTGACTTTAGTGTTTTATTAAAGCTATATTTAATTTTAGGCACAATCATTTGAAATGAAAGCCGCAGGGTTCAATTGACATTCCAAATAAACGAATTAACGATCCATTAAATTCATTTTAAACACGAATTAATTCCGTTTCTTTGCACTATGATTTCCCCTTTATGTCTTGTGTGTTTCAGCTCCACCTTCCAACCTTTTTTATCTGCTTCTAAACATTCCACGCTTAGCCGAAAAAAAACTGTGTCCAATATTAGGGAAGAGATTCTTCATATCTCACTTGATTTTCAATGGCCAAATTGGGCCATCAAAGTTTTTGAAAACTAACTCCTCATTGCGCCCCAATCCCGATCCCGATCCCTCTCCCACGAAACCACTTACAGGCTCGCTCTGGACGACTGTCACAAATGTCCGCAATAAAAGTTTTCGTTTTCTCAACTTTTTGCAGCTTGCTTTGCTGACCATAAACTTGCAACACTTTTCTGACACACATTCCCCCACACATCTGAGCTGGGCTGGACCACCGATACTTCCAAGTGATTAAGTCGTTCGTTTGCTGAGAGATATGAGGAGCAAAAGAGAAAAATATTTTATTGATATCCACTTGTTCTTGTTGTACTGTGTGGTTGTGTTTGCACACCCAATTTGGCCCGAAGAACAACAGAAATGTTGCTTCCCGAACAAGCCAAAAAGTCAACAGTCCCATGGGTAGGTTTAATAGTACAACGGGGTACGCCAAGCATTTGTTTTAGTTGGATTTGTATACCCTAAAGGAGGGGACCATATTGTTTACAAGTGCCTTGTAGATCGTGTCTCTCAGAATGAGAACCTTTTAGGACTTGTTGTACTTGCTATGAGGATGATTAATTTTGTATATCAAGAATCGTACTCGTACACCCAAAACTTCGTAGTTTTTAGATTAAAATATTGGGTTTTAATGCTTGGAAATGTGTGTTTAAGGGTATTTGGATTTTCGGACCAAAAGATTTAACACTCGTAACTTTTTGGTGTGCTCTTTTTTTTTGTTTTTGTTTTTGGAAAAAGAGTTTGGCTTAGATGGAGTTTTTGGTACTTTTTTGAAGGGTGGGAGCTGAAGGCTTTTGGGTTTGTCGGGAAACTAGTAAATCTAATTTCTAACCACACACCAACGCAGAGTCAGGCAGGCAGGAAGCAGGCAGGGGCCATGTAACTGCATCCGAGGTCCTTCGAGGATGTCTGCGAGCAACTTCGTCAGCTTTCGTCAACGGCAGGAGCTCTCCAGCAGCAGAGGCAGCGTCAGCGTCAGAGCCGTCGGCTGTTGCCATTTTTCGAGCTTACCGACTTAGCCAACTTGTAGCTGTTGGCCTGGTAAGCACTTCAGTTAACACAACGCACGCACACACAAGCCCAACTTGACTGTACTTATGTGTTTGCGGCTTGTTTTTTTGGAGAGTTATATATTTTATTTGTTGCAAACTACTACAAACAACTGGCAAAAGCCAAACGCAAACGCAAAGTCAAAGCCAAATCCCCAACTGGCACTGCAGGCAACGCTCTGGCTTCTGCTCTTCCATGCTCTTTACAACTTGGTTCAAGTTGTTCTGCTCCTGCTTGGCAGCAGCAGCAGTGGCAGCAGCAGTGGCAGCAACATGTTAGAAGTCTGAAGTGGTTACATGCATACCACCATGAATGAATGCAGATGTGTACAGCCGCACAAATACTCGTATGAAAGGAAAGGAAACTTTGACCCGATGTAGGAAATGGCTTGAATTTTCCACGCAAAGTTTCCTTTGAGCATTATTAATGGGTTCGATTCTGATCTTTAGTTGGGATTGAAAGTCTTTTATTGAAATCATGACTCATGATAGAACGCTCTGTTTTATATTCCCCATCAAGTTGTTTTTCCTTGGAGAGATCCTTAATCAATTAAAGCGAACTCTCTGTTTGTTTCTCTGCCTCTTGCCGTATGTTACATCAAGAAAATGTATCCAATGCGAATTTTGTTCCGCAATCGATAACTTTGGAGGACTACCAGCTAGTAAGCTAGTTAGTTATCAGATTTAAAAGAATTAATCAACATCGCTTATCAATAAGAACATTCTTTTTTTTAATCCTAACTTCGTTTAGCTCTTTAGTTTTCGCATCTGGCGTTTACTGTAGGCAAAGCCTGCAATCAAAGCCCGAAACCCTCTTCTTTGCATGGCACTGAGAGCACGGGTCTTTTTATGCGAATTGTTACGTGGGGATGGGGTTGGGGATGTGCATATGTGCCATTGTGGCACATGGATATGAAACAAAAATGCTGTCATGCCAAGTGCAACGTTAGTCAGAGACAGCAGCAGCAGCAGCAGCAGCAGCAGAATCAGCAGCGGAAGTTAGCAAGCAAAGCGGCGGAAATGTAAAATCAATGTTGTAGCTGTCGCTGTCTTTGTAGCTGTAGCTGTAGCTATAGCTATGGCTGGACCTGGCAGTTCCTTGGTTCTGTTGGTTCTGCTGGGTCTGGTGGGTTCGTTTTGGTTGGATGGTGCCATCGTTCGGCTCTGGGCTGGTGTGGCTGCTGCCTCTTCTCCTTTTGTATTGTTGCCTCCAACATTGAGAATTGTTGAGGCATTGTTGTCACTGTTTGTGCTGCTGCTCTTTTTTTTGTGATTGTTATGGCTGTTTTTGATGTTGTTGCTATTATTATTATTGTGCATTTGCGCTCGAAGGCGAATTATGTGTGTGTGTGGATGAAAAAATGCATAAAAAGTTTTGCTTCTTTGCGCAGCGAAATGTGCAAACAAAATAAACAATCCGAAAAATACTCATGCACACACTCGTAAGCATACAGACGCATGCAATGTCGGACTTTATACATTCCAAGAAGGCATTCTACATGCCTTCTTTTGCAATTTGGAACCAGTGAAACATACATTCCGTTTTGGTTTCAGAATCCCTAAGGGCGGAACACGCTTTCACCGGTACCATTCGTACTAGTAAAGAACCGTTCCGTTAGAAGGCATTGGGAACTGGTGGTTGTTGTAATTTCAAACGCTCGGTTCTCGCTTCCAGCTGTAGTTTCCGAAAGAAGCATTACAGAACACTTATTTGGCATGCATCGAGAACCGGTTCCATAGGAACCTATAAAGAAGCGTTCTGGAACTGTTCCAAAGGAATCATTCCATAACGCATCCCTGGCAGGTATCAAGAACCGTTCTTTGAGAAGGTATGCAGCATGCATACATAAGAACCTATTAAGAACCCTTCGGTAACAGTTACCTTGGCATGCTTCAAGAACCCTTCCTTGAGCATGCATGAAAGAGCGTTCTAAAAGAACGCGAAATGAACCCATAAAAAATCTGTACATTTTCAATTTGATTCCTTTAATATTTTCTATAATAAAATAAAATACAAGAATAATAAAAATAAGTAAAAATTAGAGAAACGAAAAAAATAAAACTAAAAAAATTAAAAAGAAATAAAATAAAATAAAAGAAAATGTGATAAAAAATATGACTAGAAATAAAATAAAAAAAATAAATGAAAAAAGTAAGAAAAAAAGGACTAAAAATAAAATTAAAAGAAGAAATGAAATGAAATAAAATAAAGAAAAATAAAATTTTTGGAAAAAAACATAAAACTGAAAAAAGAAATAAAAGAAAATGAATTATAATAATAATAAAAAAAACAAATTTTAATAATTGCATTGCCTTCGTCGTCTACGATGAAATCCATGTCGTGGTTATAGATGTTGTTTTTCTCGGGGATGTTGTTGCCGTCGTCTTGTCGGTGTCTGCATGTTTTCGTGGCAGGTGGCATTTTAAACGCGAGTATTTTCTTTGGACATCCCTGACATTATCGGGGAATCTGTACCCCTATTTTTTTTGTGGTTCTGCAATAATAAATGGTTCATTAATTTTGAATAAAAATGTTTTGTAAGATATGAATATCAGTTAATGAGTTATTCGTCGATAGTGTTGTAGAAACACTTTTGTACTCGATATATCGATATATCGGCTTACAAGAACATCATGAACATTGAAACATCACTTTACCTGTATAAACATATATTAAAACCACTTTTAATACTTACAGTTCGTTTAACTCTCCTTAGTCTGCACATTTTATGTATATCACATTCAGTGTTGCCAATTTAGCTATTTTCCCACTAGATCTATCGTGTTTCAATTGGCAAATGCGGGAGAATTATAGCTATTTTTAAAGACAAATTGACGTAATTTTAGCTTATTAAAAACCTCTGGCAACTTCGTGTATTTAAATGCTTTTACGATGCTGTCTGGCTTTAGATTCAGTCGATGATGGAAAATGCTTTTGCAAATATTGTAAATACCGCTTGTTGCATCTGTGTCTGTGAAATTTTGAAATCTATTTGTATATACGGACTTCGCCGTAAAAAATCAGCTGAAGAGGAGGAAATATTTGACGAACTTGATAGGTTCTCAAAACTACTTGATTAAATCAATAAAAATATCGTTAAAATACTCTAGCGTGTTTTTTTAGCTACCATCAAAATTTTCTGGATATTTCTAGCTTTTTTAGTTTAGCCTTTATATGACCGAAAGAGTTGGCAACACTGATCACATTCCATCGTTGAGGTTATGTTCATTTGCATGTACATACATGTTCAAAGAGATATATGTAAATAATCCATTATTTATTGCTTAAGGTGCTGGTCGAACTGCCACAACAATCTGTCAATACTTACGTGGTAAAATAAACAGTTTTAGACACTTAAGTTTCACTTTTTAACAATTTTTGGCAGAGAGCACAGATAAAGGCACAATTTTCACCGAAATCACCGACGCAAGTGATGAAACAAAAGAGACGAGAAAAAACCACGCACGTTCTTGCATGTTCCCTTTTGTTATGTTGTTGTTGTCCGCCCTGCCGAGGGTCATGGTGCCATTTTATGAGGTGGTCTCGTCAGGGTGAAGATTTAGGACAAAACTTGCCCGCACACAATCTTTCACTTCAACAAGCGAGTCGGCAGCCGACGAGACCACCTTATATAATTGCATCATGCGCTTCCCATACTGCCTGGTAAGGCGGGTTTTTTCCAGAATCTTTCTATGCATTCCCTATGCGTTCTAAAAGAAGCGAAAAGATCATGCATCGAAAACGTTCGCAGGCGGACGATTTTTATACATGAATTTCTCGCTGCTCTGAGAAGGCATAGAGAATGCATAGGCAGCTTCGTGAAAAAAACGAACGATCGGGGATCGGGTTGGGTTTCATTCCATCTTTTTCTGTGAGAAAAGATGCATGAAAGTAGCATTCTTTGTGGAATCGGTTCCACAATGCCTGCCCAGGGACTAATGAAGAATCAGTTCTTTGTTGCAACCCCTTCTACAAGGTCCGTATGCCAGATTTACAAATACTCACATGCTTGCTTAGACACACCCCCACAAGCCCACAACCGACAGCGCCCACACCGCCCTCTTGGCATTTACATATGTAAATATATTTTAAAGTAAATCTTTTTCCTATCTCTCCTTTTTTATTTTATTCTTTTTTGTGGCATATTTGTTTAATGGCTGCCTCTGTTATTGTTGTATTTTGTGAGCCATTTTTATGCGCTGTATTTATTGGGACACAAGGGTAGATGTACAGACATACCTCCTGTAATTATACAAATTCAGAAAAGTCGGATCGGATGTCTTGCCAGGGCAAAAAAATGGGACAGAGAGAGTATAGAGGGGGAGTATAGAGTGCTTTAACCAAAAGTGTTTGATATTTGATATGATATGTTCTATGGCGGTTTGCCGCATGCGAATAATAATCTGGGTAATCCTGAAACGGATTCAATATGGTACATTACTAATTTAAAAAAAAACCAAAATTTAACGATGCAAACATTTAGTGATCGAAAAGAACAGCTGGAGTACAATTTTAGAGTTGGATTTGTAATATTTGGATATCAAATTAAATGTTAAATGTGATCAAATGTTTTCCCAACTGAAGTCGCTGGAGATTGAATGCTGGTCATCTGCTATTCCATTCGTTCCTGCAATACACTCTTCCGCCTTCTGTTTTTGTTCATGTTATTGTTCATTATGCTTTGGTCCTTTGTTGTTTGCAGGGTTCGCTCTCTCGGCGCGCCGTTCCCAGCATCTGTGCCTCTCTTTGCCTCCTTTTTGTAATGCCTCTTTTGGGAGATTTTTACATTGAGGTGTGTTGATTTTGTTTTAATGCCGAAACAAATTTCTTTTTTTTGTTCAGAACCTCTTCCTTTTCCAGCTTAATGCCACAAGCCGATTTCCGCGGTTGCTTTTGACTTTGGGGGTTTTCCCCAGTACTCGCTATTAATTTTAATTACAAACTTTTGGCAGAAAGGCATCTGAATAATTAAATTCTGAAGCTTGCTTTTGCTTGTGTTCTTTATATAAATTTGTTATAATTGCAGTTCCACAAGTGAAAATTTCCACAAATCAACTCTTTAATCAAGGTGTTTGTGCTACAAAACTAACATTTATATTATGAGTCCGCTCCGCTTGGACCTGGACTAAGCCACAAGGCAAACATAAAGTTTTCTGTGGTTGTTTCAGTTCGGCTTTTGTCGCCTTATCGCTCTGCCTAAAAGTTTTACACAACTTTTCCACCTGCCACATCTACACAGCCACCCACATGCATTGCGTATGAGTAATTTTTTTCGGTTTATTATCATATTTTGCCCCATCTGAAAAAGCAAACAGGAAAGCCAACAAAAGGCCTAAGCATTCTTTTACCTTTCCCCAACCCCATAGAGCATAGAGCAGACGGAAAAAGGTTGACAGTGGTTTTTCTTGTTCGTCTTCAAGTTCTTCTGTTCTCTGTTTTTAGTCAAGTTCAAGAACAGAAGCAGCAGAAGAGCAGAAGCAGAAGCAACAGAAATATGCATAGCTATGAACATTAGTTTCAATTTTTGTTTGCCATTAGAAAAAGTGTGTGTTTTGTAGGTCTCTCCGGCTTACCGTACCTCACCTTACCTTAGCTCAAGAGCCCAGCAACACTCACCTTGTCCTCTCTGTCTCTCTCTCCCATTCTATCTGTCTCTTTCTGTTGAAGAGCTTGTCGCCGCTGGTAAGTATGCAACACTTTTACTTTTTGCTGTTGCCTCTTCTTTTTTTTCCTCTCCTCTGGGGCGTGTGAAAACATGAAACAAACTGGGACTGGGCATGGGAATGGGTGTGCATCTGGCTCTGGCTCTGGGGTCTTTGGTATGGTACCAAACAGGTGATAAAGGGGGAAGGGGGGGTCGGGACAAAGCTGCTTAAAAACACCAAACCATAACAATGTAACGTCTTGTTGGTGTTGGTGTTGTTGTTGCTGCTGCTGTTGTTGTCGGAAAATATTTTACACCTTTACACAAGGGTGCAGAATCTATGGGTTGTATGAGGGATGCGGACCTTATCTGGGGTTGCCCAAAAAATACACACACAGAAAACTGGCAAAGCCAAAACCCAAGCAACAAGGTAAACATTTTGCGGTAATTAAGAAAAATTACCTTGCTCAACAAACCAAAAAAGAACCAAACCGGAAAAACGACCCAAAAACAAGAAAATCAAAAAAATTGTCTAGCACAGGAAGTTTGCCGAAACTTGAAATACCCTAGCCTAAACATACTATAAGGGACCACAACAAAATACATCCTTAGATGTTCAGTTGATTTACTTGAATGCCTTTTTATTTAACCTAATTTTGAATTAAGCGACTCATGTCCTGATACGATAGTTAAAGTAAAGATAATATGATGGCTAAACCACAATATAAAAAATGTAGAAAATCCAACAATAATTTCAAATTGGAATTGTTGTTTAGCTTTAATTCATTGGCATTTGTGCTTTGTTGCTGAGTTTGAAACTGCTCAAAATTCTATTAATCCCAAGGGCGCCGTAAGACACAGAGAATCAATTTGGCGATTTAAACTTACTTTCTACCTCTGCTCTGGAGAGCAGTACTAGAGGAGTGTTTCCTTTGGAGGAGTGCAACTTTTGGCCAGCCCTATAGTGCCACTTTCAATTATAATACCCTCTACAAGAAAAGCACAACAACAAAGCACAGCCCATAAAGTAGTCCCAGCCAAAGCCACATACACAGACACAGACTTGGTCAAAATGGACGGACAGACGACAGTAAGACAGTTGGAGCGTCAGCTGTGGCAACCCTCGATGGGGCAGCAGCAGAAGAGCCTCGCTGCTCCATTCCCCTTCCCCATTCACTTTTTTCCAGCATCACTTTGCTGCGAGACTCTTAGTTTACCATTTCCTAGTGGCTGCGACTTTTTGGTGTTAACTTTAAATTAGCAGCAAAGTGGAAAGTGTTGTCGGTTGGCTTTTAAAATGTTTTGCGGTGTATTTTATTTATCATGAAGTATATCTGGACGGGCAATTGCCCGGCCCCTCTTTCAGGCTCCGTCCTGCTGTGCTGCTGTCTGCTGTCCTCTCGTCCTTCCCACCTTGTCCCGGCTGTCATTTGTCTGTCTTGGCCATGTTATAAAATAATGTGTAAATGTCCTTTTCTTTTTGCTCACTTCACGGCTCCACTGCTCCACTCTTCCTATTTTTTGTTTAATTTACTTAATGTGCTGTTCGGGTCGGGTCCTTTTATGATGTCTTCTTGGGGACTCTTTTTCGCTTCTTTTTCCTTGTTTTTCATCTGGATTTTATTTTTTGTTTGGCTCATTTACCTTGCGAGGAGAGCGGTCTCCGCGTTATCATTAATGTGTGTGCTTACTTCCTTAATTAGTGCCGGGGACTGTCCGGAAAATATCGAGTAATAAAACACAAAAAAGTTCCCAAAGAACAGAAAAATGTGTAGATATGCTAATTTAGACACTTAATGAATGCTTTCCGAATTTCATGGGAATTGCTTATTAATGGGTTTTTTAATAGCGAAGTATAAGGTATTGAAATGGAAAGTATCTGAATCTTGTATCAATCACTGAGCAACCTATCTTCTAGTTAATAACTTTAACTGCTAGCCCTGACTCCTTAGTTGTCTGATATATTGATCTGCAACCTGCTAATTTTCATCTTTCATCGATCAGATCTTTGATCATTCCATTGACTTACTTCGTCCTACAGTAATCATCCGTTGTGGCTATAGCCAACTAACACCTAGAAATGGTAGTCGGAGAACAGGAAATTCGTTTCCACCACCGTCAAATTAACATCTCAGGACGAACCTGCATTTACATTGATTAAAACGTGATTGTCTTGAATTGCTGACAAATTGAATTAATTAGGAGTTTACACTTTCGCTTGGGAGAAGGAGAGAGAAAATTTCGACTCAAGCTTGTAACATTTTTACGTAGCCCTGCGCCCTGCGCCCTGCGACACATTGTCAATCACCGAAATTTAATTAGGGCAGTCAACTAAGCGCACCATTTACCGCTTAAGTCAAAAACGTATAAGTAATTTCATTAACAGTTATGACTCTTGCATCAAAGCCCCCAAGTCGGTAGGAGGGAGCAAAACGGCATTGATGTGTGCCACTTGGCATGGCGGTACGTTGACGGAGCACAACCAGCGGAGGAAGCACAGCCAAGAAACGTACCATAAAAAATATTTAAGACGCATACCGCTTCTAGTGGCAGGGTAAATGGTAGCTTTCTCCGTTGCTGTTGTGCTAATAAAATCAAAACTGATTACCACATCATCTTCAACGAGCAGAGGAGAACAGAGCAAAGCAGAGCAGAACAGACCAAGCCAAGCCCTCAAGAGAGTCCCAAACAGAGAGCAACGCTTCGAATCGAAGCATGCATATCATATTACACATACGCCACGTTATACAATTTACTTACAACGTCAACGAGCAGAACGTTGACAGACACGCAACACGACACACAAGACGAGACGAGACGACGCGGTGGCAGATATACATATGTAGACGAAGGATGGGGATGCAGAGTGGGTAGATGAAGACAAATAGATGGCAACAACGTGGCGCACATACAAATGTACCTACATATGTATGTATGTATGTATATGATAGATACAAGTATGCGGCATGGCAATACGAGTACGAGTATGTGCGTGGCTGGATGAATGTGCGGAAAATGGCAGCGAAAGCGACAGCCAGCGCCAGCAAGAGAGCAAAAGCAAAAACAATTAATTAAGTGGGTGGCAAAGAGATACCATGACTTGGAGCACGGAGCATGGCCCGGCAAAGTGCAGCGAAAGATAAATCGTTTTGCAATAGCGCTATAATTTAATCAAATTTGTCACTTTTACAATTGAGCAACTCGCGCCAAGACTGAGGCAGCAGAGAACCCTCTCCTGGAGGAATTTATGAATGGAACAGCTGGAGGAGAGGTAAGGAAGGGAGCAGACAAAAGGTGAGGCTGTAACTCAATCTTCTCTCCTGGTGGGACGCCGTGTCACGACACCAGCTCTGCTGTGTGCGGCCAAGTGCGTGCCCTGCGTTCGCACTTTGTAAATTCAATTTGAAATGCGCTCGATGCGCACAAAGGCTGGTACAATACCGTCCCCTTCCCCCTCCCCGTCCCCTTCCCGAGAAAGCCCAGCCCCAGAACCGGCCCCGGCCCCGGCCTCGACCCCGAACACAGCTCCGCTGGCTATTGTTGGTCATGAGCTGCAGTTAGACCTCTCCGATACCCTACAAGTGACATTACAGGGGGTCGGGTGTGGGTGAGGAGCCCGACGCAATGATGGCCAAACAAATGCCATCGCTGCCAGCCGGCTAAGCGGTTTGTCAGCCCAATGGGGCAGGGTGGGGCCAGGGCATGTTGACGATAAACGTCATGGACGACGGCCGGACCTGCAGAGGAAGTTCCGCCAGTCTACAGTATGCACTGAGCGTTCAGGTGGAATCGATTGACCGACTCTGTAATTGAATACAGGCGCACCAGCCACACGCATTTTCTGGCAGTGTGCGCCGCTGGCATGGCATGGAATGCCCGTGGAATTGTCGCTAAAACTGCCAACAAATTCTCAGTTACGCGCTCACGTTCATGGTGATCACACACAGATAAAAGCCGACGCACACACACAGCCAACATCAGCCCAAGCACCTCTCTGGGAATCCACGAACCAATTTCAACAAATCTCCCCCTGCCACCCACCCCACCGACACCCACTGCCGACAACCTGTCAACCCTCCCCCATTCTAGCTGCCATTGCAATGTTAAACATTTTATCAACGATACGCAAAAAGAGAAAGAAAGAAGATGTTGGTCGACAATCCAACTTTTGGATACCCAGCAATCAGAATCACTCATAACAATCACCCTTTGGTTGCATTCGATTCACAATAATGTCACAGTCCTGATCATTTCTGCTAGACGTGCAGTACACTTGTGTCTGTAAAGGGTTCCTTCTTCTATGGCGTAGTCGGGACATGCTTGTGGGTTCTGTACGCATATGAAGATGCCTATCGAATTCGAGAATCATATGGGGTCTGGCAAAAACGAAGATCATCTCCGAGGGTAGCCAGATGAGAAATATAGAATCGATGTAGGTTCTCGGATAAAGTCTCTACTGCCTGCTAACCAACCAACGTTACACAAACCAATATACCTTTCTCCTCCACGAACAGGGGGTAGTCAAAAAGAGAAAAGCGAAACTCGTTCGAATTTTTAAACAAAAATCCAAAAACGTTTGCCATAAACGAACAGGTAACCAAAGCATTGGGGAGAGCAAGTGCTGGAAGAGAGGAGAGTGGGGGGCGGTGGCCGTTGGGGCTTCCTGGAAGCAGGGAGCAGGGCCAAAAGTGACGCTACTTCCAGCTGTTTGTTTCTTTCGTCCAACGGTCCCAATTGGTTGCATTTCCCAGGTCGCCCATCTGCTCCAGCCTCCTCCAATCGCCCCACCATCCTGTCACCCCTCTGGCGCTCCACCTGACGTGGCCATTTATTGCAATATCAAAATGTTTCCTTTCCGCTCTTGAAAATGATTGAAAAATATTCCTTGTTTTGAGTGTAAACTGCTTCCAGGGCTCCTCTTTAAAGCTAACTAAGAAATTTGCGATTTATCTGGACTGTTTGCAGGGGATCCTACAAGGAATAATGCTCAGGCTTTTGCTGGTCCATGTAATAACGATATGTGTGCTACTAAAGAATGTTGAATCTGGTGTGCCAATTGGTGAGTCAACGAACGATTTACGAATTTCTGAGTCAAGAAATGAACAATGTGTGACTTACCGTTTCGTAGGAACCGGCGGCCCATCGATTATATTGGAAGGCAAGGATGCTTTGCTAACCTGTGTGGTGTCTGAGAACTCCATCAACAATACAGTGATATGGAAGAAGGGTGATGAGATTCTGACCGCCGGCACTGTGCGGGTGACCAAGGATAATCGTGTGCGCATCCTGCACGATGAAAGTAAGTTTATTTGCCGTCAGGAACCCTCAAGACCAGTTATTAATTATATGGGGCTGCCATTCAGATCCAAAGGGCAAGAATATGGAGACGGGCGGTGAGGTTTGGGTGCTTCTGATCAAGAATCTCAAGGCCAGCGACTCGGGGGCCTACAAATGTGAGCTCAACTCCGATCCTGTCCTCCGCAGCATCCACATACTGACAGGTAAGTGGGGAACCAATCCCATGCCAATCCCAATCCAATTTTAAGCCGACCACTGCCCACCTGCCCCACAGTCAAGGAACTGCAGTCGTCGACAGGAGGGCCCACCAATGCCACGGACTTATCCACGGTCGAGTCGAGTGACGTGTTCCTGCTGCCCCCGCCGCTGGATGCGCAGGACAATCGAAGCTTCTGGCGGCCCAGCCAGGTGCCCCCGCTGGTAACCCACGACTTCACAGAATGCTGCGAGCGCGGAAATGTCTCAGCCCAGTGCATGGGCTTCTGCAACGTGCACAACATCCTGGATGGGACGACGGGCATCGATCCGGAGGCCTGCGAAAAGGACTTCCCCAGCATAGTGCGGTGCATGGCCGACGGACGCAATCACGTGCCCTGCTGCGTGGACAAGCAAATACCAGACCTGTGCCAGGACATGTGTCGGGGCGAGTACACGCCATTCACGGACAGGCTGAAGACGCGCGTCTCCTGCGTCCAGCACACGCTCAGCGGTCTGCAGTGCATCCTAAAGGGTGTCCAGCTGATTCCCAGCATGCCCATCTTTGTCACCATCGAAAACGTGAGCGAGACGAGCGTGAGCATCGGCTGGACGGCGCCGGAGAAGCTCACGGACCGTGTCTCCAGCTACACGGTAAATGTGACAACTCTGCACAGCTTCGACGAGGACGAGTTGAGTGGAGAGATCGTCCACAGGACGGCCGCCGATTTGGCGGAGTCTGTTGCCCTGCACAGCGTGCCCGCCAATCAGACGCAGCTGAAGATCGACGGCCTCACCCCACTCACCATGTACGCCGTGATTGTGACGGCTGTCAACGAGTTCGGGTCCAGTTTGCCGAGCGAACGGCTGCGCTTCTTCACCCACACGAGTGCTTCGGCCGCGGAGTCACGTGCCGGCACCACCGACAAGCAGATGATGCCCACGCTGCCAGACATCCGGCAGTGCTGCGAGGACAATGGGATGACGCACCGCATGTGCCTGGACAAGATGTGCGATCCGCAGAAGACCGATCTGGCCACGCTGCCCGACTTCATGGTCTGTGCTCCGTGGTCGAACATCACCTTTACCTGTCTGGCCAACAACATTGATCATACGCCCTGCTGTCGCTCCCGAGGTATTCCTTCCGCCTGTTTTCCACTCTGTGCTGGCAAGCTGACGTCCCTGGACTTTAGTTTGTTCAAGTAAGTCTTCAATATACATTAAATCACGTATTAAGTCCATCTCTGCATCCCCTGCAATGAATTGATTAACCAATTAGACCCATCCCCATCGCCTACATAGCAGATTCCAATCACTTTCCATATCTAGAGAATTGAATGCACTCATTTTGGACTCGTGCTAATGAGCACGCTGAATGGAACGAGTTTTTACCAAATACCAATTACAGTTCTGTTCTGTTCTGTTTTCGTGCAGATGCCTGCGCTTCATGTCCGAGTACAGCAGCTGCCTGTTCCAGGGCTATGGCGTGCTGGCCGATCCCCCATCAAAGCTGCGAACGGTGGCCAAGACGGACAGCTTTGTGATTCTGGACTGGAATAAGCCGAAACGTCTGGCCGATACGGTCAGCACATATCATGTCAAGTTCCGGCGTCTCGGTGTGGGCGATGACTATCTGACGGTGGAAAAGGTATCCCATCCCCACCTAACTTCAACCCTCCTGTTGTTTGGCTAATTCATTAAGCTCTGCAGCGCCAGCCACCACTGATACTTGAGGGCCTGGAGTCGGACATCTACTACGAGTTCTATGTGGTCTCGATAAATGCGTACGGCAAGAGCGAGCCGTCACCGCGCCTGATTACCCGCACCCAGTCTGCCGAGCCGGTCCAGGCACCGACGTCCAGATATAACATGACAACGTGTTGCCAGGCCTCGGGATTGCTGCCCCAGTGCGCCCCACTCTGCTCCTACAACATACGCCTCTCGGACATTGAGCGCCTGGGTCCAGCCTGTCGAGCACAAATGCGTAAGTAGCATCTGGCCTGGGCTTCATCTCCTCCCCATCTTCCTCCAGTGCTTACACATTGAAAACACTAATTAGTGTCGGTATATCTAAAGAGGACCGAGGACACACTCCTACTCCTACTCGTACTCTTACTCTTAGTTTTCGGAAGGGAGAAGAGGCCTATTGTTCTGCTCTGGGTGGGACTTTTTGTTAATTTAATGAGCTCATTTTGCAGTTTTCGCTTCGTTTCGTATCGTTTGCCGATGCAATTTGGAATATTAAGTGGACACTCTTGTCATTGGGCATAATGAATTTTTCGCACTTATGCAAATCAATTTTTAGTTAATTAGTCGCACACAATCCCCCAAATGGCACACAGGAGGAGTCTCTGCCTGCCCATCTTTTGATAGGATATTCGTAAAATGTTTTCACCAGCGAGCTCTGCCAGTAATACCTTTGTTAGTGAGGATGGGCTTAATATTTAGTTAACAAGCAAGGAATTTAATGTTTGTTCCTTAAACTTAAAGCTGTTTTTTTTGTACAAGTATAATAGATTCATCGATTTGTGCTCTGGCCACTTGGGCCAGCATCTACACAATGCCGCGCTCCAGCAAAATTTCATTTCTATCGCCAATAAACAGGGTCAAGTGGTATTTGACAGCCTTAGCAGAATCGAATGATGATTCAAAAGATTTTGAAGGGGGCGAAACAAATGATAATCAGATGTTGCAAGGTCGTGTCTGTACGGTGCAGCTCCGAGAATTTTTAATCGCTTTCTTTCCTTTTCGGAAGTATATTAGCAATTCATGCAGAAAAGTAACTATACGAGTATTTATATATATATAAATATAAATATATATATTTCAAATGTTATTTAGTTGTTATAGTTTAACCACTTATAAATCTATGCCTTAAATACTTTCTGCTTTCTACTTTCTACTAAATCCGTGCGAGTTGTGTTTCTTACCTTACAACAATTTGATCATGTTCCAACTTAGGCTGAGTGATCTTTAAGGCTGAGAGAGAATATATATATGTATGTATGTATCGGAGATTAGATGGTCCCTTCTGTGAATTATAAAATCCTGCCCAAATTTATTAAAACCTCTTCAGGGTGAAAATTAATTCACCCAAATATCTCGGTAAACAGGAGAGCTTAATTGAGATTAATTATAATTATTTCTTGTGATGCCTCTAAGGAAAGCAAATTGGTTTCTTTGATTAACGCATATTTGTGTACAAAATCCAAATTATTGATTATATTAACCTGATTTATTCCTGACAATTTGATCTCTTTACATATTACACATTTTAGTCCTAAGAAAACACCAACCAAACACCAACACCATCCAAAATATTCAATAGCCACTTGGGCCGAAAGATGACTGGGCAGAAAGATGCTCCTATCCTCCTTTAGCTCCAATCACCTTGTCTCGTCCATGATGAGAAATCTTTTGGTTAATTTCCTGTAAATTGGTCCAAGCTGTCGACTCATGCGAAATCCTTTAGAGTGCCGGGAATTAGGGAGTAAATTGATGACTTCATGTCACAAAATGAACCAAAACATTTGCTAATGCGAGTATCTACGTCCCAGAGAACAATGAGCCGTAACTGACTGGCAGGCGGGGAGGCAGTTGGCAGTTTATGCAAATTTTGCCACGATATTAACCAAGTTTTCCTATCCTTAGCCATACTGGCACGCTGTGCAGCTGGCGGACGTGATCACAGTCCGTGCTGCAGTCGACGCGGCGTCATTAACGCCTGCATGCCCCTCTGTCGCGGCGTCATGCCCCTTGCACTGACCACCAAATCGGCAACGGCAACTGCTGCAACAAATAGGCCAGGCAGGAGCAGGAGCAGGAGCAGGAGCAGCAACATCCTTAACATCTGCATCATCATCATCAGTAGCTGGAGCATCCACTGGGACGACGGGAGCAGGCGGTGTGCCCGATTGTTTATCGTATGCCGGGAACATTCTGCAATGCTTTGAGGAAGGTAAGTTGTAGTCATGGCAGCTGCCAGAACCTGTCTATATCTGTGCCTGTCGCCCGCTGTACTGGTGATGAGAAGAGTTGTGACTGAAACGAATGTGAATGAAGAAAAGAGCTCGATTCAAGAGTTGGCACATAGCCAATCGCCTTTAAAAATGAGGCAATCGACCAGATTTTCCTAGTTTAATTAAGTGAAAGAAGATCTGAATAGATGAATGAATATCCCAGTATTAGTTTGTGAATGCTAAATTTAATTAATTTCGCAAAGTGCGACAACAATTTCAATCAAAGCTCATCGCTGTGAATGCAGTTCACAGTCACAGTTCCTGTTACAGTGACTGAGTTTCTAGTCACACCCCGTGGTGTGTCTGTTTGTCTTTCTGTTTATCGATGGGTTGGTGCTGGTCCTTTGTCGGGGCCTGTCTGCTGGGCTTGTGTTTGCAGCTAATTCTGTTTGTTTAATTGCGTGTCTGTGCACGTCGAGCATACGCACTGTTGCACGCCATTGTGCGCTAAATTATTTGGTCTGTGCTTTAGGGCGCACCAACCACAGCATGGCAGACAAAACCAATATTGGCCAATTAAAGTTGCATTATAAAACAAAACACCATCTCTCCGACTCTCCGACCAGGCACACAGAATATCCCCGGACCACCCGAAGATGTCCATGCGACATTCGTGAACCAGACCAGCCTTAGTCTGACCTGGACAGCGCCTGATGTGGAGAGCAGCAACAGCAGCAGCAGCAGCGGCAGTGGTAGCAGTAGCAGCAGTAGCAGCAGCAACACATCATCAGGTGACATGATAACCGGCGATGAACTGGCAGCTGGAGCTGTGGCCGGAGAGGTGGCTGCACCAGCAGATGGAGCCAAGGAGCCGTCCGTCGGCGATGCCACAAGTGAAGCGGAGGATATTGATTTTATAGTGCAGTATGGCAGAGTCAATAACATGACCATGTACGAGACAGTTGCCAAATTGGAAAATGTGAGTATATTTCTGGATGGACAATAGACTTTCCACACACAAACTTTTCTCCCGAAAACTGTCCTACCATTTCTCCCTCCCGGTACCCGCTACCCGTACCTGTGACTGGCTTGGCAAAAGGTTCCTTCATCGGGGTTCGGAGACACAATGGAGCACTTCATTTGCATTGGGCCTGGGGTCTGGGCCAGGCAGGCGGTCCTTATTACGATTTGCCTTTTGGGGCCAAAATGCTGACATTATATATTTCGAGTGCCAATGGAATTGAAAAGAGCTTACAAATTGCCTTGTCTGAGTGCCAGTCCGACGCAGGACAAAAACGATTTCAAAAACTTTTGGCTTAGGGAGCACTGGATTAATGAAACAGAAATCGAACTGGCCTCAGTTCGCGTATCTTCCAGGAAATCCAAGACAGCAGGATTTGGGCAATTAACCTATTAAATAGGATGCCAATAAAAAGGGACGTACCGCTAGACTTTAGATAGAGGCAGAGAAATGAACAACTCTGGGGACATAGAAACACAGACATAATATTTGAATGCACCGCAGAGCCAGTCTCAGAGCCCCTTAGTCTCCTTAAAAACCCAACCATATGAATGGAATTTAATTGCTTTTAGTGTCGGGTGAATGTGCAAAATTCAAAATGCTTCAATGGGAGTGGATTTATTTGCAGTCATCTGTTTCTGTGAAAATTTGGGAGTACGAAACGAGTTTCTTTTGTTTCTGACAGCACAAAAAAGAACATAATTAATGAGCGAAAAACAGTCACACAATGTGTACTTGTTTCAAATTGGGTTATTTAATTTTATAACTGCTGATGCCTCAATATCACAGTGAGATGGTTCAATCGTCCCAATTCCGGGCCACATGGCGTATGGGCAACGTTTGCCAGGTGAGCCAGTTAAGCCACTTATTCAATTATTTATTTAAATCTTCAACCACCGAGTAAATCTCACTAAATGCATATATCGACGGCCATTGTTTATCCACGAAATGAAATCAATTGAAATTCTTCACGCTCGTCGACCAAATATCAAGTGCAATCCTCTCCAACCTAAATATTCACCCCATACATATATGCATATACTCTCGTATAAATATATTTATATATGTATATGTATTTGCTTTTTTTTTGGTCAGCCAGCGCTAATCCAATTCAATGTAATAATCTTTGAACTCTGTCCAACTTGCTGAGGGGATGTGGATGGGGTGGGGCAGGAGCTTTATATCCAAAGCTATGGGTAAAGTTTCTGACGCCCGCTCGTCGATGGTTGAAGAGGGGGAGGGTGTGGGTGCGGACTGATGCGTACTAGGTACTAGGGGGCTTATGGACGCCATATGCATGGCCAACGTGAAAACGTGACTATAAACTGGAAAAAAAGCAGGCAATCCAACGCAACTACAACTACAACTACAACTACAAAAAAGAAAAAACAAAATAAGAAAAAATGAGTAAAGAGTAACCAAACCAAACCAAACCAAACCAAACAACGGACCAAAGTTGGCTCGAGCTTTGCCATTGGCATTGTACTTGTTGTTGTTGCTGTTGTTTCTGTTGTTGTAATTTTTGTTTGTTTTTGCAATTGTAATATTTGGCGCTGTTGTTGCTGTAGTTATTGGCTGCTGTTGTCACACATCAACGCGCACTGCTGGCAGCTGGGCCTGCCGTTGCCGCTGTTGCTGTTGCTGTTGCTGCTGCTGCTGGTGCAGCATCAGGGCCATCCACAGAGTTATTGGCCTCGAAAAAGTTGCAAATGCTAAAAAATACAACAGCAACAAAAGCAACAATAGCAACAAAAAGCTGGCAAGAGTTTGTCGCGTGTTGATGCGCACAGAAATGTATTTAACGTGGGGTTGATGGTGGTTGAGCTGATGCCTGGTGTTGCTGCGGGGGCCACATTCAACCTGTCCACGACGACCTGCCATTGATGCCCCCAAAGCCATCGCATCGATGGGAGATGAGCGCGTGCTTGTAAAACAATCGCTAGTTTTGGGGAAACTGTTACAAGGCATAACTATCGAGAGATAGTTCAAAGAGATCTCCCGTCACGCGTGCATCACTGGATTGGAAAACGAATCGATATGGAAGATACCGTGTGGTGTCAGCATAGCTCCGCAGTTTTTCTCCTTTTGTTGCTCGTGCTGCGGGAAAATTCATTCGCCCTCTTCGATGGTCTGGGTTTTGTTTGGCTGCTTTGGTCAGCAGGGCACGCAGCTGTTGCGGCTGCTGTTGTTGGCTTAACTTGGGGCTAGCTTGGCTTGGCTTAAATGCTTTTCAGTTTCGGTTTTTTGCGCTGCTGCCACCGCCCGGTGGTGTCAAATGGTTTAAACGCGCCTCTCTGCAGATGTGCCGCTCCACTCCGCTGCCCGACTGGATGGGTTATGGTATCGTACATACTCGTATACATATATCGTATAGGTTCATGGCTATCGCCGCAGTCTGCAATGCGTTGACTCAGTGTGACACTTTTATGGACAAACTTAATTGCTTTTGGACGTGTCAGAAATACTGTTCCGGAGCGGCAGCTCTCCACTAAATATCATTGGGGAAATGAATGGAAATGGCGGAGTCAGCCGTTGGGCCAAGGCTAATGGATGGCCAACTTTCATCTGTAAGCGGGTCCCGTCCCCAGCAAAACCGAACCAAAGCTAACCAAAACTGTTAACATTAAAGGTAATTTCCCCAGCCGTCTTGGTTGCCTTCTCTGTTTTTCCTCTTCCGCAACCCTTCCAGCCTTCCCGATTGAATCAGTGCCAATAATTTGGCAATTTCTATTCGTCGCCAATGCACGGCGGCATTGTGTCACCAACATCAACATCAACAGCACACAAAAACATTATTCGACTCTACAGGATATTACGTACCATCTAGGAACGGATAGGGGAATGGGTGGGGCGGGGCGTTGGGATGAAAATGGAGAACGGAAATAGAAGGTTTTCCTCGACAGTCGCATTTTTCCAATGATTCTCTGTTGACTCCGAAAAGACGTAACTTTTGTGATGATTTTTAGGGCCACCGCTCTACTCTACTCTACTCTTCTCTGCTCTGCTCTGCGTTAGTTGGAGTTGACTTTTATTTCTGTTCTGTTTGTGCTGCCAAACACACGACCATAAAAAACTTTTTAATGTAGCCTGCAACACTGACAAAAAATACACCGCAAACGGAAAGAAATGACTGCGGGGGGACCCTGAGAGCTGACCACGCTGCCAGAAATTAGACACATTAAATATTCTGATACAGTTGCGAAGGAAGTGGTGGAAGGGGGCGGGGGGGGGGGGGTAGAGAGGTATCGTCACCCTCCTGAATCTCTCCTGTGTCCTGTCCTGTCTGAAGGGGTTATGTTATGGCGATTATGTGCTTTGTCTCTGCAACTCCAGCTCCGGGGCCAAGACATCTCCTAAATGAGCAACCAGGGACCTAGTTTTATGGCCGGAGTGTGCCTCGAGTTCATGGAGGGAAAGCCAAAGAGAGAGAGAGAGAGAGAGATAGTCATGCAAGACTTGGCGCTAAGCATTTTGAATATTTATTCGTTCAAGTAGTTTCTGGGGACTGCCTCTGCCGTGCAGCAGACTCACCTAAATTCCTGGCGGAGAGAGGAGAGCTGCATTAATTATTCAGCCTAGGACCCCGCTCGTCATGCCAATTGTGGCACATTTAAGTTGCGGCTATGTAATTACCCAAAAAGGGACTGGCAAAACTCGAAAAATGCCACTAAAGTGACACAAAAAATGGCCAACTAAAAGTCCTTGGACTGCTATTAGTGTTTTTCTTTTTCCCATTTTCTCTCTTTTATTTTCTTTTGATTCGATTCGATTCGGTTCGGTTCGGCTTGGTTCGGTTCGAGAGCCTAATAAATCGTTTTTCGGTTGGCCCCTCAGGCTCTCTGTTCTGTTTTGGGGTTTGAATTTAATGCGTTTTAGATAAGTTTCTAATGGAAGGAAATTAGTATTGAGCCGGGCAATTTATTCTCCCAGGGCTCTGCCCACTAAATTATAGTTTATCAGAAGTGGGCTTCGGCTACCTTTGTCAAAAGGTAGTCCCTGTCCTGTCTGGGGCTCCCTTCCAAAAGGGTGGGGGGCTTTTGCATTTGACAAGAGTTGTCGCAAGTAGCGTGGACTCCGCACGCAAATTGAGATTTACGACTGAGTCCAGGCCTGAAATGCCCAAAATGAATACGAAAAGCAACCGCCAAAAATACCAAAAACGTCTAGCCAAAAGCGAGATGAACCCCGCATGAACATATTTAGCGATTTTAGCCAAGCAACAAAACGGCTCTCCGAACAGATGTCCAACATTGGTGCGACATTCTGACACTGACTTACATACTAAATATGCCTCGCAGAGGGGCACGCCAAATCAAATTATTTTAGCCAGACTCGAGTTCGAGTAACAAAAAAACAGCGCAACGCAGCTGAAATGAATCGCACTCTGCTCGGCCGCTGAGCTGCGGATAGAAACAAGTTAATGCAGCCCCGAACTGACTTTGCGTTTGAAAGCAAAAAGCGCGCGGCCATTCTCGTTAAACGAAATAAATTACTTAACGCGCCGCATTTTTTCGCACTGGCCACGCGGCCAAAAATGCAATTAAAGGCCAAAAACCGCACCGACGACGACATCTGCAAGAGATTACAAAAAAAAAAAAAAAGGAAACACAGAGGGCCAAAGAGAGAGAGAGAAGCAGCAGAATAGGGACGGGACAGCCTGGCGATTCAGTTTGTAAATGATTGAGATGGGTTTTGGAATGGAATGGAATGGCGGTAGGGTATCCAGACTTTGAGCTATGGGGGTTCTTACAAGAATGTCTTTCAACATGCGAGAAAAACTGAACAGCTTACACAGAGAATTCCTCGCTGTCCCCATAGATTAATATTAAATAAATACCTAAAATACTTAGATTGGATTCTGTGTGCTGTGCTACTCGTGTCTAATAAAAAAGGGACTTGATCAGTTATCAATCATTCGATTGTCCATACATCCCATTGATGGGAATCCATGTGCCACACTCGTTGGCCACTGTACAGCGCATCCCAGTGCCCCACGAAGCTGTAACACCAACAGATTACGCTAACGATTTTTAATGTAGATTTTCTGGGTGCAAAGAGTGGGGTAGCGTATGGAGGTCGAGTGTCTGTCCGTGGTCCCCCACTCCATGCATAGACAACTGTCCCCCTAGATATAGCTGTCAATTTCGTGGATGGCTTTTGAAACAAAATAACGTGAATGTGGACAAGGGACAAGGGACAGGGGACATTGGACATTGGACAGGGATCGGGAGAGGGATGACAAGGGACCTCGATGAGTTGACCGACTGGGACAATGGAATGAAGCGAATGACCCTGGGATATATGAAGCTGGAAGCTGACTGACTGCCGGACCGAATGTGGCGTCGTTTGGTGGGCTAAACACCGCAAATTGCGCTGCGTGGCAGCAATTACAAAAAGTACTAATCATGGCGACATGTCTTTCAGCGAAATCAAGCCAAACCACAGCCACAAGCAGACTAGGACAGACCACAACTGACCCAGGGGAGCGCTGTGAAATTTGTTTCACTTTAAGCGAAACTGTACCCTGGGAAAGCAATGACTCCAATGCGCAGAGGAAATGATAGGAGAATGTCCCTGGTAGATAAAGTCAATTATAATTGAATTAAAAGAACAAAAATATACCAACAATTGGGAGCGCGTTCGTTTAACTGCAGGAACTTCAATGGGTGAAGCCATTGCAGGCAGTCAATTGTAGGGTATCCAAGGCATCCATTCGATTTGTCTGGCTGGGTAACTCACTGCATTCATTCGAATTTCTAACATTTTTAACTGGTTTTTGTGTCTCTGCTCATTTTGTCTTTTCAACGCAATTATACACTTAGGAATTGACCACCAACGAGACGAGTATCGACTTGACGAATTTGGAATCGAATGCCTTGTACCGCATTACGGTTGTGACGCGCGGCAAATTTGGCACATCGCTGCCAGCCTCGATGCTGCTGCTGAACACCACCAACATGAGCCGTGAAGGTTAGTGGAACTGGAGCCCAGCCCCTGCTTATTTGCTTATCTGCTTATCTAGTCGCAAGTTGATTTAACTGTTGTGTGTGCCGTTGCAGGTCAGGGGGAGGGCACCGCCTGGGGCTCACCCTCGCCACCACACTCGCTGACTGTGGTGGCGCACAGTGCCACTTGGATGCAGCTGACCTGGCAGCCACCCGAGTATGCCCATCCCCACGAGCGCATCACCTACAGGTGGGAAGGGGCAGTGCGCCTGGGAGTGCCTCCTAGTGGGTTATGTCAAGCTAAAACTCTCTCCATTTCACTCTCCCTGCAGGGTCTATCACAAGGCAATGCGGGCCGAGCAATTCATTAAGATAGAAACGAAGCTGGCCTGGCTCCGAATGAACAACCTCAAGCCGAGCTCCCAGCATGTGCTCTATGTGGAGGCAGTGGGGGAGAAGGGTGTCTCCCTGCCCTCCGAGACGCTCGTTGCCTGGACAGATCCTGCCTTGCCCGCCTTCGTCGATGTGAGTTCTCAAGTCGGAATCAAGTGGAGACGAATTAGGGGATAACTGGGTGCTATTCTATCCTTCCAGCCACCCACTGTGCACCCGGTCGACAACATTCCCGAAGGCGGTTCGATGACCATCCTCTGTCTGGCCCTAGGCAATCCGGCTCCAACGATTTCGCTCTACGTGGGCGGCCATCTGGTGCGGCAGGATACTTCGCGGCACATGGTCACAGTCATTCACAACGTGTCCGCGGATATGGAGCATGTCTCCTGCTACGCGGACAACGGATATGGGGTGCCCATGCAGGCGACGCGGCGGGTTAATATCTGCTGTGAGTAGTGGGGTGCACAAGCCACAAGCCACAAGCCACGAGCCATCTCCAAGCTACTCATTTTGGGTCCATTTCCCTTGCAGATCCTCCCAAGATCCAGGCAGCCGGCATCACCGTGGCCTCTCTAGGCGATGAAATCGAACTGCGGTGTACAGTGGACTCCAAACCGGCGCCCAAGACCATATTTTGGCGCGAGAAGGATGGTCGAGTGCCCGTCATCAATGGCGGCAACTATTTCATCTCGGTCAAGGCGAACGAGTCCCGGCCCTCGATCTACACCATGTCGCTGAGGATCAACAAGCTGCAGGCCAACGATGTGGGTGACTACTTCTGCCACGCCGAAAATCCCTTCGGAGCCACCACCACCCCGGTCTCCGTGCGCATTCGAAATACGCCCGCCCTCAACCACAACGTGTCCGCGTGCTGCGCGGAGCAGAACGTGTCCCTGGCCTGTCGCAGTGCCTGCAGCTACTACGTGGACTTTGATGCCATTGCCGATCAACCCGAGTGTATCGTGGATTTCGACAAGCTGATGCGGTGTGCCGCCGACGGATCGGACCATCGTTCCTGCTGTGCGGATGAGCACGTGCCGCGCAAGTGCCTCAACTGGTGTCGTGGGGAGTCGGTGCGCTCCAAGGAGATTTGCAGCCTGCAGTTTGGCCGCACCATAGTTGGCTGCTTCGAGAAGAACCGGGAACGCCTGCCGGGACCCCCAGAGAATATTGTGGTCAGCGTGGTGTCCGACAGTGAGGTGACTATAAGGTGAGTTGGAGCGAAAGAATCCCTCGTTAAAGTTCGACCGAGCAGAAGCCATTGGGCTTTGGCATTGGCTTTGGCTTTGGCTTTAGTCCCACGCACGGGCACGTCCCAGCAAGTAAGCCAACGCTCTGTCTAAGCTCTTAAACACTTTTGTCCGGAGCGGAAGTGGACTCATCCATTTAGCACACCCGACCCAATACATTCATTATCCTTCTCGTCTCTTCCATCCCGTGCTTCTCTCTATCCCTCTCGTGTGTACGGACGCGTGGGTATACATGCGAGTATGTGTATGTGTGGTGTCCGGGCACTAATAGACCGCAAATCCATTAAAGCTGAGATTTTTTATCTCACTTTAATACACTCAGTCAACGTCAAAGGTTGCGCCATAGATGTGGGGATAGAGAGAAGGAGAGATAGAGAAAGAGAGCGGGCAGCCGGCCAGGACTTGAACCGGAACCGCATTAAATTTATTAAAATTCCAGACGAGTCCTGCGCCTGCAACAATATTACCAAGCACTCATAATACGGCGCCGCTCTATGAAAACTATTTCATTACAGATGGGATGCGCCAACAAAGAATCCAAATGCCGTTGACGGCTACAGAATATTTTACCACGAGGCCGCCGTCCTGCCGCCAACATCATCCTCCGCATCCGTCTCTACCCCCACGGAACCAACTTCTTCAATGGAGCAGTCGGGCATGGATACCCTGGCCCCCATGAATAATGCAACAAGTATGAGTGGCAACGGCAACGACGACAACGGCAACGGCAACGGCAACGGCAATAGCGCTATGGCAGCTCTCGAGATACGACGCATCGACGTAAAGGACACAACAATAAGCATTAATGGCCTCAAGAAGGATGTGCTCTACGAGCTGGTGGTGAAGGCTGGCAATACATACGGTGCGTAGGACGCGAGAGGATGAGAATGATAGTAGAGGGAAGGCTTTGGGCATGGGGTCGGGTTTTAATTTGCTGACTTGTCTGTCTTGCAGGTGCCAGCGTACTCACAGATCCGATTAGATTTACGCTCGGCGAGCATCATGTGACCTCGGCCACCAGCAGCTACTCGAGTGCCGTCGGCACCATCAGCGGCATTGTGGCCAGCATTTTGGCCATTCTCCTGGCCGCCGCGGCCATTGTATTCTATCGTAGGCAGCGCTCCAGCCACGGCAAGTCGGCCAATGGCAATGTGGCGTTCGAGAATCCCACCTACACAAGGGGGCTCGAGCAGGTCCAGGTGTGTATAATGATGTTTATGGCTTTCCCCTTCGTTACAGGAGAGTATTATCATTTTTCCCCAAACGTTTGGAGGGCTCAAAAGGAAGCATTTACCACCCTATAAAGGCAATGTCTATGTCTGTCCGCATTATCAGTTTTAGAGATAAGCAGCTGCAGCTGCAGTTTTCAGAGGCAGCATGGATAAAGGTCGAAAGGCAGCAATGATCTAAGCGGACTCTCAAAATTTGAGTTTTAGAAATTGACGATACTCTGCCATGGATACCTCGTTACCTCAATGCCTTACAGGGTATTTGAATGGGCTTTTTAGTCCTTTTTAGCGTGTGTTTCTGCCATCTGTGTTTTAGATACGCGTAGTACAATATAAGTAGTGTGTGTTGTGAGACGTTCGTTTACTTATTTTTTATGTTATAACTGTCAATGTCTTTTTCTATCCCTGCCACATCAACATCAACATCAACGTCAACGCCACCCATGCCCGATATGCCATAGCTTCCCACTGTCACATCGGCCATCACGACGCAAAATGGCAACCACCACCACCACCACCACCACGGTGGAGGAGGGGGATGAGCAGCAGTCACGGCAATGGGCGCAATGGCATTGCCGCCACAATGACGACATCCACAACAACGACAGCGCCAACAGTGGCAACGGCGGCATCTGCAGCATCCTCAGGTGCCGCATCGACGGGCCACGGGCACGGTGGCGGCAGGCAGCACCGGAGTGTGGCGGATGCGGCGCATCACTTCCACAACCCGCTCAGCAATACGCAGTGCAATGAAGTAAATCCCACAATTTATGAAGAGCTCAAACTTGGCCAAGAAGGTGCTGGATTTAAGAAACTTGTGCCATAAATGAAGCACAATAGCAATAAATACACAAACAACAACAACAACAGTACACATAGAACAACAGCAGCAAGTAAAACAAAGTATAGCTAGCGAACTTATACACACATAGATACATACATACATATATGTAGATAGTATATATGTACATACGTATATTTTTGCATATATATAAATATATATATGTATATGTACGCTAAATGTAGACATAGGCCGTGTAAACAGCGCGAAGCGCAACCTCAAACAACTACACACGCACACGTACACGTACACATATACACCAACGCAAACACATACAAACACACACACACACACACACACACACGAACACACTGTGTACTGCGACATCTTTACAGAATGCATTGCGAGAAATCTTTGGGTAACAATTTTTGTGCTTGCAAAAATCTTTTGGGTAGCCTGTAATAAGTAATACATTTTTAGTATGTAACTGTGATTCAACCAGTAAAAAGAAAAACAAAATGAACAAAAACCATGTAATATAATTAACTAATTGGTAACGAAAGTAAGCAAAAATGAAAACTGATTGAGAGAAAATACCAATGAATAGTAAAAATCTATAAACGCTAAATTTGTTTTGTCTTAGTTTGGGCTTAGTAATGGTTAGTTAGAGTTAGTTACAGGTTGTTCTATTCGCTAGCCAGTAATAGTACTCTTAACTAAATTGCCTCATTAGCTGTGGTGGGTCTCTTTTGTACCATTTTCATGTTTATGCTTTGGTATTCGCTGATTTCTCTCAGTGTGTTTGTGGAAGTAAACAACCTTAGAGTACGATATTAAAAGATGCCTGTCTGCATTCGTACACCCCTGCAACCCCCCTTCAACAGGCTCGCATCATCCTCATGTTTACGCCTTTCTCGGTGCTTCTCATTTTGATGAGGAGGGAGATGGAAGCTGCCCTCTCCGACGGCATATTTGTTCGTGTAATGTTGCATACGTTATGGCATCTAGAACACCCACCCTCACACACATGTCTACTGCCTACTGTCTACTGTGTGTGTGTGTCTGCGCTGGTGTTATTAGCAAAAGGACGCATCAGATGAAGGAGAAAGCAGCCAGAACACAGTTTAACTTTCTTATGTAAATTTCTTTTTATTACAATACTCGTATCCGAAAGAGATGAAGAGGAAGGAGTTTTGCCGCTGCTGCTCTCTACATGATACACTCATAATCCGCTATGATATGATACTGATATGGCTGATATGGATGATGCCATCATACCAACAGGCTGTGCCACAGGAGATTATTATAATTTAGTTACAAGGGAAGTTGACGGCAGCAGCGAGACTTGTGCGGCGATTCTTCTTGCAAAAAAATCAAAAAATGCGCAGATTTTCCTCGTATGATTTCAGCAAAGCGTGTAAACAGCGATAGAGTAAACTTCATAAATGTCAAACAGGATGGGCCCTTCCTTTCCCTTGAAATGGCCTGGCATCAGAGCACACAAGCCGTTTCCTCTCCTTTCAAATTCCACTTTAATAAGTAAGCAGGAGCTGAGCTCCAGTTGAGCTCTCGGTCCCATCAAAATGCTGCTGGTCTGTGCTGCTTTTGAGAAGCTTCCGTTTTTTGATCTGCTGATGACTGCCGAGAGCAGCTGAGTGCAATGGCTCTGAATAAACGCCGCCTGAATTATGCAACACGTTTAAGTGCCTGCATTCCTTACACACATGCAGCTCTTGCATCTTTTGTGGATTCTTGTTTACACTGCCACTGCCGCAGCTTGGGTTGCTTAGCTGCCTTGCTCTTGCTGCAGATAAGAATGTTGACAGTAGCCAGATAAAGCCGAAAATTTACAAGTAAATGATATTGTTTGGCCGAAGCAGCTGCTGCCCACTTTGTGGCTGATTGCACTTTGCCTTTGTCCAGGAGAGAACACCTGTAACCTTCTCTCTGATGGCCATAATGAGATCCCCGCTACTTGAAAACTTTTTTGCTATGCATAAAATTATAGTAGCTCTTTGATAAAACCAGTCGCGAAACACTGATGATATAGAAAAAGAAAAATAAATAGATACAACAAATTTACGAAGGTTACAGGTAATACAAAGCTAAAAAGTGTTCTGGTCCGCTTTACAACTGCATTTATCAGCTTTTCAGTTCAAACAGACTCAACCTTGTTTATTACCACCAGATGTAAGATGCTAAAGTTATGTCAAACGAGAAGGAACGTGAGTTGCTTCTTGTCGCGATTCTACTCTAGGGGGAGGGGCGAAATTTTGAAATACACTTGTGGCAGTGTGATAATCACATGAGTCTTGAAACAAAATTTGGTTGCTCTAGCTTTTATAGTCTCTGAGATCTAGGCGCTTATCGGGACAGACAGACGGACGGACAGACAGGCATGGCTCTATCGACTCGGCTATTGATGCTGATCAAGAATATATATACTTTATGGGGTCAGAAAATTTTCCTTCTCTGCGTTACACACGTCCACTTTTACCACAAATACAACATACCCCTTAACACTTTTTGAGTACGGGTATAAATAAAAGCGCTACCTCTAAAAAAAGCTTTAAAAAAAATAGAATTTTTTTAAAATACAAAAAATTTAATGCCACAAGTCTATAAAGTCGGTTTGGTTCGTTAAGAAAAAATAAAGTTCGATTTTATCGAATAGTGTTATAAAACTGGGAGAAGAGGATCATAACAGGAAGTACGGGTTGAGTAGGAACAATTTATGACTTTTCACAGAGAATCTCTCTACATCTCTCTTTTGGCGCATGTTCAAATTGAAATTCTATAAAATGTTTAAGATTTATGCATAAATATTTATTCTTTATTTCGGATATATATATATATGTATCAACTCTGTAAGTCCTAGTAGGCAATCCGATCATGAGCATTTGTGGTAGTTATTTAAAGACCTCTACTTTTATAACTTTGAGTCGAATCATCAAAAATGTTTCCATCTCAGGACGGACTTCACTCCATAAAATATTTTTTGAACACAATTAGACCCTACTGGGTGCTAGATCAGTCTTAGATCCACATATACTTCACATGCTGTGGACATCAATTGACAGCCAATAGCTTCATTCAGATAGTACCCAATAGATTCCCCCACAAAAGCTATTTTAAAATTTAGCCCCTCTCTAAAATCATAAATAAATGAAAGCAATACCAATGGATGGGGACATAAAAGCCAATTTCATAGTCCGCCAAGTGATTTATTGAGACAGAGAGGTTACTTCCCTCTCCTCTGCCCTCTTGTCCACTCCGCTCCTATCCTGTATATGTACATCTCTTCTATGCAGAGCGGCAGCTTTTATTTATCGCTAAACTAATAAATCTTGGCATAAAAATGGAAAATATTGTATACGCCATGTTGTGCTGAGTCCTGAAACCCTGGCTAGAAAAAACAAGGCCAGAGCAAAAACTCATAAGTGGCGGCGGTTTAAGCAGCGGCCACAAAAAGTTTATATCAATATAAATTTCATATTAAATAATGGTTTAACGATTTATTTGTTTATTCGTTTCCGGCTTCCAACCAATTAACTCTAACGAACTGCAAACTACAACAACAACAAAAACGACAATCATAAAAAATGCACAGACACGCTGCGTGTCAAAGTACAGTGGGTGAGTGCCAGCGTTATTAATTTTGTAATGTCCTTGTCCCCAAAAATGTTATGAAGAATCGTTTCCCTTTTCGGCTTTGTTCTTGGCCTCTGTGCTTTTATGATTATTACTTGATGTTTGCCAGGGTGGAATTGTTTTTAATGAAGTTTTACAGCCTCCAAAAGTAAAGCACAAAGCGAAAAATCACAAATCACTTTTGTTTCTTTTTATTTCTGATACCTACTTTTCGGGGTCGCACTTTGAAGGCCTTCGAGTTTTAATTGCCAAATCGAGGACGGGCCAGTTGTTGCCTTCGTCCTGCCAAGGAGCAGCACAAAATTTGGATTTAATGTCATTGCGTGAGTGAATCCCATTAGAGCAGAGCAGATCGCACACGTAAGTAATGCTCTAAAATGATATTTATTTGGCCTGTTTGTCCAGCATTTTTTACACAACCCAGGCACACATTATTATACTTGTAATAACAATTAACAATTAACTTTTTATGGGGTCATGCATGTTGTTGTACATATAATAAATGTTTGTTAATGCCACCTAGCGATGCTGTTATTACTTCTCCCTTCGCTGCCCGCTAATTATACATCCATATGTATAGTACACTCATATACGAGTAGTTTGCATAAATTTTGTTGTAAAAATGAGGCATTAAAGCAAACAAAAATACCATAAAAAGGGACTACAGACTTAAATCCATCGTATGGCAGAACACACATCCGTATTAAGCCAATGTATTGATGTATCTGTGTATTTGGTAGGAACACAATACATTTTTAATGGTTTTATTGACTGTACTTCTGTAAATCCGGGATCCAGCAGGGTTGCTGCCTTTACTTTACTTACCTTCTTTATGTAACTGCTATGTTAATTGTGCCTGATTGACTCATTTGGATGCTGGCAAAAAGGATAATCAGAAATGTCCGGAAATTGCAGATAAAAATGATTGTGAAATTTTTCTTAATAATCATATGAGAATGGTCAAACCACATCGTAGAGGCCTTCAAGAGTTCTCGCAGCTTACTAAAGTTGAAATATTTTCATAATTTTTCATATATGTACTCGTATTACATATTTTGTTCCCCATCTGCTTACGTTTACGAGCTTCAATAATCTTGGAGCAATGAAGACATTTGTGTACTCAAGACAAAAATAAAAACAGATGTTTGGCTTGGTACAAATATACCCATCCATTTAATGGGGTTGGCTGCTGACCACAGATGACCACAAATATTGTCCTGGACGTAACCAAGATGCATTAACAAAATATGTATGTATGTAGGCAGTTATCATAAGCGACAAATGTTCTCAGCCCAGCAACGCGGCGTATGCGTAATGTTTCAGGCAACATGTGCCCTTACCCTTTTAGGCGTGCGTTGTGTCAAAAGACAGAACACGAACACGAACCGCAGGTGCGGTGGAGTCTGCCTTCTGTCTGTGTGAGTGGAGTCAAGCGTTTCTGCATACCGTAACCGTAACTGTAGCAACATGCATACAGGGCACACATTTTTGTAAGCAGAGTTTACAGTGCGGTTAACAAATATTCATGGCGCACATGGCGTACGAGTGTTGCCCTTTCAGTTTTGCCGCTTTAGAACTTGGTAAAATGCGAACGCGTTGGCCCATGGTGGCGTGGCACCCAGCTGAAAGTCAACTTAGTGGTAGAGCGTGGGTGCTGAAAGGTATCGTTTGGAGAGACAACCAACATATTAAAAGCAAGACTTAAACACTTCATTATACTTTCTAATTTCCTTTTTATACTCTTGCTGAGGGTACTGTGTGTTTTTTGGGCTGTCAGTATTTTCAATTTCTGTTTTCGAAACTACTCACCGACTGACATCTATCTTTCTGAGTCTTTTAAACGCAGACACTCATTTTTGGTACGCCATTCATCTGCCGATGAATTTATGTTTATTTAATAAAAAATAATGTTCTTAAAAGGTTCAAGATATTATAAGATATTCTATGAATTCAAATGCCAAAACGAACAGATAGGACCCTAGATAAATAAATTAGAGAACAAAATTTGTGCAAAGTGAGTTACAAAATTACAGAAAGTAGTTTAGCTCGGGCCTGAGTGTATCTTCTTTAGACTGATATGACTTTTAGATACTGAAAAATTCACAAATTTAATATCAGAGAAAAATATCTACACACACTCACCCCATGCATGACAAGAAGTTCTGCAATGCAAGCCAATTTCAATGTCCAAATTGAAACGGAACTTATCATCATTACTTCCGATACAAACCAGTAAGTACGATCGGTTGGAATAAAAATTGTCCATACATACTTACATATCGCTCAGGCCCAACAGAAATTAATTGCGCAAGTGTGATGTTGGGAAATTACAGAGAAATGTTAAACTTGCTTAAGCCGGGTAATGAGATATTCTGACGATGTCAACAGCACCTCCCATTTTCGGCCGGTTATAAGCCCATACACAGAGACATACGTACATACATATACTCGTACCCACACGGACAGAGTTGAGATGCTTAAGCACGAGTGGAGCTTAACGCATTTTTGCAACACACACAGCCTGCGAAGGCCAGGCCAGGCCAGGACAGTCAGACAGACAGCCAGTGAAAAATATGACACCCTATTTCCGTTTCCCGTACGCTGACAATAATGGCAGACAATATGGCGCAGCTTACGCCCAGAAGTGATTGCCACACCAGCCGCCAGCAGACAGCAGCTAACCAAAAGTTTCTTTGGATGCAAAAACAAAAACCGAGGCGCACACACACACACCGTGTAAAGAGAAAAGCTGGCAGAAGATTATATGTCTGGGATTTTTGGGGTAATTTAAGCGGCTTTTTGCCAGGAACCCAAAAGGAAAAAAATGTAAGCACAAAAAATAAAAATTATATGTAGAGCGGAGGCTAACCCTGTGCAAGTTTAAAATTAATTTTCATTAAATGTGGCGCACACAAAATTGTTTTAAAGTGATTATGGCCGTGGAAAATTATTCTTCTAATAGAGGACCGAGGACCAAGGGCAGGAGATGGCGATGTGGAGTGGATGGGGATGGAGATGGAGATGGGGATGGGCTGGGTCTGCGGATGGAGCTGGGAACGGGATGAGAAGGTGATGTGAATGGGGACGAGTATGGATTCTCTAAAAGCAGGCCACGGCTGTTGACAATGATGGCGCATTTAAGGGTATTAGGCAGGAAGCCGGAGTATGGGATATATGTATATATTCTCGTATATATGTATATGTGTGTGTCAGAATCAGTGGCTCTGTTGAAAAAAAGGGACGTAAAATGAGGTAGCAGGAGCATTTATTCGTACACGCATCAATACTCATATGCATGGTCTTTTCAGAATTTTTTAAAAATAAATATCTTTTTAATTATGCATAAATTATAATTAACTACTCGGTTCTGGCTGCCGGGCTGCTGCTCTCGGCCCGAGCATCCAGGCGAACGGCGACTGTCAGCCAAGTTGCAGTCGCGTAATAAATGCAGGACGCGCATAATTAGTGTTAATTATTGAATTAATGCACTCGCTATTGTAGTTTCATCCCCATCTCTGCTGTCCGTTCAAATTTCAGATTTTCGCTTTACAATTTTTATTTTTCCCCAACAAGTATAATACATTTAACATGCGTATATGTTTTAATTATGCCTTTAAGTGATTTACATTGATATTTCGCAGCCAAAGTGAGATTTTCAACACATGGTAAATGCATGTATAAAAACAGAATAGCAAAGACTAATGAGCTGCACTTCAGACTGAATTGGAATGTGCAAAATGAATTGATTTCTCCAGTAAGTGGTTCGGATGGTACAAGTATTCACCATTGAAGCTTCACACATATACTCGTGAGTGTATGATGGTGCAGATTTATGTACTTATTTAAAAACCCATATGAAAAACATTCGTAGTTTGGTAAAGCTAAACTATATGAGAAAGTACTGAAATACTGCCATTGCTATGGGTATAATGAGTCAAACGGTCAAAATAAGTGTATCTAAAAGTACAAAAACTAATCGGAATAATTTGAACGTTTATTTGTAGTACCATCCCATGTTAACTAACTTCACAGTTTGTTAGCTAACCCAGCCATCCTGCCAACCCAACCGAAAAGCAATTCCTCAGAAATTACCTGCAAATAAAAATATAATACCTTCGAATATTAGAAGACGAACAACTTTGTAAGCACCGCAATCGGTTGCTATGGCTGTCTGTGTCTGTGTCTGTGCGTTGGTCTGTCTATTTCACACCCCAGAAACCTCTCAACTTTATTTATTAAAAGTGCTTATTACTTTAACACTTGAGCGCGATTTAACACGATTTGCTGAAGTATTTTTGTACGACAACGAGGACACATTCCCCGTTGCTGCCGGGGCAAGCGAGTGTCAAGGTATGTCGCTGTCTAAAGCTGTCGGTCTGTCCTGCTGCTGCTCGAGTGTCCTGTGTTGCCTTGCTCCCCCTGCCCTCCCTTCTGCTCAGGATCCTTGAGTATTTAGCTTACCTACCAGACACCAAAAGCAGTTTCATCTTTTTCATGTGCAGGAGCAAGAGCAGGACCCTGCCAAGGAAGCTGCTTCATCATTTTTACTCTTTTACGTGCCTCCCACCCACACAGACCCAGACACAGTTGTCCTTGTTGGCTCAGTGCGAGGTGGGTCCTTGCTTGCTCTTCAACGCCTGACTGTTGGCTGTAGATCGACTTGACTGCCGCCTCTTGGCCTGCACTGCCCTGCCCTGCCCCGCCATGCAGTGCTACGAGAATCATTGCCAGCATTTTGTTTGGGTTTTCTGGTTGGGGCCTGCCCCTAATATTGCCCTTGACTGTTGTCAACATGTTCAACGTATTTGTTGTTCCAGTTGTTCTTCCTGCTCTGCAGATCCTGCTCATGCTCCCGCTGTTGGCCTTTAAGTGTGTTGATTTCATACAATTAACTTTTTGTCCGTTTGTTTTGTACGTCTTCGGGTTCTGCTGGCATTCGCTATACACGTAATTTCCTGCTCCGCTCCGTTTTTTTCGGGGAGAAAGTCACTGACATCGTTTGACAGCCACGTGAATTTAAACCAGCTGCAGGAAGAGCAGAGCAGAGCCGAGGCAAGCAAAACTGAAACACAACGTGGCGTATACGCAACGTGAATTGTTGTTCTCTGCCGCTGCCTCGGCTCGGCTCGGCCAAAGCAGAAGCCTGAAGCATGCCGCTAAAATTTAATATTTATTTTTATGTTTTTGATTTAATTTTTCTCTTTCCGACCTTTTATGTGTGTGTGTGTGTGTGTGCGAGTGTGTCAGTTGGTGTTGGCCGCAGTCATGCGGGTTTTTTAAGGGGTTTTTGCGTTTTTACGTTTTTGCGCATTTGCTGCTTTGGGGATTTATGAAAAATTTAGTTTTCCTTGTTATTTTTACTGCTCAGGTAATTTTTATTTTTTTTTTTTTGCCACGGAACGCGATACATATTTTGTGCTGCTGTTTCATTTTTTACGATTTGTGTGTACAAGTGCGTGTGTTCCCTGCGTCTGGGGCTGTGTGAAATGTCATTTGTTTTAATTTACCCGACGTACGTGTAGCGAATTATTTTAATTCATTTGCCATTTAGTTGAGTATGGGGGCTCACCACTTCATCGAGGGCATTAGAGTCGCAAAATCACAACAAATTCGTATCTTTTATTGTCTGGATGGTCCGACAAATCTTCGCTAATTTATGACATTTGCATACATTTTTCCCCAATAAAGCCATAAAAAGCAGATCTATAAAGTATCTCCTTGGTGATTAATGCATCATAATTATAATTTTGGGTCTGAGCACATGCATAATTCCACGTGGCAACCCCATAAATCATTCTCCTGTGCGAGTATCGGCAAGTATGTGTGTGTGTTTGTGTCAGAGTGTCGTAATCTAACCACCAAATTTGGCTGTCTGTCAAAGACACTTAACTTTTGTGCTGGCAGGTTCAGCGCCCAACCGTTTTGGCAAGTGTCAGCGGCAGCAAAGACAGACCACACCACACCACACCAACCCACACAGATACTCTTGGAAACGTACACAGGGAGAGAGGCAAAATAAATGTGTTTTGCGTGCGCTTAAGTGCTCATTAATTTGGAATGTCAAACTACGAGTATGTTGACTAACGCAAATGCTCCACGTTTAATCGTTTCGAAAGGGACCTCGTTGCGGGCTTGATGAGTAGGTCGGGAGTGCTTCCTGCCATGCCATGGCGCATCTCCGTCAAATTGATTCAGACGAGCTTCATAGAAGGAGACAGCTACAACATTCTGGTCAGCAACATTCAACCTGCCTCACAGATGGTTATATAGTCAGCTACAGGAATGCACGGAGAACTACCAACTGAAAGGCATTTAAACTGAGATATTTGCAAATGTTGCTGCTAAAGTCTCAGTCTTCCCCCAGCCAGGTCCTTCCATTGTTGGCTTGATCTTCTGCCTGAAAGGGAAGAAAAATGCGGTCAGGCCAAAAAGATTCGAGTACCCTGGGTAATGTGCAGCTAGAGGCTGGCAGACGTGCCTACCCTGCGGTCAGTTGTTGCACGTGGCCTGTCTAGGAGAAGTTCAGCTTGAATTGGCGTGCTAATTGAAATTCCAGCACACAAGGGTTAACTGTGGTCAGTGGAGCCGGAATCCGTTCAGCCGAGATGCCGAGCAGCAGAACAGAAAAAAATGTATATTCTAATGGATAGGAGATACTAACAAGAGATAATTAAATGCTTATAAATTAAATAGTGCCGAGATTTCAGGTTCGTTCTTGGATACACTCTGCTCTTGCAGCTCTGTCACCTTCATTCTGTTATTTTTAACATTTAAAGGTTGGTAAATAATTTATTACTCGAATTACATTTAATTATACAAAGTGATACACATATACGAAAGGGTGAAGACTGGACTGCTCTTTCCCACCCCACCATGTTGTGTTGGAAACGCAAAATATATTTTAAGAGTGCTTAGTAGTATGAGCTGCAATTTTGTTGTAAAAAAAGTAAACTATACCAAAGACTGCGTTTATTTTAATGCTGATAAATAAGTACATACATCATGTCTGTAGCATCAACATGAGGCATAACACAAAAACAATTTTCTCCGCTCCTGTTTGTGTGAAAAGCAGTTGGCATTCCATCATTAGGAATTAAGCAAAAGTCAGTGGCGGAAGTTAAGTACTTGTCAAGTGATGAGCATGCCAAGGGGCGGCAGCTGGATGAAGTTCTTTGCAAGGCCAAAAGTTCCCAGAGTATGCGGGCTACAGCGAATTCTCTTCCCTTCGGTCCCTATTTTTATTCATCCTTCCTTGTGATTCTGCTGCTGCTGCATCCTTAAATATTTTCCCTTTAATTAAAATTTCAACAAGCCAGACTGGGGGAAAGAGAGGCAGGAGTGCAGACATGCCCGCATAAATTAACTTTTGCGTAGGTGAACTGTGTGTACGAGTATAGTATGGCATGTGGAGCTGGGGAGCGTTGTAAGCCCGGCGTAAGTGCCTTATCTTAATGCCCCGCCATATCTGGCCTAATGCATATAATAGGCCAGGCCTGCTATTTAAAGTCTAACAACCCTTTTATATGCAAATTGTTGCGCCCCACGTACACGCCTTAACGCCCACGCCCCGCACTGCCTGGCAGACTGCGTTGCCCTTCCCTTTCCGGGTTCCGTGGCAACTTGACATTTTTTAGATACGAGTATGCCACAGAGCCAGGCACTGTGAGAGGAAGTCTCTCCTTTTAATTCTCCCTCATTTAAACATTTTGTGAAAAATGCATGTGTGTATGTGTGTGTGTGTGTGGACGAGTTTTTCTTTTCGCTGGGGCCTGTATGCGTGAATACTCGTAACGTTTCAACTTTTACACGACTACAACTACAACTCTTCTGGGCCTCTCTTCGGTGTCTCTGTGTGTGTGTGTGTGTGTGAGAAAAATGTTAAAATAATTTGCAATTTAAATAGTTTTAATTAACTTTCACTAATTTGCTGTCGCTCAACCTGCACAAGTTGGCAAACTAATTTTAAAGTGATTTATTATTTAAACAGCTTGATGATTGGCAGCGCCCAAAAAAAGAGAGGACTACTGCCAGCGGCCTAATTAGGTAAAGGTGCAGGAGTCTCTTGGAATCGCCTTGTGGCCTGCTCTTTGACAACGTGCAATTGCTGTAAACTGGTTCTGTCAAAGTGTCTAGGGAACGAATAGAGCCCAATCTAAATTTATTGTCAGTCTTAAATTTAAATCTGCTCAGACATACGAGTTTTTGAACAAAAAATCTCTGAATCCTAGCATTGAGTCTGTTCCAGAATCCCGTCAAAGTACAGCCGCCATTGCCATGGGATATGTGTGATTATACTTACGCACAAGGCACAGTCCCGGTAGCATTAGAAACAGAATTATCAGCAGCATGTACATCAGCAGGCTTGTACAGAATCTATTTAGAATCTATCTTCAAGTGCGCTCCACACTCACCGCCGCCTCACACTTTGATGGTCACCGGTTCCGGTCACATTCTCCATCTGCTTCTTGTTGTGCCTGCAGGTCTGCCGCTCAGAGACGCAGCTACGTTACATATCTAAATAAATTATTGGGTACTTTTCTTGCGGGGTTGTCTGAAAAGTCAAGTAATTGTTGCATAACTCTGATCGATGTACATAAACACAAAGAGAAACAGCACTATCGATCGGGAGGCTCTACTGTACTAGTACATGCACGTGGATTTGAAGCGTATTTTATTCCATGCGATCTTAAGTAAATTATGTTTAACTACTTGAGTCGGGTGCTTGGTTTGTCGAGCCATTCAAGACTAGGCCAAATTAATAAAATTATGCAAATTCAAAGGCTGGGCCATAAATCACGGCTTTGAAATGGCGCAAAGGCAAATAATGGCAACGTCATTAGATAAATTTATCTCGAATGCCGAACAAATTGAAAAAGAACAACTGACAACAAAATGGCAGCAGAAGAGGAAAATCAATATTTGAAACCGAAAATGTACAGTAATCAGCATAATATAGGAAACCGCCATTAAAATCATTATGTACCACGTTTAATGCCTATTTATGGGTGATTTCAATTTAAGTAGCAACAGACTCTGAACCAGAACCAGACCCAGATCCCAAAGCCACTTCCCCGTAACGTCCCGTCCCCGTTCCGGAGACTGGCTGGAAAATGCGAAAACAAACAGCGAATTGTACCGAAATACGGAAAACCTGCTGGCGTTAATTTTCAATAAAAAGCCGCTCCGCGAAAAGTAATTAACAACAAATTAGGAAACCGTAGCGAACAACAACAGCCGCAACCAACACACTTAAAGCTAATTAAATTTAGCGCTCTCCTCCTCAATTACGGGAACCACACCACAACAGATGGAGGCAGCAGAGCTTCCACCCTGCACCAGAAATAAATAAATAAAAATGATCAAAACTTTTCGGTATTCATTTGGAAGAAAGAAATCAAAAATAATTACCCGCTGACCAACATCCAACATCCAACATACAATTTCAAACCCAACCTAATTGATTTGCCAATAAAATTCACAAAACTTCAGCAACAGCCTCAAAAAAAGAACCCTCCACATGGAAGGAAGCACAGCCTGTAATTTGTAACTGGCCAACTGCAAGACCCAAAGTAATTGACGCCACCGAAAGGCACAAAGAGTCCACTCTCACACATACATACATACATATGGACATTAATTACCACAAAGTAAAGGAAACAACGACCACGAGCACGACGAGAAGGTGGAACCAGAACCAGGATGACGACAGTGACGACGAGCCAAAAACCATTTGAGTCAAGCGAGGCGAAACTAATGGGCAACGGCAAGTAGAAATGTCATTTCTGTGCAATGTTTGTTGCTTCAGTAAATTATTTTTTCCATTTTTCCCATTAGAGAAACCGCATCAAAGCAGCCGCAACACATTTTGCCCACTCTGGATGACCATTTCAACAGGAAAAGCTGCATATGTAAATGGAATAATATCCCACAAATCGAAGGTATGTTATGTATAGATGTTCATATTTGTATCATTCTGCATTAATTGACTTCCTTAACATCGTATTATGATCGAAGTCGTATGCTAAGTTTGCAGCTTAAGCTGTTTGAATATGGGCTAAGGGCTAAGGGGTCCATTGGCCAACCAAAAAAAAGATTCCTGCTGCTGCGCTTTCACACAAAAGTTGTGCCCAAAGTGTTGTGCCCTCGATGAAATGAAATAACAAAATACAACAAAGACAACGGCCAAGGGAAAGGCAACGGCAATGGCAAAAAGTATCAACAAATCAGCAGTGCATTGGTGCAGTGTCGGCGCGGCCCAACATCCGAGCATGTGAATGCCTCAATGGCGCCCCGCAGCGCGAATCGCAATCATATTAAAAGCAGAGCCGGAGCGCCAAACATTTGATGCCAAAACAGAGCGCCGAACTAGCGCGCGGACAGAGCATGTGGCATGTGGCATGTGGCGCGGACAGGCATTCAAATGGGGCTGGCTGCTGCGGCAGAGCGATCCCCCAACCTAAACTAATCATGGCTACCCATCAACTGTGTGCGGTGAGAGAGGGGAGAAGTGAGAGAGTGATGGAGTGATGGAGAAAAACCCCAAAAACCGTAACACTTTGCCAGGCATTTGCATTTTCCCGGGAAGACTGTTGAGTCAACAGAGGGTAGAGAGAGAGAGAGAGAGTCAGAATGGGGCTGCCGCCTCAAAGCGAATGCTGCCAAATGCTAATTTCCTGGCTGAAAACTTTTTTGGTCATTTGCTTTATTAACGACAAAAGAGCCAGCAAAAGGCAGACGAAGCTTAACCCACTGAAGCCTAAGCATACATATGTAGGTACACTTATTCAAACATATTTATTAAAAATCATTAGAAGCTGGCAGTGGCTCATCCAAATTGGTCCATGTACTAAGCATACCCAGCATCCGTATGTGAAAACTCTAGCGCTAACTCTAAGCCTATTAGACCCTTCCTTTTGTTGCACGCTGTACATCGCACATGTTCGCAGCTGCCAAGATCGAGGGCATACGAGGGCAAAATAAAAGTTGCCAGCATGTCAGTAGTTGCCTCCTTACCGCTTGGACACTGACTCACTAGAGGGTTAAATGGAATGCTTAAGTTTGAATTAAATTTCAAAGACGCAGGATGTGGTACTAAGTGCACTCCTCGGTACGCATCCCCGCACTCTGCATTTCGCCTAGATCTTCACACAAACGTATATAACTCATTAATGGTGAAATTTTCTGCAGCTGACAGTGTCAGAGATGCAGATATAGCTGCCAGCTCTGGACCCAGCCTCCTCAACATGATCTGAGAAAGTCCAAATAAGCTTGATATATCTGCATACATAAGGGTCAAGAGACGCATTTATCAGGCAGGAATTGTGCAAGATGGCCACATGAAGCATGCCCATCATGATGATCATAATCGTAATGACAATTTGCTGCATGCGCAACAAAAATTAATTGCGCCCACATGCAACAGGAATCCAACGAAACCCTTGCCACATGTGGGGAACTTAGGCAATCGCATTTACACATTCTCATGCAGAGACAATTGAAACTTTTTGTACCAGACGAGGAGGCGACGTCGAAAATTCTGTTCTCATTCACATTTGAGGACATGGGCTTTTCTTTTCGGCCGTCCAGCTTGACATGCGTTGGCCCGACCCTATCCTTCTGGCCAGGCAGAATGCCTTGTGTCCTTATGTGCCGAGGCATGACTACATACATATAAGTTGGCCAAGCTGTTGGCCTGGTTGTGGTCGTTTTGCCTTCCAGCCATATACCCATCTATTCATTCATTTTGACATGGCAGCTGCCACCTCTCCTACAGCCCATTTGCCAGCACATTTGCCCATCCGAGAACCTCATTCTTGTTGTGCTCGCCTTGCTTGCGGTCCCCTACATCGGACGAAAGCCGGCAAAATGCAACAGCTTCGACATGGTGGGAGTTGAAAGAGTGCAGCTGAGTGGCAAGACAAAGCTCGAGTCCTCGGCGGAGTTGGAGTTGGAGTTGGAGTCGGAGTCGGAATCGGAGTCAGTTGAGTGCCTTTGTTGCGGTTCATTCAGTTGTATATGGTTCGGCCAAATGTCGCTACCCTGGATCGCCCTGCCCTGCTCCTGGCTCGCCTGCTCGTGGCTGTCGCATTCTTCAATGTCTCCCTTTAGTAGCGACATGGGCTTCATACTTTGTATTGAAAAGTTTTCTCGCGCGACTGACAGCAGTTGAATGCAGGCGAAGACTGCCTTTTCTTTCCGTACATACATACATATGTATGTATGTAAATTTATATACTTGGGACTTGGGAAAACTTTTGTATACCATAACCCCACAGGCAAGCGGTCTTCGTTTTATTTTGGATACAATTTTGATATATTTTGCCTAATTAAATTGGGTATCCCTACCCTTTGTGGCTGCTTTGCAACTGCTTCTCTTTAAATTCTTGTGGTGTTGGCGCATAAATCAAAGATTGAATGAGACTGAAATCATTTCGTAGTTGCCTTCTGAACCGGAAATAGAATCGCGGCTGTAAGCCACGTACCAGCCATGTACAATGGGAAACTTTGAAAATTCTTTACTTAATGTTCTGACAGAATGTTTGCTGGGTTCACTTTTTGTCCACTGCAGTCAATGTGCTTCTCTCGGTCTCGCTGTGGGTATGTGTTTGGGCATTGTCCTGGTTGCCATTGTTTAATGGTCACATTAAAAATGCCTCATTGTTGGCTCTGTCGTCGTTGTCAACTTCTGACCGCGCCCTTTGCACAACCTCATCGGCACAACTTCTTCTTATGGAACGGCGCAGGAAAGTATGCAATACAAAATGCATGGTGGCGGCGATGGACTTTTTAGTGGCTTTCATTGGATAGTGCTGCTACGTCGACTGCCGCACTTCTGTTGACACTCGCGTTCCCATATGAATGTGTGTATATTAGCTGAAAATTTAAGGCGAGCACGTACGTGCATGTGTGCTCTGCTTCTGCTGCATAGTGGGCATTTACTGCAAACAAAACATCTTTTCTAGCCATCGACTCTTGGTGGACTCTGCGGCAGCCGCCGCAGCCTCGAATGGGGCAGCGTCCTTCATGTGAACACAATTTCGAAAGGCAACAAGGTGCTGCACTTTCATGCAGCCTCCTCTCTACCTCTCTCCCTGCGGTATTAAACGAGCTTATTATGGCAAATGCCCTGCAGCCCCCTCCTAAGTACTCCCTCCCTTACATCAATGCATTTACTCTGATTGGGTGTTGAAAAGAGGGAGAGTTCGAGGCAGGAAGAGAAGAAGCTTCTTTGAGTTCTTTGGGTCTGCTATCACTGTGTGAGTGTGTGCTCTGTGACTGTTGGAGAAATATTAGATAATTGAAAACAAAAGTGGTAGAAACTGATAGAATCTTATAAGTTTTCTGAGAAAAATACAGGAATATGGCAAATGAAAGAAATTCCCATTAAGTTCCACCAGAATCATCCGCCTAACGATATCCTAAACGCAATTCGGTGCTGATTAAATCGTCAAAGTATTTCAAAACTTAGGCACAATAATATTTATACTCATTCCAGATTATGGCTCGAAGTCCACAAATCACGCAGCTCGCCGGAAGCGGCATTAAAATAAAACATTAACATCACCAAACGTTGCGTCGCCCCCACAAAAATGTGATTAATTTAAAGGAGTTGGCGCAGAGGGTTGGGTGGCACACGATGTTATTCGCAGAGAGCGTCGCCTTCTAATACAAATCACGAGTAATAGCATTGTAATAAAAACAAATTTCCCCAAACGTTTGGCCTAATTGTACAATGGACAAAAAATGAAAAAAAAAAAAAAAACAAAAATGAACCTCGCAACCAACCGAAGAAAATTTTCTTGTGGGGGCGTGGGACCTCTGGCTGGGACTGTTGCTTGCTTGGGCGACCACCGTGACACAGAAAATTTCACAGCCCTGCCAAAAGCACAGAAATCCACACAAATTGTTTCGCCCAAGGAGTTGCATGTGAGTGGCGCATAAGCAGGAGTTGCTCTGCCAAGGTGCTGCACGATGGTGGAAGTTGACGTTGACGTTGACGTCGTTGACTAAGTCGACGACAAAATACGAATATAAACCCACACGTACAGTAATACGGCAACAACTACAACAATACAAACACGATAAGCCAAAGTGCGATTTCCTCTCCCCTTTGGGCGCTGTCCCCCCTCACGAGGGGCATGATGCGAGGAGTGGGGCACGGTAACTGTGGTGCAGTGGCTCGAAATGTGAATGAAACAAGCTTTTGATGAATATCATTTTATATTAATCGCTCTCCATGCCTTTATAATTTTACTTTTAACATGGTTGAGTGCAGCCATCCCTAAATTATCAAACTGAGCCCTAATCGTTTTACTCTGTTTAATCGTTCCATTTTAAAAAAAACAGCATACTAAGCATATTTCATCCAAGTTGATCGATAGGTTTCTTAGCCCGTTGAATATGTAAATACGCAAGAAAAATCATGAAACTTGCAGAATATGGTGGTAATATATTTTAGGAAAAGATTAGGAAAGAAAATAGATATTTAAATACCCATGCTACACATACATAAACACAATGGATACATATGATCGCAATCCCATTCCCACTTATAGAAATTTGGATTGCAATTTTCGGATAAACATCTTACATCCACAGTACGTAGTACAACATCGCTGTTGCAGCAGCTGTGTGCATCCAAACTCAGAGTTGTCTTAGCAGGAGGGTAAACAGTCGAGGTCAACTTATCCGTAGCCCGCAGCTCCCTTCTAAAGAGTAAAGCTAAGATCCCGGCAGGTAACCAATAACGGCTGAGAAAATACCACCAATGAAACCAATAGGAATTCCATGACTTCAAGCAAAAGCTTTTACCGCAAGCACAATAATTAGAGAGGAGAAAGATCCCTCTGGCCATGCCACTGCCTAAGGTAATAAGTAGTAGTGCAATGAGAGGGCACAAAACTCTGAAAGGTGAAAAAGCCAAGCGGGTAAGAGAACCTAACGAACGGCCTCCACGCCACGCCAGACCATACATAGTTCTCCCCCTGTACAAGTATAAGTGGGGTATGGGCTGGTCTTGGCTTGGCTTTGCCTGTGGTTTCTACGAGTTTAAGCAGAGCACAATTAGATGAGACGAGGTTGAGAAGGAGAAGGAGAAGTAGAAGTAGAAGAAGAAGTAGAAGGAACCGATAAGAGGCAGCACGGCAGCGGCATTAGCCCCATAAGTCAGTCACTCACACATACAGTGAGGAGAAGTGAACGTGTAATTCGAAGCGCGAGGACGACCAGGAGTAGGAGAGTGGGCACGGACACAGGCACGGGCACGGGCCTCTGCTGGCGCTCTCTAGGAAAATTGGCTGCGTCGACGACGAGTTTAGAGTGGACACAGACGGCAGCAGGTCGCAGCAGCAGAAGGCAGTGGAGCCCGAGGAAGCACAACAGAGGCACATGAAACACAATTCAAAAACACTTTGACCGGCAAAGTTGCCACACGGAATTTCCTCTAGTGCAACGTCGAGGAGCGAAAGAAAAGCAGCGAAAGCAGCAAAGTTTCGCACTTTTGTTTTGGCCAACTTTTCTTTGGGATATGTTTTAATAAACTTTCCATCGAGTTCATTAAATTTGATTCAAGTAAATGTGTTTGTCTTTCTGTGTAAGCCTTTCTGCACTCCACCGCCACTCTTCCCTCTGTCCCTCGAAGAGAGTGTGCCCTAAACAAGTTGAGACAATTGCGACTGATTGATAGTCAATTAGTGGAAGTGGATGCTGATGTAGTTGCTGATGCTGATGCCGGTCTCCTGCTCCTCATCCGCCTCACCCTGCGTCCACTGCTTCAAGTGGCAAGAGCAACAACTGTTTGTGCATAAATAACCCAAAACAACGAGCAACAACAACCGCCAGACCAAAGTGTCATTAACCTAATTGCCGCCGCAAAAGAAGCTACAGAGGAGCCCAAGCGGAGAAGCCCAAAAAGGAAAAAAAAAATCTACGACCATAAAACAACTTGCAACGTGTTGCAATAAAAACGAATTTGCATAAAGCAGGTAAAACTCAAACCCACAAAATGGTACAAAAAAAAGAAGCCAATTCTCCCACTGCCAGTAAATATTTATTTTTTGTTGCAATTGTAAAATACACGAGAAATTCCAATGCAGTGGAAGGTAGTTGTACGAGTATCTGCATGAATGGGTGTGTGTGTGTGTGTGTGTGTGTGTCCGTGTGGCTTTGTGTGAGTGTGTGTGGGGCTTGGTCAAAGACACAAGAGACCTATGCCACTTAAGTCCCGGCCAGGACTTGGGCCGTCTGCAGTCTGCCGTCTGCGATTTTTCGGTTCTTGCAACTCTTGCTCTGCCTTGCTTTCGTCGAGGGCCCCTCTCCGCTCCTCTGTGGCAGAGCTGGGTTGCATAAAGCAGAACTGGGCAAATAATACGCGATATTTTCGGCCTCTCCAGCGCTGGAGAAGGCAGTCCGATAACACCGCCCTGGTCCTACCCGGACCCGGACCCAAAGCCCGGAGAAGTGTGAATGTTTGTAGTGTGCTCGCCAAATGGTTGAGTGGGGCTCTTTGGTCTGTTTACTGGGACAAAGGAACTGGTAGAGTGCTCGCCGGACAGGCCCATTGAATCGTGCTCTGGCGTGGAGACGGCAGAGCAGCGAGCGGAGCGGGGGAGTGGGAGAGGGGACTCTGAAGGGCCGTTGGGCAATGCAGAGCATTGGACACATTGTATTGAGAGTTCCGCTGGGCATATCGATGGCAGAAGGGCAGGCTACAGACGTGGCTAACATTTGATAGTCTCTGAGAGCGACACTTGAGAGGACATATATATTTTGTACGTACATACATACATACATACAGATGTATGTACATGTGCTAGAACACGGTTATGAATGTTACAATTTGGTGAGAGGTAATCTTAAGCCAACATCAAACTTGTCCAACTTTGGGGACTAAAAAGTGTATACGGAAGGGGAATATGTCTGGCCAAATAGCTTGAATGGAACATGAATTTGTCTACTTGCAGTGTCGTAGAACATCACACATCGCTGGACAAACCACGACTGGAGGCGAGAACGAAAACTAGAAGAGGAAGGAGCCTTGAGAAAGGAGCACGCGAAGAATTTCATTGCGTCGACGCGACGACGGCGTTGCTGCCCCTAGCAATTCTTTTGACCACAACAAATCTAGCACGCAAGGTGTCGTAGGAAAGTGCTTGCTCCTGGCTAGAGTCTTAAGAGAGCCTTCTCCGACGCGACTGCACCGTACAGCGAACATGAACGAAGAGAACGACGATTACCTGGCCCACGAGGCCGCTGCCATGGCGGACGAGGAAAGGGATGTGGATGGCGGGGACCGAGACCTGGACGGAGATGGGGATGGGCATGGGCATGGTCGCAGCGTCGCAGCTGCTAATAACGAGTCCGTGCTTGGCGGCCAAACAATGCCTCAAATTAGTTCGAACGCACAGCTCGAGGGAAACGTTTCGCCAACAGCGATACCGCCCCAGACAACGGCGTCCCACTTTGATGATAATCTGCAGAATAATAATATTAGCAACAAGCACAGCGGCAGCATTAACAACAACCACAGCAGTGGCGGCACTCACCAGCAGCAGAGCGACAGCAACCGCAGCAGCCCCGTGAAGAGTCCCAAGCGTAACATATCTTCCAGCTTCCGGATACAGAATGCCCCCTACGATGAGGACGAGGACCTAACGGCCGGCGACTTGCAGCCAGATATCGCCGGTGCATCTGCTGCAGCAGCTGGAAGTGGTCCTGGTCCTGGTGCTGGTAATCGGCACGTATCCGACTACTGGCAGCCTAGGAACGGCGGCTCGGGTGGGATCCAGAGTGGTGTCCAGAGCGGCCATCAGAGTAGGGCTCTCAGCCCGAGCTACCTGGACAATATGAGTGAGACTTCGGAGCAACCGCCTGTTGTGCCTCTGGTGCGCTCCAAGTCGCGGCCGGAGATCTCTAGTGCGGCGGCCTCCCGCTACTCCAATCTCTCGTACTGGAAGGCCCGGCGCGTGGTTTTTTACCGCAACGGGGACCCGTTCTTCCCCGGGGTGGAGCTGCGCTATAGACCCGGCCGCGATGTGACGTCGCTGGACAACCTGCTGGACAAGATCTCGCCGAAGATGGATCTGCCGCGAGGGGCACGCTATGTCTTCTCCATGGACGGCGACCGAAAGTATCATCTGGATGAGCTGGAGGACGGCGCCTTCTATGTGGTCTCCTCCTTCAAGGCGTTCAAGGTGAGTCTAACCCCTCCCAAGTCCCGTGACAGATTCTCATTCTCATGTTCTGCACTTTGCATTTTTCATTATTTTGAAGTTTAAGTGAAAGTTTTCACGTCAGCGGAAAATCAATATAAATTTGAATATTTTTGTATAATTTTATATGGTAGTACCAGTGCTTTTTGTCCCACTCTCTGTGTGTGTGTGTATGTGTGTGTGTGTGTAATGCTTGGCCACATACGAGTATGTACGGGGAGGAGGGTATATAAAACTATATACGAAGTTTTGGCGTTTTTCGCTGCTTCGCTTTTTGCGGTCAGCGTCCGTTCCCCTTCTTCTCCAACTCACCCACTGACTCTCCCATTGCCCCACCAACCAGGCTAACGGTAACGGTCACTTGGCCTAAAAATCCGATGTAGCGCTTGACTTTTCTCCTTTGTTTTGGTCCGTCTTCCGTGGAGTGGGAGTTTCCAAGGGGCAGGCCCCTGCCACGCGGTTGCCACATTTTTGCATGCAAACACTTTCGCTTTCTCTCCATCCGCTTTTGTGTGCTCATTCTTGCCACATGAGCGTGTGCACTGGTGTGTGTGTGTGTGTGTGTGTGTGTGTTTGTGTGTGTGAGAGCCTCTCACTTACATTGTTAGGCTGGATTGTGGGATTTTAGCCCTAAAAAAGTAACAATACCAACAATTAGCTAGAGTTGCGGCCTGAGACGGTGGCCAACGCCAACGCTAACGCAGGAACTATGTAGGTCTTACGTTGTACGGTCGAATGACAGTGGGAGTGCAAAAGAAAGAGAGATAGAGAGAGAGAGGCAGAGAGAAAGACTGTCTGCTAAGAGAGCGGCTAATTTTAAGAGTAACTGAACGAGGCAGGGTGAATGGGAATGACTTAAGGAGTGCCGTGCCCCACCACCAACTGATAAGCACTCGATGGAGGAGTGCCTTAGTGATGGATTGATTCATCGATACGATTTACGAAACTGATCCTTGCGCAATATCAAAATCTGTGTGTACTCCTATTTCTGCGGAGAATAAGTTTCTATTAAGTTCTTGTCAACCTGTCATACCCTTAAGAGGCCCGAGCTCTTTCCGGAAATAGTTTTTAAATCTCCTCGAAGCAGCTGACAAAAGAGGAATCTGCACAAATCACTCGCAGCATGCGGGCACAGCAATCAAGAGTCTGCACATCCTACATGTCCCCAGAACATCTATTGAAAAAGTTTCAACCTTCCGTTTGAGAGACGCGAATGAAATGGAATGGGACTGAGAGCAGTGCCAGGACATGGACAAGGAAGTAGCGTGAATTCGAGCAAGTCATAATCGATAACGACCAAAGTCAAAAGCCAGCGCCAGCGCCAGCGCCAGCTATGCGTCTAATGCAGTCTGTGAGTGAGCCAGAGTCAAAGAATGCCAGCGCTCAAGACGAGGGGGGAGCCAGCAAAAATCGCCCCGTTGCCAGGTCCTCCTCACGCTGGAGCTTTGAGTTCCAGCTGCAGCTCTAGCTTTGGCTGCGGGTCCTGCGCCGACCACGGCACCGGGTGCGGCCACATATTCAGCTGCAACTCAGGATAAAACACGCCCGGCAAAGGCAATTCCACGCCTAGCCCGCGGCGGGCAAACAAAAGCACAGCATGCCACCTCCTGGCTGCCTCCGCTCTCATACGAAGTCAAAACTTATGATGAAGACGACCGTCCGACCTCCTGCAGAGCCGGCGGCACTCTCTCCTGCATTCCCCACGCCGCGCTTTGAGCAGTGTACAAAAGGAAACAAAGAACAATAGGGGAGCAGGAGCGCTACAGCCAGCACATAGTACTCGTATATACACATCAAATGGGAAAATGCATAGAAAATCACCCGCCACTTCGGGCGCTCTCACGCAAAAAAGGCCAATTTAGAAACTTGTGGCGTTTCACTTAGGGAAATTAAAAATGTATGCAAAAAAGGAGAGAGAAAAGTACGCAGGAGTTCACCCTGAAACGCCTTGGAGAGCTGGCAAATAATATAAATTGATTTTTCGGTTCAGCCACACCAACTAAAAACTGTTTACAAAATCATGTATGATAATTTATTCATCAATCCCAGGCACGCGTGACGACTCTCGCTGAGCCGGCCCGAAATTTGAATGATTTTGGGTGCAGCAAATTGCATTAACCTTGTCAAGCAGCACAAATAATTGCACTGGTAGCGCGGAACACTGAGTAGGTGGTTCGTGCCCGCAGTTTGTAATCAAAATTTTGAACTTCTGGCCATGCAAAGGGCAGAACAGTGGAATGCGTAGTAGAGGGAGTGGACGGCATTGGAGAATATCAAAACCAATCAAAAACTAAAGAAAAAAATGATTCCAAAAAACTAAGGAATGTAATAAGGATATCTAGGTTAGGAATTGATTATGGGGAATTCATTCTAAGAGACTTGACTCTATTGACATGGAATCAAACTATTTGCGTTGCGAGTAGGAATTATGTTAGGGATATTTTGATTTTCCAGCAGTTGGGTTAATATTATCGGCTATCAGGCATAGTTATGAGAAAGGAATGTCTGCAATTATTCAAATTGTTTAGTTGAAATAAAAGTACTCTTTAGAAAATGTTGTTGTTCATATTTAAATAAATTGTATACTTTGGTTTCTTCCATCACTCCCTAAAATGGTTTTGCTGTTGGACAATGCAATTTATAAATTTCTTTGATGACCTCAAATGAAATTCCCTTTAAATGCCGCGACTCACCAATTTACCCATAAAATGAGATATATGTACATATATCAGGTAATTTAGCTGCAACTATTTCGAATTGGCCGGACCTGACCGACCTGGCCGACAATGCCACTGTGCCATAAATACGCCTTAAAGGTGCAGCACGCCAATTATGAATGATGGCCACCGCTGCACCCCGAAAAAATGCTGGCCAAGAAAACGGACACGCAGAGCTGTTAGCTTTCCTTTCCAGGGCTGGGTCAGAGCCACAGCCCGCAAAGAAATTAAGATTTTTGGCACAAACGTGAGCGGCATGCCAAGAAGAGTAAGACCAAGAAGCCAGAAGAACAAAAGCACGCAAGGTCGGCAGCGCTGTAATTAACTGCATATAAAATGGCGGTCGGTGAGGCAGGGGCCTTAGAGAGAGAGTGACCAGATTTCACGTCAATTATTTCCCCGCTTCGTGGCTGAGCAAGCAGCCAGGGAGGCAGCAAACTTATGGCCAAACAAGCTGCAGTGACATGTGAACAAGATTAAACCCAACAGACCCATACGGTACACCCTGGCATCCACACCCCGCCACAGCCAGGCCAAAACTTCAGAGCTCGCCTTTGGGCTATAAAGCGTTTGATAAATTTCGCTGCCATTTACGTGTTGCACGCGCCAGGGATGTGAAATGTGGATGAACCGACTGGGGGAGGAGAGCCACGGTTGGATAGAGGCTGTTTGGCTCACTCTGGGCTGGCGGAAGTGCTGAGAAAGGGCACTGCCTCTACCCTGTCTTCGTTGACTGCACCTGACGACATAAATTGCGCATTTGCGTGTTCGTGATCCTTTTCACTTACAACGCCACGACAAAATCTCAGTTGCCCCTCTGCCTTCAATCCCACTCCCCCAGCTCCCGTGCCCCATCGTTCTTCGAGCGCTCTCTTTCACAAAAGGTGCAGGCCATGCGTATGCGTAACATACATATATAATGTATATATGTTTCTGACATGTCTTTTTCACAGCTATGGGAACAGTTTATACCCATTGTATTTGAGTGAATATTTCCTCTGATCTTATTGTTGTAGCTAATGGAATTTTTGCACTTGAAGAGAGCATCTGAAGAGTTCTTGGCACTGATAGAAATAATCTCAATCCCTTTTGTCCCGCAACTGAACTTAAATTCAATTCGTATCTGATATCTATAGCATATAATTATACATTTAAAGAGTAAAGAGCTCCCCTTAATTTATGCTTGAGAATTGTTTATCTTTTAGATGGTATGGCGAGTAGAAAATCGATGCTTTTCGAAGGATCACTTTGACAGATTATGTTTTCTACTTAGTTAGTAGATGCGCCAACAGGAAGCTTTCACCGTAAAGATATTTAGGTAAGAGTAGTCCCATAGTCCATCACATTCCCGTCTGGTGACTTCCCCTAGTGTGCTGCTGCTGCTGCAATGATTTTTTAATTGCTCGACACAAATATAAACAGAGACTGGCCGTTTCCTGTTTGTTGGTTGCGTTTCTCGCGTCCGACTCATAGCTGGGGTATTCTCGGCATATTCGCCCCTTTCGGATCCATTGTGTGGGCTGATTTTAATGATTTTCTGACTACGTCATCAGAGCCTTGTTCAATTTACATTTTTGAGTTGTCTGCCGGTGTGGCTCTCTTCCCACTGCTTTAAGTGTGCTGATTGAATTGACAGTTGGTACACGTAACTTCTGCAGCGCCAGGACCTGTATCAGGAGCACCAGGAGCGGGAGGCACTGGTCCCTGGATTTTTACCGATTAATTGCCGGCTTTCATCGCATTGCAGTTTCACTTTTTTATTTTATTTTTTTGAGTAATGTTGTTTGCCAATCAGGTCGTATGAAAAGGCCCCGAAATAATTGGTTCGGTCTGTGGCCGTCGATAGATTCGATTTCTGGAAAATTGTATTACTTTAATTAAATGGCTTTCTGGCCATAAAACAATGATCAATGTTTGTCGGGACTTCGAGATAAATGGAAGTCAAGATAAGCTGGTGCACCAAATGAGTTCGAAAATATACATTCTTAACGAAGAAAAAAGACTAGAGATGGAGGCTTAAAATAATATAAGGACAGAAGGAGTAATCACCTTTTGAGAGTTCAGAAATATATATCGAATGCTAAATGCCTTATTTGAAATGATCCTTTTTCTATTTAATATTGAAACCATATTTTCTTTTAATTGTTTTTCAACGTAATTTAAGGGAAGTTGGTGGTTTAAAAACGTTAAGAAATGCTCAACCCATACAAACGGACATGACTATATAGACTCAGATTTTAATCTTGATTAAGAATATCATTAAATACTCAATGAGGTCGAAAATGCTTACTGCTGTGTGTAGCAAACCTCTTGGAAAATTCTTGTAACGTCTGGATGGATATTATATTTTTTGCTATCACACTTCTACATACAAATGTACATCTATCTATAGATGTGGGCTCGAACACGTCCATATCCACAAGGCATTTTGCAATTATGGCAAAAGCCACAACAGCAACAAGAACAACAGAGCGTCAAGAGATTCTGCTTACGTGTACGCCTATTAATATTACGCATACGTCGTGTTGCAAGCGCATTGGCTCGGAAAATGTGACCCAGACCACCATTGTCTTCGGGTGCTCTTGTTTTCCTTCTGGCACTGCACACAATTAAGGGCGTTAGCATGCCTCAAGAGCGAAGCAACGGATGCCACTCCTCAATTGCGGGAAGGATTTCGTTAGGGGCATTAATAAAGCACTTTAATAAATTAGTCCAACCGAAGCACTTAAGCGTCTTATCAAATCAGAGCAGATGCATGCCATGGCTTAACGCACACAGATGCACTTCTGCACATGCAATCTCGTACACAGGGCATTAATTTATATATATTCCACTCGATATTCATGCTGGTTGACATTTAAATTTGCCTGCTGTTGTTGCTACGGCCACTGGAACGGCATTAGCTGTGCCGTATGGTGGAGACAACCGCATGCGAAAATTCCTATGAAAATATGTAGGTGTTGAAACTCGAAAAACATCCCCGAACTATAATAACAATTATTGAAAACAATGAAACACAAATGAAAAACAATATTAACAAACCAGTCAGCCACACAGGCGCTTCCGACAATGGGCTAATTTCACACAAAAGGTTGCAAAATCAAAATCATCTTAGTAAACATTTATGAAATATTATTCAAGTGATGCTTTTCTGATGCTATTTCATAAATGAACTTACAAAATGTACTTACATTATAATTAGTTTTCTCTCATTTAATATAAAACAGTTCTCCCTTTTGGTGATTCTCGATATCTCCCTGAATATGTCCATGTGAGCATCTCCGTTGGCCAATTCGACTGTTTGCTATGTAAACTCCGAAATATTTTTGTTTCGAATAAACGTAGGGTATAATTATTTTTTGTTTTATTGCTTCCGATATTCCCCCATTGTTCCACACGGAGAGCCACCATATTACACTGCGACGACATTCTGGGAGCTCTCTTTTCCTGCCACCCAAACACCACAAAGAGCGCCAGCCGAGCAGGACCAGAGAGCCTCGCAGCATTTTTCTGTATAAACATGACAATTTAAAACGCATTACAGTGCGGCAATTAATTAAACTGTCATTCGTTTGCAAGACTCTGAATCGGTTCGCCGCTTGGCGGAGTCAAAATGCTGAAGAGCAAACTTCAGTTCGCCGAAGTTTACATATCCTTGGAGCTCGATGAGCAACTGTACTCAAAAGATACAGTTTCTATACAATATATATCAAGGCATTCCTGTATATAATTTTCTTTCGATCGGTCGGTCACCTACCTAACCGTGTCACCTACTCCTGTAACGTATGTATGATATGATCGGAATCATTGTGATAAAACTACAGTTTATGTGAGATGGTGCGCTACAAGCAACTGAGCAAATTGCTAATACCCTGTAAGGGTAGAAACAGAACACACACAATACAAGCACAGGCCCACGGGCACAAGAACACAAATATTGCATTAAAAGCCAGTCGGGGAGCGGGGGGAGAGCACGCTGGGTTGACTGGCAACAGTAAAGCATTGCGCAAATTTATTGAATTGTAAAAAGAACATATATCAGCGTTTTTAATTGCATCACCAGAAACAACAGAAAGTGTACCAACAACAACAAGGAGTCGGGTTAAACAAATAGCCAAGGACAGTTTTTAACTGCTGCAGGCGGTAAAGGCAAGTAAGGACGCTACGACGCTTCGTTATACATACGAGTAGGTACACAGACGACGCTATATATTACCCGCGACTCAATAGTGCCAAGAATAGTTCTAACAACATCAGTTTGAGTTTCTATTAACCCATCGATTATTTATCATTTGACTGAATTCTATCTTGAGATAGTGGCGTTTAGATGGACAGAAAATCTTTCTGCAGCCTGTTACAGAAACCCACACGAATGCAGCATACCCTTGTACTCTTTGAGTGCCGGGTATGAAAACTATAAAACTTTATTGACTGAGCTACATAAAAAGGGTTGGAACTTATTTGCTTTCCTCCACAACGCGGAGTGGGAAATGGAAACTGACATTAGAATTTCCAATTTAAATCATCAGCGAGCAGCAGAAATTTTCCACTTCTCGCATTAAAATTGCTTTTGAAGAGTTCCTTCCTTTCGTCGGCCAACTGGGACCATAAACGGGTAACGAGTTTTTGTTTTGTTTAAAATGAGTAATAATAATTTTAGTTGCATTTTACTACTTCCAGCCATAAACTAACATTAAAAATATTAACTTAATCAAAACAAAAGAAACGGCGGGGGGGAATCAAAAGTTTTTGGCTCCATGGAAGCCAATTTATGCTGGCGGAGAGCAGGAGCTGCCAAAATCCCAGCCGCAGCCTGCTAGAAAAACTTAAACCAGAGCCAAATGACAGTAATTAGAATTTGAAGGTTCTTTTTTGGACTCTGTTTATTTGTCCTGGGTTCGGCTACACGGCACTGGGCGCTGCCAAAAAAGCAGCAGGCCAACTGGCAGCAATTGTAATAAATGACAACAAATTTCCTCAGCCAAGAAGCGCTTCTAAACTGTGTGTCCGAAAGGAGGCAGAAAATAAATAAATTATTTACAGCCAGGCACCTCCCCACTTAACCGCTACCTTAGTTCGGCTGGGCTTTGTTTGGTGTTGTGTGGTTGGAGGATTGGGTTGGGCCTGGCTGAGTCTGGTTGGGTAAGGAATGCAATGGCTCCTCATGCTCTCGTCACATTTTCATAATTCTCTAGCTGACGTCAGGGAAGAGTCGGTTTAAACTATGCAAAACAACTCAATTCACCGGACTGTACTGGAGTGCTGTAAAGCAGCAGGCAGACATTCCTGTCGCCCCAAAGCGCACAGGGCAATAAAACACAGGCCTCCGAGGGCCTGGGGAATGTCTTCAACTTGAATTGATGGCGCTGACTACAAATTCGACTGGTGTGTGCCATATTGTGTGGATGTCGGGGGCTTTGTCTTGTCTGTGTCTGTGTCTGTGCTTGTCCGTTGTTCCGCTAATGGTGAAAGTTGTCAAGCGGCTCAAGTGTAAAGTGGAAGTCGGTGGGAGAGGCGGACAAACTTCCGTTGTTTCTCCCTTGCACAACAACTTTCACTTGAAGAAAGCCCGTTCGACAGCACAGGGGAACTAACTTGTAGTTAGCCTGATAAAAATAGTAGGGTAGGCATTTTTCTGGAAACTTGGGCCTTTCCAGCCTTTGGGAAACATAAAAAATTGGACAATTTTGCAATTTTAAATTCAAAATAAATGGTTATAGGAATATACAAACTGTCCTTAACGATGCTGAACTAAAGCACAAATTTCAGCAGAAATAAAAATCCAAGCGAAAAATCGAATACCATCGAGAGTAGAATATGGTTCTGGGGTACGGAAAAACGATCAGCTATTGGGCTACAAAATTATTGTTTAATATTTGGATTTTATTCGGAAAATCAAAAGTTCTGAAAACAAATATGGTTCGCTCAGCAAATTCATACTGACGGTACATATATTTCTTATCCCTGCATGTTAATCTTTTGGTAACTTTCCCGTGTGCCCAAAGAACCACCAAATGGGTTCCACCTGCAGATTAAACCACTGAAAAGTGTTTATCTACCATTGTGGATGGCACACGTCGTCAAACATATTGAAAACTTTTTAGAATTTGCAAACAGTTGTCCCGCGCTGTCAACCGCAGCAGCAGAGTGTACCCGTGCCCCAAGTCGAACCACAAGAGGAGGCAGAAGCGGTAGAAGTAGAAGTAGAAGAGTGAGCTGGTCACGTCGTCGTCGTTGTTGTCGTTGTCGGTGCCGTTGATGTCGTCTAAAACTTATGAGTTTTGAAATGAAAACTGGTACAAACGGAAATGCAATTGAAACGTCGCCATTGTTGTTGCTGTTGTTGTTGTTGTTGTTGTTGTAGCCGTTGTTGATGGCCTGACATGGCTCTGGAGAGTGTTCGAGTGTGCGAGTGACTTTTGTATGAAGTTTTTGCGCTAAGCTATTTGAAAATGCCATTAGACCATGCCACACATACAGGCCCAATGTGTCAAGACGTTTACCATTCAGTCTTCTCTTCTCTGTCTATGCCCCAAGTCCCCGGCTCCCTTTTTATTTGAGTTTATGTATGCGCTGCAATACTTTGCGTCATACTCGTATTGTGCGCTGACTGCGGCTTGGCGCGCTTGACGAAACTTTTCAGCGGCAGTGTAGGCACAGTTTGGTGTTTAGCAGCGGATAATGCGGTTACAGAGAGCTCCACTTTGGATGGCTCTCTACTCCTTCCTGCACTTCTCTGCTCCTCTGAAAGAAGCCCAAATATCCGCAGCCAACAAGATTTAATTTCCGAAAATATTGCCTCAAGCATATGATTTATTTATGTACGTACGAGAGTGTAAATTAATATAAATACGAGTATTCCTTGTGAAAGTGAAATTTATTATATCAACTGTGATAAATGCTTTTTTATACGGTTTACTGGCGCAATATTTAAATTACACCCAAAATATAATAAAGACCAAATAGGCGAAGCCTTGGTGCCGAAATAAGCCTGAAAATTGTCACGTGCTCTTAATTCATTTATTTCGCCCCAGTGAAGCCCTCAATCAGAGTCAAGGCGTGTTGTTTCAAAAATAAACCCAAAATAGAGCCCGAACTGGGCTAAGTAGCCGGAGTACCTGGCTGTGAGTGGGTGCGTGTGTGAGTGTAGTTATTGTACTCGGATTCGTAATAGCAATCAAGTTCGATGTACGCCGAATCGACCACAACGGAGATGACGACTTATCCCACGCGAGAGCCGCCGGAGAAGGCGACCCTACGGGATTTCTGGGCCAAGGAATCGGCCGTAAATGCGTTCCTGCAGACCTCACACGTAAATATGCATAAATATGGTGGGCAGAAAAGGGGAGTAGGGAAAACTATTACACTGCGAAATCAAAACTATCAAAATGTTATGCTATCTACCCCTAAATCAGTATAAAATTAAATGTCATTCAACAATCCACAAGCAACACTGAACGGCCAAAAAACGTATACATTTAATATGTGCAATATCAGAAATATTCAATGTATTTGCTTCCTTTTCAAAAATCGGGTCGGTACATTCTTACGATTATTATTACTATATTTAGCATTATAATGGGAAATTCAGCATAGTAAGGATTTACTTTGTTGAATTTCTCTGCACACAGTTGTGTTCGACAGTGTATGCGAAGATGATTGCGAATTTCCTCTGTCAGAGTGTCTCTGCTGTGGTACTTCTCTTGAATTTTAAGTGCACTGATTAAGTGCATAAGTGATTTAAATGCTGGGGGAATTTTCATCTGAAGTCATAAATTGAATATGTTTCAACTTTGGCTGTGACTGGGATTCAGTTACGGGCTCGGCAATGGGTTCGTGGGACGGTGCCATGCGTTTGCTTTTGTTGCCTGGCTGGGAATTGCTTAAAATTTTGCTGGCGTACTCAAAAAACTTTTCAGTTATAATTTATCAGATTTTCGGGCTCCGACATTTTACAACAATTATGCATAGTTATGCGCACTGCTACAGATAGTTTCCTTTTCCATTTTTGATTGTTCTATGCGTTTGGGTGTGTTTGAATGTGTGTGTGTGCGTATACGTAATCTTTGACCGGAAAGACCAGTCCAGTTTTTAGCTGTGAGTGCGTGTGCAATTTCAATTGACTGACATGATTTTAATTTCAAGATGGCTCCAAAATTGAATAAATTAATTCAAGGCATCTTGATTTTTCTGCTCAACGAATTGACAAGTTCCGCTTACATCAGGAATGGAAGGAATCATGTGAGCAACAGGATTTGGTGCCAGACATAGCCAGATCCTGAGCAAGAAGAAGTCATTTGGATGGTTTGGTTAACAAATTTGCATTTACAAGTTTTTCCAGCTAATAAAAATTTCATATTCATCTTATGCTCAAAAGCCAGGACCAGAGTTTGAGCCATTCGCTCTCCTTAAACTCGAGTCTGAGCGGGAAAAACCGGAAAACGGAAGTCAAATAATTCCGACACGTATGTCCACGGCACTTTGAGAGTAGAGCGCATACAAAACGAAAGAAAGAAATATGACTCTGTGCGGAATATTTATGCGAGAACAGAACTGGGGGGAACCCACACTGCTGATACACACACTCACACAGTGACACATTCGTGGGGGCGCATGGCAAAATATTCGAAACTTTGCATATGCATGAGGAGAGAGAGAGGCTTCTGGGGACTATAGTGTGGCGCATTACATTTGTAAAATCTGGCACACGAATGCAATAAATCACAACACAGCACAAAATACCCCCACCAACACACACACACACACCACACACTCATATGCCACACTAATACACACTCTAACACACACATAAACGCATGCATACAATGGCATTATTATTAGTAATGCAGGCGCGTCCTTCCGCCTCTGCTCTCTCAGACTCTAAGAACTCGGAGAAATTATTAGGGTCACATGTGTAAAAGGATATTTCCTTATTAACTCTCACACACAGTCACACAGCAAATATGTATCCATGTGCTGGTGCTGGCGAGTGAAATATGTTGGCATTCTGCCCGACCGGCACAGCAAAATTATTATTATGGCGTCAAATAATGAGGCAAAAAGTGTCAAATTTGCATGCAAAATATGTGTAGATGGCATTTACAATATTCCATCTTTGTATATTATTTTCGATGGCATGCAAATGCACCAAATTAATTGCATGGCATGCAGCGGTGGAAAAATGGAATGAAGAAACCCCGGAGAACAGAAACCAGAAACCTGAAAAAGTACGCAAGGACAAACACTCTTTGGACAGTGAAGATTGAATCTGACGGCTTACAAATGGGCTGCGAAGAATCTAAGACATGATGCTTGATCAAAGACTGTAGATGTGATGGTGCCGAAAGGATTTATTTAATTTGTCATTTCGACTAGGGCAAAGAAGAGCAAAGAAACGTTTACTGGTTTTCGAGCTGCATGTTAGCTTAATATTTTTATGAGTTTTATATGGAAATTTGAGATCTATACAAAAAACGGGCAGCTTGTGCTTCCCATTGGCCACTTCAAAAAGGCCCATATGTTTGACTTTTCACTGGCATAAACTTAACTTTTCTGTTGTGTTCATCTTACTCCCATTTCACTGTGGCCAAACTAGCCTGAACCAGTTCTCCATTCCGAAATCGGACAGCGCAAGCAAACTTCATGGGCACACACATAAAACTCAACCTAAGTAGGGTATAAATATTTGCAATGCAAAACGCTGACACAGAGGGAGAGAAAGATAGAGTGCGAGTGAGAGTGAGAGCAAAGAATGAGGAGCTCTGTCCGAGGATGTTGGAAGTTAGTGGCAGGGAAATACTCGCAAGTGTATACCTACAAGGACTGTGCGTGGGCCATGCCACAGATAGCATTTTTACATGTGTACGTCCGTGCAACAGGGAACTGGGAGCACACACTCAACAGCACGCACACAGGCGGAGAGACCCACGCACACCACGACAATGGCATAATATATTGGTGTCTAAAGCAGACCCGACGAGTCGGCTGAGGGCTTCAGGGAAGCCAAGTCGGCATCACTTTGCAGATGCATTGCGAAGCAGTTCGAGTTACAGTTACAATACGTGTTGGTGTGGCACGGAGAGAGGTTGAGGCTCGGTGATGGAAATGGAAATGGGTGGTGGTGGGAGCATTGCGGGCTGTGTCCCGCTTCTAGTTGCATGTTGAAATGTCGTCTGTCAGACATGATGAAAATAATGGAGCAGAAAATGTCACTGGCTATGCTAAAGACATATGTGATATGCATGTGTCTGGGCATGTGAGGCCGTCTACCTTCTCCTCCCTCCACATGCATCTACCCTTCAGCCTCTCCATATCTACGACCATGTCTCTCTGTCGCACTCCCCCCCAAGAACACGTCAGCCCTGGCCGGTGCTTTTGGCCTGATGATTTAGTAAGGCCAACATTCCGATGCGATTCGGCAGCCCTCATTAACGTCTCCCGCTCCTCAGCACGAAAATGCAATTACCAGCTTCCAGAACATCCGCTAAAGTACAGAAATGTAAAAAATACCTGAGCACCCGTGAAGATAGATCGTTTCTACATCAGCTAAGGTATACATGTATATGTCTATACATACCTTGCCTTCTATAAAAATCTATAAATTTAAAAGCGACACTTGAAAAAACAAATAGTATGTTTTGACTTCGAAAGCGATTTTAGTTCTCAAGACCATGATATTAATATGTGATATATTCATCATATTTTACTGACCATGAATATATCTTTGGATTTCAAACAATAGAAATTGCAATACCTTTTGAGAGGCTATACGTAAAAATATTCAACATTCATCAACAATTTGTCAGCGGGTCGGAAAAAAGAAACAATTTTTGTCGCTGTTATTTTTTTGTGTATTGTGGTTGGAGGCAATTTGCATAACGTTTAACGGTGTACAGAATGGCGCAAAAGGCAAAACGATGGCAAGCAAGTAATTAAATTCAAATCAGCTTTGGCTTCGTAACGGTACGCGAATTCCTTGACAGCCACACCCCCTTATAAAAAGTGCTTCGCTGTCGAATGATGGACAAATTTATGGATTGCAGTCTGCCGAGTGACATTTATATTAATTTATTGACACTGCGTGACCTAGGCGGCCAAGGATCAGTACACATGTCCAAGGATACGGAATACCGAGATGATGGAAAGTCCGCAGTGTCACCCACACACAGAGGCGAGCCCCGAAAGGCTATTGGCTCCTTCTAGGGGGGGACTTTAAACTAACGAGAGTCAACCGAAAGGGGTTGCTAGACCTTCGACCATAGCACGTGCCATAATCATTAACAAAAACTTGTCAAATGCAATAAATCTTCGTGCATTTTTTTTTATTTTGTGCATGTGCTTTCAACTAAAGTTGACCTCCATTAAAAGGAAAGAGGGAGGCGGCAAAAAACCGAGCTGAGCTGACGGGGCCATTAATAAACCACGCACATGTAGGAAATAATTAAAATTATACTCAGAGCGGACTTCACCCCCCCGTCAAACACACACAACAATTTATAAATCATAAAAAATTATGTGTTATATGCGTGTGGAAAAAGAGAAATAAAAAAGGACCCAAAACCTCACAAAAGGGGTAGCCAAACAATGGGAACCGAACAACAAAGAAGAAAGGGAAACGGAGTCAAAGGGAAAGGGATCTGAGATGTAAGTACATACATAGGCCTGGGACCGTTTCATGCATTGGAATAATTAAGCTATAAACCTCGACCTCCTTTCCTCGAGCAGGTTTCACTTGTGAGCTTGAAATATTTACACCTGAAGCAAATATTAAATGCCCAACAAATTATTTATGCACGAAGACTCTTCGCTGAAAATGGCGACGATAAGTCAGCCCAGCCAGGCCACTTCCGCACGAAAGTGGCATAAACAGAAGAGGGCGCCGGTGGAGGACAACGGGATAGCGGGGTAGAAGGAATGTACATCATAGCCTAGCCTTGTCCATAATGCTTACTAATAATAATACACCCCCCGCCACCCACCACCACAAAAAGGAGCCGGGAAAACTGAAAAAGAAAGTAATGCCAAACAGAGGAAGGACTGAGAAAGTCGATGAAAATATATTATGTGTGTGTGTGTGTGTACCCATACCTATTCTATACCTATACCCTTACCCATAGAGCAGCAGGAGAAGCTCAAAAATGCCAGTCCAGCAGTAATACGCCAGGCTAAACTATTTAAATCAAAAACTTCGGATCGGCCAGCATCAAGCTTGAGCTAAAGAATTTCCAAACAGGACGAACAAAAAATGTACAAAAAATAAGGAAAAGAGAGGGGAACAGTCCAAAGGGAAATGTGCGTCAGAGTGGGTCAGGGCATAGCGCTGAGAGGAAATTGCGAGTATTATTACGACTTTTATTAATTTTACCAGCACTCGCCCATCCCCCTTCACCCCATCATCTTTCGCTCCATTTTTGTGGTACACTTTGTACTACTTTGCGTTTGGCCAACGCGGTCCGTGTCCAGTCGAAGTTCCTCACTAAACAACTTTGCACGCATCGAAATCGAAGCGGGCAACTTTCGCGGACAATATACGAATTCTTTTGGTAGCCGCGCGCGGCTCCGTTCAGTTCAGTTCAGCTCAGTTCGGTTGTGGTCTCTTTTTGGTTGAGCTGGAAGACCATTGTGCCTTGCTGGCTGATTTATGTATGAAGCTGAAAAACTTTAAATTGTGTGCAGTGTGGCAGTAATCATTCTTGGGACGCCAAAAAATCGGTAAACTTTTATTAACAAGTTGAGGCTCGACAGCGTCGCCTTTTCAGAAAGGATGAGGCGGAGGAGCAGCAGAGCAGTCTGCGACACAGACATGACATCAACAATAGAAATTGAAAATATGCCCCCCAGCAGCGGGAGCGTCAGCATCAACATCCAACGACTCTACACTCCTGCAGAGTGTAGTTCTGGCCAAAGAGACAACTGGGTGGATGGGCAGGTTGGGGAGTGTCTGAACGATGTCAACGCATGGTCGAAAATGTGAATTATTCTGGCCGATTGTGTGGCTTTTATGAAAATATTTCAAATTCCCATAAACTCACTCGGCAAATGGCTGCACTGGCAGTTGCATATTTCTTGCACTTTTTCGGTGCACTATGGAGTATACATATCATATTATGGTCAAATAAGAATATTAAGGCCATACTGTAAGCTGAAGCAAAGTCCTCCACATATATGTATGTACTTCGGCTACATGTTTTATGCTATTGGAAAGATATTGAAAACAGTCAAAGGAAAAAGCGTTGGTGCAATAAGCTTTAAAAAATTGATATTATTATTTTTGTTATTATTTTTTAAGTGTTTTATTCAAAGTTTTCCCTCTTGAACATTCCCACTGTACCGCCACTAGTCCAATATATGTAGTAGAGAACAAACGATGTTCCACTCTAAAGTTGTGTGCGCACTCAGTCACTTTTGTGCCACTGTGCAAACAATCAGTGGCTGGCCCTCGCACAATGACAGAAAATTGCACTTTTGTACGCCATGGATCCAACTATCATCTGGCCGTGTATCTATCAATTTTCGGCGAATTTTCATTTTCATTTTCGGTTCATTGTCCACGCTGAACGGACTCTTCTGGTTATTGTTTTATTCGCAAAGAGCACACTCCTCAAATGTATATGTACATAAATATATGTATGTAGCATCGTATGTGTATCCAACCATGGGAGCACAACTGTAACAGAATGTGTCCAGGCTTAAGAGTGTGTGTGTGTGTGTGTGTGTGTGATGGGACATGTCGGGAGGGGGCTTGTATTTATTTTCATAGCCATGTTTGTGACACAATTGATTGGAAAAACATAAACATCGGATCCTGCCGAGTGTCGAGTTTGTGTGTGTGTGTGTGTCTAATACGTGTCCGAGCTGAGTTGATTGTCATGTCAAATTTAAGAGAGAGAGAGAGAGATAGAGAGAGATGGCCAGCTTCAAGACTAGAAAACTCTATTTATAAACGTCAACTTGAGGAGAAGGTGTGGCGGCTCAGCTCTGCTCATTCTCACCTGGCGCAGAAATTGATGACTGTGTAGCAGAATCAATTTAATTCAATTAAAGTCAGAGCGAGGCAACGGCAACAGAACTAGGGCGATTTATTTCGACACGCTCCGGTGGAGAGCAGCAGCAACACAAACACAACAAATGGCCAAAAAGGTCGAGCTAACAAAATTAATTTGAACCATGCTTCTCACTATGTATGTACTCTCTGCTCAAAGATAAATGTTTCGGATGCCGAAGGTAGACTGTGGGGGAATTTAAGAGTCGTAGTCCCCGTGGGCCGCTGCCCATATAGGAAGGCAACACATAATTGCGGAGGAGCATACTCAGCATTTAGCCGGAACTTGTTTGAACAACCGCATTAAATGTCGGTTAGCCCAACAACCACCGAGAGAGGCAAAGCAAACAAAAGACAATAAAATATTTAATAAGCGACCCCAGAACAGATCAGTATGCCAGACCAGACTATGTTAGACCATACCCATTTGGTCAATTCATTTGTGCAGCTGTCGTCGCCACAAACAAATATGACAGCTCGAACGACCGCAGACAGGCAAGGGAATTCGCATGTGGCAGGCGAGTGTGGAGTGGCTTCTTCTTTCTCTCAGTGCATTCTAATTATTTCCATAATTTGCAAGCTAGGCCCCAGAAAATGAGTCTCGGCTATAACTGGGTGGACTATAACTGGGTGGAAAAGAAATGCCACGTATTTCATACATTTTCATTCACAGGCCAAACAATGGTCAGAGAGCAAAGAAAAATTGAAAAAGGCGTAGTGGGCAAACAACATCGTTGAAGTATTACCCCTAGGCCACCATAACAAAGGCAAATACTAGTGCAAAAAACGCAATCCCAAGCAAGCCAAACCAAACCAAAAGAAAAATCAGCACCAAAAGACCCAGGCCGGCTGCAAGGAAAGAGAGCAGAGAGCGTGCTGCTTGCCAGAGAAATTCAAATACAACCGACATGGTAATAAATATCCATATAAGCAAGCCACTTCAAAGTGAAAAGCAATAAGCTAAACTACCACATCAACTTACCAAGACCAAGACCAGTAACAGGAACAGGACCAGGACCGGACCAGGCCTCTGTCCGGCCCCCGTGCCACCTGCTGCAGCGCTAGTCAACACAAAGCCAACGCAAAATTGCCTGGCATTCCACACCAATACCAATACGAATACCAATACCAATACAAACACAAGCACAAACACAAATACGAATACCAATGCGAGAACCAAAGGCGGAGAGCGAAAGTGGCAAGTGGCGTCTCAAAAGCTACACCAAAACAGCGGGGAAAACCCAGAGCGCCCCACTTTAACTTCTTCCTTGGCCCCGCCGTGTGCAGAGTCTCTCGCCAGTGAAAGTTATATGGCTTTTGGCACGCACACTCATATAGGAATATATTTAATCTATGTGCCTCCAGGTACGAGTCGTCGTCATCGTTGTAGTCGACAATCGTGGTATGCTGTTCAGGGATAAATACGGATCAAAGTTCTAAGTGCATTAAAAGAAGAAGGGGAACATAATAAAGAACAGGTTTTAAAAAATAATAAAGTTAAGAAATGTAGATAAAGGTACAGTCAAAATAAGACAAATATAAGCTGATGGTTAGATTGGTTCTAGCACAGATACACTCGTATGTAGGCTCAGAATGTGTCACTCAGATCCAGAAACAGTTAAAAATGTCCTAAATTACCGAAGAACTAGCTCCCCCCCTTGTTTCTAACTAGAGCATCTCCTGTGGACAAGGTATCGATGTCTCCCAGTTGATTCACATTCAATATGGACGAGGCCGTCGTAGTACGAGCACGGCATAGCATAGCAGATTCCAATACCTAAATGCCCACCTCATGCAGCAAATGTTTCTCTTGAGGCAAACAAATCAAAAGCACAGGCAGAAGCAACAGAGGCAGCAACAGAGCAAAGTGTAAATGCCCCCCAATGAGAGTAGGACCCAAACACAGATACTATGCATAAATATGTAGATATTGGTGTGTGTGTGTGTGTGTGTCCTTGTGTGAGTATGCCCGTGTTTTTGGCGCGAAATTTTCGCCAAGTGACAGCGCCCTACAGCGGCGAGTGGTGGAAGCAGTGACCCAAAGAAGAGGGAGTTGGAGGAGGCAAGTAGCGGCTAATGGCCGCGAAGTTTTTTTGAGATTGACGGCCCTGATTTGGCTAAACAATAAATAAATACGAGTATACAAGAAATATGAGTACACAAGCAGGACTCGCGAATGTTAGTGAATGAGTACAAAGAGTGTATATGTACACTTGCAGAGAGAAAGGGATGTAGAGAGAGAGAGAGAGAGAGAGAGAGAGTGAGTAGTGTGGCAGGGTGGCGCCTCAAGAGTGTGGTGCTGAGTTGCCAATTTGAATATTCTTCACATACACGCCATGTACACATATACACCTATACTCACACATACATGCTTATTCGTCAGCACCATACCATACATACATACATAGATACGTACGTACTCGTACATGCAGGCATAAACCTGGTCAATCGGGGCTGTGGATAGCGTAACGCGGCGGAACGTAACGTAAGACATAGCGTGGCAGGACACGGACAGGGACACCACCTCAGTGCCTAGATTTCCATTGACTAGAGCTGTCGACAGTTGCTTTGCGAACGCCAGCGAAACCTATACGAAATGTGAACGGTTGCCCGAATACCTTCCGATAACCATAACACTCCAGCCAGTTAGCACACCCAGCTAGAGCCACGTATTAACTCATTTAAAGTGCAATTAAATGTAAATGATTTCAATTAACTCACTTAAGGCCGAAGGAAAACGCGCGCAGAAAATTACATTTATTTCTGCACTCTCGTGCTGCTTCTTCGCCGTTTTATATCAACTTGATGCCGTGCGGCGGATAAAAGTGCAACTGAATTAAAAGTGCCCCGAACACTCGCACTCGCACTCGCTCTCGCACCCGCCCACCCACTCCCATTCGTAAACCCTGGGAAACGAGGAAGAAACTTTTGCTTAAATGTACATCGACGAGGATAGCGAGGAAAGTTCGCCCTTTGTGATGCTCACATCCCCCACCAAGTCTTGGGTCAGTGCAAACAAAGAGACCGGGTCCGGGTCCGTGTCCGGCACATCACATCACATACTTACACAGAAACAGAAACATACACATATACATTCACATTCACATACATATCTCTAGTGGCTCCCAGCCTCCCACCTCTCACACACATCTCTTAATTTCACATTTCATTTTTTTCCTCTGAGAGCGAGAGGTTGGTAAAAAAGTTGGCTGAAAGTTTAAATGACTTTTGTTGTTTTTCTAAGTGTTTTTTAATGGTCTACGTGTGCTGGCCACTGCATGCTGCTCATACTGTCCTTCTGTCAGGCTGCCTTTGTTGATGTATGCTCAATTTTAAATATTGTATTCCACTTCGCCTTCAAACATGCTGGAAGACTGCGCGTGTCTTTGGCATGTGTGTGTGTGTGTGTGTGTGTGTGTGTGTGTGTTTGCGGCATGTGGCGTGTGCCACGTCAGCCAAAATTTATGCTGCGCCCCATATTGAGTATGATATTTGCATTATCCACTAAATTACTATAAACTGCTGAACAAGTGGAATGTCTGTGTGTGAAATCAAATTAGCTAGCAAAAGAAAAACAAAGGAGAGCAGAAAGCTGTGCGTAAAAAATCAAATATCATTCCATCCGTGGGAAGTTCTTAGATCAAACAACTTCCACAACAAGAGCTTAAGACTAGACTGTTGGGTCCCTGGTTTCAATTAGGTCCTACAACAAACAGAGGAAAACAAACCGTCAAACGGAATTGCCCAATTATTCGTTTTTCATTTTTATTTGTTTGTATTTCCGGATCCATTCTATTCCATGACAAACAAATCCCCCAAAAGGTGAAACCCCCCATTTAAATTAAGTATACGCAAATTTTCCATAAATTGTAAATTCAATAAACATTAAACGAGCGTGTCCAGGAGGTGGCCGGGGGGGAACCAGACATAAATGTCAATATGTATTTATTTGTTTACCAGTTTATCGGGCAAAACTATTTTATTTGCTTACGAGTATGTCGGGACAGAAATCCATTTCAGGCGGCTTCCCCCAACCCGCTGCTGGTTCCCCAAAGTAATAATGACTAGATTATGAGGGGACAGGGGCGGTTTGGGCTTTGGCTTAAATATGCGTAAAATGCGGCATCTTAATCCGCCGCCGCTCAGACGCTGCCACGCCCCACGTCAGCGCCTTTAGGTTGTGTCACGTTGTGTCGTTGCGTTGTCGTTGGCTTCACTGAATTTTCTGCGAGGCTGAACGTCAAACGGGGCAAGGGCTTTGAAGTTGCGCTTAGATTCCGCCCCAGCCCCTTTTTTATTGCGGCCCGCCCTCTTTCAACTTGCTTAAAGTTTAATTGAGCGCGTAATTTAAGCTTTTCGCCAAGCTGCACCAGCTCGGCTTGGCTCTGATGATAGTTGCTAAGTGGCAGAACCAGCAGGAACTTCCACAAGTGGGAGTCCAGCAGAAGTGCGGCTCCCCAAGGGTCGGGCTAGGCCAATCCCTGCTGTAAATTTCTCCCGCACTCCCGCAAAAGTATCCTGTAAATCTCTTATGCTTAAATAAATAAAATATTATTTAGTCAATCACGAGGTATTTCAACAAATTGCTGAATGAACAAATCTTTTCCACAACAAAAACGATTTTTAATTAAAAACATAAAGGGAAGTCTGGCATTGTAACATCGAATGCTTCAACACCCTAACATATTAATGGGACATATGTATGCACCGATATAAAAAAGCCCTGAAATTTTACTGATTTGATTTTCACCCAAGAGTGGTTGTATTAATATTGAATATTTTTCACTTAAATTTTGATATAAATATGAAAATATTTAAATTTTATACATTTTGTTTTTAATTTAAATATATTTCATATTTAAATTTAATATATTTCATATTTAAATTTAATATATTTCAGATTTAAATTTAATGTGTTTCATATTTAATTTAAAAATATTTCATATTTAAATTCAATATATTTCATGTTTAAATTTATTAGTTATTATTTTTCTTTAGCGGACCACATTTCATGTTCTCATGGCGTGAATTGGTTAAAGTTTTCAACTAAAAATAATCTCACCCTAAGTAAAACTGTATTGGTTAAGATATTACCCCATGCGCTAAGATAAGGGACTTAAAAAATCAATATAAAGATATTTAAAAGAAAGACAAAAATTCTTAATTTCATATAATATGGAATATTTAAAATAAATATTTTTTCCAATTGATTTAAAAATTAATATGTTCAAATTAAGTCATAATAATATCCAATATTAGTACGAAACATATTAAACTACAAATTTAAAATATTATATTTATTTTAAAGTGTTTTGTATTAAGATTAAATATGACCGTATTAAAAAGCAATTTAATACATTTTTATTTGAATTAAAGTGAATTCTATTTCATTTTAATATGTTTGTATTTAAAAACGCATTTTAAATTCAAATATGATTGTATTTAATTTCACAAGCCTTTTTTTCCTTTTATTTCGAACATTTCACACGAGAAATTGAATAAGCTTTAAATAATTAGAAATAATATCGGAAATATCGCATTACGTCTACTAATTATAAACTATAATTAATTTTGATGAATTATAATTATTAGAGATTTTATTAGTGGGCGGTCGAATGGCCAGACAAATATTTTTGGATAAGTATTCAGCAGGAGGACAAACCCCAAAAATGCAAGTTATTTTTGGTATTTTTATTCAATAAAAATATATTCATTCGCGATTTAATGGGTGGCATACGTAAATGTTTATTATTATGTTCTGGCGGTACTATTTTTTGTAATTGATTTTTTTCCGGCGTCTATGAGAGCGTTCCCGTACCATCACGTGTGTGTCCACTGCTATTCCCACTCACAGTATCAGTGCCAGTCCAAATCCCAACGACGAAAACAATCATTGACACATGCAGACGTATACGCTTTGCACAAACCAAATCTCCACAAGCACAGATATATATACATACATACATATGTATGTACACACCCACACACATTCAGACAAACACTAAAGGCAGGATATTTGAATTTTTGCATTTTGTTGAATTTCAATTAAAAGCCTTGATTTTGATTGTAACCTTGTGCACATGCTGGGCTCCTGCAAAAAGCTTTCTATACGCTCAAAGAGCGTAGGCCCAGACCCAGACCCAAACATCATTCGGGTTTTCGGGTCAGACGATGGGGTTGGCGGGGGGGGGCTCCGGCCCGACAAAGAAAACGTAAAATTGCTGGTTGAGGAATTGTGTTAAAAACGAATTTACATTAATTTCAGTTTACAGTTTTTGTTTCGTCCTCTGGCTCCCGTTTTCGGTTTACAATTATTGTACGAGTGTATCGCCCTTGCCTCTGACCCCTATTCCCCCTCAACCGTCCATTCTTTCCTCACCTTTGGTGAAGAATCAATCGGCAAGACGGGAGTGGGAGAGCCAGAAGAAAAATTAAATTGAAAACTCATCGGACCCGAATGTGGAATTAAAATGGAATTATTACCTACGAATTTAAAATCAAACGAAAGGAACTCAAACGACAAGCACGGCAACGACGTACGGTATAGGAAGACGAAAACAATTAAAGTTAAATTAAAAAATTTATTTATTTTGAATTATTGCCCCACTTCTGTTCCTGACTCTCTCATTGAACAGGGACTTCTGTATAGGTAGAGCAGAAAAGTATAAGAAATAAATGAAAAACAGCATAAATGCATTTGTCAAATTGATTGTAACTCAATTGAAAGTATCCTCTTCCTCAATCGCATATCAAGAATGCCACTGTACAATATGTTCAATATATGTATGTACATATTTGTCAAAGACTTCTCAAATTCGAACGACAGTAATGCCTGTGGCTATTACTGATGATTAGGCAAATGGAAAGCTTACGGCAACAATACGAGTACGAAAATACATACTACTCGTGTATGTATGCTCAAGCCCGTATGTATGATTAACCTCATCGAACACTTAAGGAGATGGGTCGGAGGGAGATTCGAAGCGTTCTGCTGATAATTTATTCAAGTTGTGGCCGAACTAATCTCGCACTGTCAGTTGCTGTAATCATTCAATGAGATAAAAGAACATGCCAATATCCACACACTCGTATGTACATATGTACATTGGCGGCTAGGCAGATTTCTTTCCGAGTTTTTGGCTTGCGGCTGAATGAACGGTGTAGAGATGAGAGCGTGATATGGATAGAGATTGCCAGAAATAGACTCCTCGCAAAACTGAAAACATCGCAAACGAAATAATTCACAAGAAATGCAAAAAAACAATCACTTAACAGACAATTATAAGTGTGAAGAGTATTTAACGAGAAGTATTAAAACTATTCTATCTGGGCAACGTACGAATATCAGAAATATCTCATCTGTCTCCCGTATGGCATTTATGCCAAGCTCTTCTTCTCATCCTTTTACAGTTCCATCATCCTTTCGCAGTCCCCTCACGAACTCCTATCTAAGACCGAGCCGAGGTCGAGCAATTGTGATACCTTTGGCCGAAAGGGGGCGAGAGGAAAAAGTTCAGAAACACAACCAAATCAACCCAACCTACGCTCAGATACGGGTACTCACTCGTATTTCGAAGAGCATTTCGAATCTGGCAGTGCGTGAGTGTTTGCGTGGATGAGATTTGGTTGATTTTGGCATTTTGGGGTGACGTGAGTGGGTGCGTGTCCAGATCCACATCCATGGTCAAGCCGGAGCTGAAGCGGTGCGTGCTGCAAAACAATTTAATTAATTCCAGATTTGCGAGGAATTTTTCGCGAAAGCCGCGATGGGGATGTCGATGGCAGCCATCTGAATGTGGCATATGCATACTCGTACGCACAATATACATATTGTGTATGTAAAAATAAGCTTGGCGATGGGCGATGGGCGATGAGAAGTGGATAGTAGCCCATTGCCAAAAATTCAGCAGTTCGCACGTACTTTTACTATTTATTTGTTTCTCACTTGCCATACCTTCCCCCTCTCATTCCCTCTTCCACTTACTCATTCTTCTGTCTCTCTCTATCTCTTTCATTATCTTTTATTCGAATAGCCTGCCAGCTACGGCAAGAAGAACGGGATGTGGTATGCATCGCCTGGAAATCAGGGCTGGGGCTCCAAGCCCGCCAGTCGGAAGCCCTCAATAATGGAAGCGGATTTGGGCACATTATCGACCACATCAGGCTCGATAAAGCGCAGTGCCGGCCGTGTGATACGCATCATCAATAATTTGGATCATTCGGTGCAGGTGAGTGTGGGGTTCAGGGTTCGCGATTCGGGATTCGGGACTCGGAGTCCTCTCCCGACATCGCAGACTCGTGCGATATTTATTGTTCCAGCCCACCCAGGCCCAGGTCCTCAGCAATGCACACAAATATTTTTGTTGTGAAAGTGCAGGGATGTGGGGGAATCTGGCAAAATTGCACCTCGTGCGTTGCATTTTCCATTTTTGCATTTTTGCTATTTCGGTACATCGGTATTTGTGCTGGGGCAGCGATGCGTTGGGCAAATGTTTTAATTGGCGCGATTAAAGCGCGCATCGGACTGCAATATTTATGTAAATTTGTTTGACTATTGCATTAGAGTGTCGGACAAGCGAAACGCGAATTCAGCCACCACTTGTAGCCGAGGCCGAGCCGCCAAAGTCTATTGAAATTTATGCAAAGTGATGGCCGAAATATGCGGAAAGCCAGCCGATAAAAATGTTCTTAAATATTGAACGGAGGAATGCGGAAAGTTTTATAAAAACACAAGCACGAGCGTATAGCTGCTATGGCGATGCCAGCTCACCTGGCAAATAGTGAAATGCATTTTGTCGAAAGTTTATTTTTCAGCTCCGCTGGTGGGCTAAAAAATTGGGGCCAACTCCGAGGTCGATTGAATGCCAAACCGATTCGCTTTTGTTTATATAAATATTTGCCATAAATATTTAATGGTCAGCGCAGTTTATTTATTTATTTTGCTCCCCTTTTTTATACTTTCTGACCCCAGAACTGACTATCTGTCATTAAGGGATCCAGCGCATAAATAATTCGACAATTTATATGCCCAGGACACACATTGGAATAAAGTTCTTTTTATTTTTTCCTGCAAAAACTCTTGAACCAACTCTGGGGACAATCATTAGTTGCGGTTGCCATTTTTCAAACGCAATATCCCATTTTTTCGACTCGGTTTTCGGTCTCGCTTTAATAACTGCGCAATTATAATTCCCAATTTATTATACATTTTCTATTAAATCGTTAACAGTGCTAGTGCCGGGATTAAACTTTCATGACAGTCAACAAAACCCATTCACTTTGACATTCAAAAAATGTTGAAAGGTGTGTGGGAGTTTAAAAGAGGGCTGCAATTAACCTTTGCCCACTTTCGGGGCCCTGCAGCAATCATATGGAAAATCAATTGTCTGCAATTTGTGTTTTATTGTACTGGTAAGCTGGCAGGGTGGCAGGGGGGCGGTGGATAAACAGGCGAGCAGGCGAACGGCAACAAAATTGAAGCCACGGTCAATTTGGTAATTTCCGCTGACATACCCCTACAAAAACAAGAAAGCAGACGAAAAACAAGGGACGGCCTGAGAAAACTCCTGCATTCAGAGGTACGGTACGGCCCCATAACTCTTTCCCCTTCACTCTAGCCGAGCAGTCTCGTAATTTATGTTATTATTACGAAAATGCCTTTAAAATATGAATTGGCTTTGCCACTATAAACGTGGTCCGTCCTCGTCCCCACTCCCCTCCTCCAAAGCCGTTGTCGTAGTAACGTTTTATGGTAATTTTCCTAAGTGCAAGTACAATTTTTGTAGCCCTTTTTTTTGCAGGCGGTATACAAGAAGAATATGTGGGGCTTTCGTGCCGTTTTATGAATCAAAATACATTACGTTGTGGGCGTTTCAACACTTTCGGCGCGTGGGTGTGATCAAGGCCTTTTCAGCCTTGGCCGAGGATTCGCTGCGTCTGATCGACCCAATCCAAGGAAGGAAAACTTTCTGTCCGTCTGCTGGAGAGTGGTTCGCCAGACCTAAATCGAATCCCATTAATGGGAGAGACAATGGCAGACAATGGAAAAATAGCCGACAACAAAAGCAAGCTAGTCAGACCCCCGCGCCCCGCTCGCAAGACCCACTTAATGGAGTTTGCAATGCAAATTTGACCAAAGTACAACCGACAACAACTGCAAAGGAGGAAACTGTAGTAGTCGCTGCTTTTGCTGTTCAACCGAACACTGCACGCGCTCAATGACCAAGGCCAAGGACATGTCATCGTCATCGTCGCTGTCGTTGTCGGTCGGGCCAAAGGACGAAGTGCTGGCTAAAATATATATTTTGTACAACATTCGCTGAAAGTAGGGAGTACACCAAACACCAAGTTCTGACGCCGATTCCACTACACGTACATTATTCGGAGATCCGATTCCATCGCATTGCCTTCTCCCTCGAGCACCGTGGCGCGAGAATATTGTAGAACATGTAGAGGGAAGTCTTTGACAACACTCGTTAATTTTCTATATTGTTTTATATAACACTAACGAATCTGATATCTATGGGATTACTTTGTACATAAGTAAATATATCAAGAAAACTGCCACAGAATTTCTAACCCAACTCACAAAGTTGTAGTTAAATGGATTTCATACATGCAAAATTATGATGCAAAATGCCAAGGATAATGCATATACATACAAGCGCAGACATTCAGCTTATTATTTACCATAATCATCGGACACTGTGCATCACGTAGCCCACTTGTTTCCTGCTTCTCGTGTCTGTGTCCGTGTCCGTGTCTTTTGCTATGTTTGTGCTTGTGTCTGCTGGTTTTGTTTGCGTCTGGGCCCTGTTTTGAGCGACTACATCTACATACATCTACGAGTATATCAATGTCTACATCAAGTGGCTCTGCTTCCCGACTGATGTTCGCACGGGTAATGCAATTGAAAGGCACAATAAATGGCTATGCATAATGGCATGCTATTCAATATTGGCGGAGTTCGCTGCAACAGCAGCACACTCTAACTTTTCGTACAGGGGGTTGGGCGTTTCGTTTGGCAATCTAAAGTGCAACGTGTCACATTGTATTTTGCTTTTGTTTGTTGGCTCCGACTCTCAACGTGCAACTCAGGTGTTTGACGTATGAAACAAATTTGGCCTTCAGTTTTTGTGTGTTTATGGACATGACATGTTATGTATGCATGATGCATGCATCTTTACGCATTTCAGGATACTTATGTACATACATATGTATAGGCATTTCCCTTCGTAAAGGGTAGTCAACAAGGAGGAGTGCATTCCTCTCATCCTCTTTTGCTGCACATAATATAACGAGCTTCGATCTTTTCCAGTAAAGTTCTGGTATAAATATTTCTCAGATCCCATTTAACGGCAATCGCTGTGTGAAGTTGTGTATTCTGCTCCGTCGTTTTCATTTAAATAGCTTTGGTTTGGTCCCTTTTATGCAACTCTGTGGAGGTTGCCGATGACGACAATAAGGACTACAAAGCTGCCGCTTCTGCTGGCCCCGCCCCTGCAGTTTAACGTCTTTTGTTTTTTGCATGTTTGTGTTTTATTGGAATTCCTTTGTATCGGAGCGGAGCAAGCAAACGAAAATATTTGAAAAATTGGAGTGGTTTGGACGTCACCAAGATTAAATCAGCCATGCAACGGCCCAACGATTGAATGTCGGAAAAAAAAACCCCTTAAAGGATGGGGAAAAAGCGGAGGAAAATGTTGAAAATTTAAATCACACACAGGACACAGAATGCATAGCCAGATGAAGGTCCTGTCGTGTCCACGTCGATGCCCGTTTCCTTCCGGCAGCTGTTTGCCATCCCTTCCTGCTCCCTCCCTTTCAATTGCCACCCCACCCCCACGCGCAGTACCTGAATGGGGGAACGGAGCCGAGCCCGAATCCCCAATCCCCATACGAAAATTGCACGTAATTGGCTTAACAAACGCCATTTGTTTGGGGTCACGTGATTGGAGCTGCCAACGTTCTCGGTAATGCAATTATTTGCTCACATAATTATATTTGTTTATACGAGTAGTCAATGCCGAGGCCTCTCTCTGTACATCATCAGGACATCTTGTGAATAGCTCCCATGTGTGAGTATGCGTATGCATTCATGTATGCATATCTGTGTGCACACACACGCGCACAAGGGGAGAGACTGAGAGATATCCATGCATAATTTATGGCAGAGACATGGACCGTCTGCATCTCGGCCCAAAATGCATTGCACAAAATTATTAAAAGCATCTTTCAGCTTCTGTCCCTTCAATTCATTTTCCGGCAAATTGAGTGACACTCGATTGGGGCTGTGAAGGAAAAGCTTTTGTACAATTTCCTGTATGCAAGCGAAATTGATTTTGAGCTGAGCCAATGAGCTTAAAGAGCTGTTGATGGAAGAATTTAAATACTTTTTAGGTGGGTTTTACTGTATACTTTTTATAGCATTTCTAGGGCTCAGCTGATTCAGTCTGTGTCTCAATAGTCATATACGAGTACGAGTACGAGTACGAATAGTACGATTGAGTATTCCTCACTTATTCACTTTATGGTAGACTTTGTTAGAAATATTTTCGGCGGACCTTATGCCGCAGGTGTACCGATTTGATAAGCCATCAATATGTTGTGATAAACAGAGGCGAATGGTGTCCGTTTCAAACAATCGTTTGGGTCCAGTCCGGTTGGGACGACACCTGAACCAGTTAACCTAACGACCCATAAAGGACATGCGTCGTCACTGTAAATCAAAATTTAGTATTTCGGAGGAAAAAGTAAGACAACAACGAATAGAAACCGATCGATCAAAAAAGAAACAAAACGAACGATAAAACGTTTGTTTTTGCATCAGACTGAATGTATATGAGAAGTCTTTGAGGTCCGAGATTGACCAAAAAAATACTTATAGAAAGATAATAATATTTGTTTTGACCGCTGGTGTTTTAAAACTACACCCGGACGGTTAAACAATTACCAGACCAGTCTTTATAAGCTCGGAAGTGCTTGCCTTTCTGCTGGGCAAACATCTGGAGAGAAGGCTAAATCGCTAAGATAATAATTTAAAAATAATGCGCTAACATCTTCGATCTTTGATCCGAGACTTACACACTTACATATGTACATATTTACTTCGATAATAATCATAATAATAATTGATCTTGAAATTATACCCAAATAGGTTTCCATATTTGGTCAACCATGGCAACCCAAAATCATATTCAATTCCAAACTTTTACGACAAAAAAAATTGAAATTCTGATTTTAAAAATGCGCGGCGGGATGTGGGTTTGCTCAGAGAGGAACTTGATTTCTTTTTTGCTGGCAATCAGTCGGATCTGGTCGGGAAATTAAGTAGCAGAGATGCTGGGGAAAACCACTCAACACGGACATAAAACCATTAAACCGACGCCTTCTTCGAAGCCCAACTAAATACATAAATTAAACCGCGTTTGCCCAGACACGGCGAAAGTTTATCGTGTGCTCCCTCGCCCAATTGTCGCCGGCGCGGCGTGGGGAGCAGGACAAACAGAGGTATCTGCCATCTCCGTGGTCTGGCAGCTGCTTAAATTTAATGGGAATGCCGTGTGGCGGCTCCAGCGGAGAAGGCGGAGCCGGACCATGGCAGAAGAGGCACAAAGACAGATTCTTCTTCAGCACGCGTGAATAGCTGTTATCAGGGCCCTGAAGGTCATTATAACTCAAGTGTTCCACTCGAAAAGTAAGCTGTGAGAGCAGCAAAGCCAAACCGAAGCGCCAACCGACAAATGCAACAAAGCGCCTCCTCCTTCTGGCCGCACCACCGGTCCGGGCCGAGCTGCTAGTGGGGTTCACCCAATTATGAGAGCACAAGCTCAAGTGCAACAACAACAACAACAGAAGCAGCAACATCCAACATTCACATCAAGGGAAAGGCAAACAATGCTATCCCTGCCTTTTCCTTTGCCTCTGCCTCTACCTCTGACTTTGACTCATCCACCTCACGGCAGAAACAAATAAAATGTATTAAGCATTAAAATAAAACGCAAACTAGGTCACAGACTCGATTTGTGGAACGCGCCCCAAAGAAGTGGACTTGGAAGTGGAAATGGATGTGGCCCCGGACGGGGACGTGGCCACAGGGTGGGGGGTGTACCGACGACAGCATATAATTATAAATATTAGTGGGTCCCAGAGTAGGTGTAGGTAGGATCCGAGGCAGGACCCGAGCGGAAGTTGCGTGCCGTGACTAAATTTTTGATCGCAGGTCAAGTCAAATGTGTTGAAGGGCCACACACATACATGTACGGGCGTACGAGTGTGTATGCCTGGGGCCAGACTAATTACTCGACCATGTTTAACACGTGACTCCATGTACACATCTACATTCACGCATAATCCCACTTACGAGTACACCCTCTCGCTCTCTCTCCCCTTGCAGTGTCGCGTTTTGTTGAACCTACGCACCTCGCAGCCATTCGAGGAAGTGCTCGAGGATTTGGGTCAAGTGCTGAAAATTAACGGAGCAAAGAAAATGTACACAGGCACTGGCCAGGAGGTAAGCAGCGACAGTAAGCAACGGCGACCTTGACGCGGCCTAATAACTTAATGAAGACCCAACCGACCCATTCCCATCCCCATACCCATACTCAAAGCCTGACCCAAACTCGCAACTTGCAAAATGATTTGACAAATTGTTTTCTCACCTTCAACTCACACACACACAGGTTCGCAGTTTCTCCCAGCTGCGGAACGAGTTCGCCGACGTGGACACCTTCTACCTGGCCACGGGAACTGCTCTGATTGCCGGCTCGCCTATCAGACGGTCGCGGTCGAGACCCTCGGTGGTGGCCGCCGCCCCCATACTGCCCACGGATGAGCTGCCCAAGGTGCCGTTGCGTGGGGCAAGGCCGAGGAGCAAGAGTCGGCCGCGCATACTGTATGCGCCGGAAAGTGAGATCCTGCGCCCCAATGGGGAGTACACCATGCTGGACATCATGAAGGAGGAGCCCACGAAGGTTACGATCAGGGGCTTGAGGCGTACCTTCTATCCGCCCGTTCACCATGCGCCGGCTGACAATTCGCCGCCGGACAAAAAGCTGCAACTCCAATGGGTGTAAGCTGGGATGGGAGATGGGATTCACTGTACCGTCTGTACCTATAAAGTAACTTATTTCAGCCATGGATATCGTGGCATCGATGCTCGCCGGAACCTTTGGGTTTTGCCGTCCGGGGAGCTGCTCTATTACGTGGCCGCTGTGGCCGTGCTGTTCGATAGGGACGAGGATGCCCAGCGTCACTACACGGGCCACACTGAAGATATTATGTGGTAAGAGTAGCTACTGCCCCCCAACAGATTCCACAGAATTCTAAAGGCTCTTATCCCTGCCAGCATGGATGTGCATCCCTCCAGAGAGCTGGTGGCCTCGGGCCAAAAAGCTGGGCGGGATCGCAAGTCGCAGGCGCATGTCCGGATCTGGAGCACAGAGTCCCTGCAGACTCTCTACGTCTTTGGCATGGGCGAACTAGACAGTGGCGTCACGGCCGTGGCGTTCTCGCAGCTGGTAAAGTGTGGACATGGCGAAAGTAGCTGGAGAATATAACCCCATACCTATCTATACCTTACTTCGCAGAACGGAGGCAGCTACATCCTCGCCGTGGACAGCGGCCGTGAGAGCATCCTGTCCGTTTGGCAATGGCAATGGGGTCACCTGCTGGGCAAAGTGGCCGTAAGTCCAAAGCGAAAACTAACATATGAGGCAATATTCTAGACTAATCCCTGGGCTTGTCCACTTGGCAATTGCAGACGCTGCAGGAGGGCCTGTCGGGCGCCGCATTCCATCCGCTGGATGATAATCTCATCATCACACACGGGCGAGGCCACCTGGCCTTCTGGCATCGCCGCAAAGACGGATTCTTCGAGCGCACGGACATTGTCAAGCAGCCATCGCGATCGCATGTAACGAGCGTTCAATTCGAGCCGGATGGAGATGTCATTACGGCCGACTCGGACGGCTTTATCACCATCTACTCTGTGGACTCCGATGGCGCGTACTTTGTCCGCACTGAGTTCGAGGCCCACAACAAGGGCATCGGCTGTCTGATCATGCTCGGAGAGGGAACGCTGCTGTCGGGCGGGGAAAAGGACCGGAAGATAGCTGCCTGGGACTCCCTGCAGAACTACAAAAAGATAGCCGATACTAAGGTGGTAGCTGCTTCCATTTCTAGGAGAGCTTTGTTTCATTCATTCTCGTGAATCGACAGCTTCCCGAAGCCGCTGGCGGCGTGCGAACCATTTATCCCCAGCGTCCTGGGCGGAACGATGGCAACATCTATGTGGGCACAACCCGCAACAACATCCTCGAGGGCTCGCTGCAGCGCCGCTTCACCCAGGTTGTCTTTGGACATGGCCGGCAGCTGTGGGGTCTGGCCGCGCATCCGGATGACGAGCTTTATGCGACGGCTGGCCACGACAAGCATGTGGCTCTGTGGCGCAAGAACAAACTGATCTGGACCATTCAGACGGGGTACGAGTGTGTGGCGCTGGCCTTCCATCCGTTTGGCACTCTTGCTGCGGGCAGCACTGAGGGCCATCTGCTGGTCATCAACTGCGAGAATGGAGCGGTGATGTTGACGCTTCGCGTCTGTGGTTCGCCCCTCAACTGTGTGGCCTACAATCAGGGTAGGATCGAATACCTCGAGCAAGTCCCCTACGAGGCTTTTTCTTAATTCTCTTGCATCTTGCAGTTGGGGACATGATTGCCATGGGCTCACAGAATGGCAGCATTTACCTCTTCCGCGTCTCGCGCGACGGTTTTTCCTACAAGAAGGTCAACAAGATACGCGGCTCCCAGCCCCTCACTCACCTGGACTGGAGCATGGATGGCAACTTTGTGCAGACGGTGACAATTGACTTCGATCTGCTGTTCTGGGACGCCAAGTCGCTGTCGCCGGAGCGCAGTCCGATTGCCATGAAAGATGTCAAGTGGCTGACCAACAACTGCACTGTGGGCTTCCTGGTGGCCGGCCAGTGGAGCAATCGATACTACAGCAGCACCAGCACCATTGTAGCCACCTGCAGTCGCTCGGCCGCACACGACATGCTCGCCTCTGGCGATGCCGAGGGATATTTACGTTTGTTCAGGTGAGCTGCGGCGATGGAATGCCTCTGATGTAATTAGCTAATCCGATGCGGTTTCACAGGTATCCGTGCATCTCGCCGCGCGCCGAATTCCACGAGTCGAAGGTGTACTCTGGCATGCTGGCCTGCGCCCGCTTCCTGTGCGGGGATCACACCCTCATCACGGTCGGGGGCACAGACGCTTCGCTCATGGTGTGGGAAATTGTCGAGGAATAGCTGAAATGGCCACCGTGGCGCACCACTGCCCAGTACGAGTCGTGCTACGGATTACTGGAATCGGAATCGACGCACATCGAGGGTCTCCTCCACATTGCTGGACAGTGACTCTGTCGACTATCAGTAACTCCATTGCAATCGGCTCGATTCTGGACAGTGTTCTGCTTGCTAGAGATTCAAACACAAAAAACAATTGGCCAGCATTCCGTTTTGGTTTTAGATGAACGAAATATTAATATTAGATAATTGCACAGTAATACGAAAGAAATTCAACATATTCGAAGTTTTTGAACAGAGAAAAACAGAAACCACGAGCAAACCGCACACGAATCGGCTTCCACTCCGAGAATCTTCCGTTAGTCTTGCCATTGCATTTGTCCTTGCCTTCCCCATTCGATTAAACAACTGAAACTAACTCTAAATGCCACTGGTGGATACTACAACTATAACTATAACTCTACGAAGCGAACAGCTGCAGTCAAAGCCTGACAAACTATACTTCATCTTCCACAACGTCTATATCTCGATGTGTCGGCGGTACCTTCCCCGAACAAATGCAAATCCAAATGCAGTAACATAACATAACCATACAGTACGAGTAAGGTGACAAACAGAAATGCATCTCCCCACAGACAAACTCAAACATACGGATAATGAAAACCAAGAAGTGCACTTCCAACTTATACATACATACATATATACTTACATACATATATACACATATCGAATGTGTATTGTTACAGCAACTTTTATCATAAGCGTTGAAATAAATAAACAGTTTGAAAGAAAAACAAAAGCCATGGCATGGCGCGAACTTTCAATTGTTTTCAATCATGTGGCAGCGCATACGTCACAACTTCGACGACAGATGGCGCAGCTCATGTTCGTCATGATGTAAGTTACATGTAGAATTACAGTAGTATTCCAATTGGGATAGTCACATTCTAGCTATCAACCGTAAATTCCCAATGGACGAAGTGGATGGAAATTTTTAATGATTAACAAGGTCGTAAAAGCACATACGGAGACACTAGAAAGCACACAATTTTTAATCAATACCAAATTAGTACCCTGGTACTTTTTATACCTGTACTCAAAAAGAGTTAAGGGGTATACTGTATTTGTGGTAAAAGTGGATGTGTGTAACGCAGAGAAGGAAAATTTTCCGACCCCATAAAGTATATATATCTTGATCAGCATCAATAGCATCAATTGTGCCACACCCCCCTCCACCATCACAAAGGACGAAAATCTGTGGCATCAACAATTTTGAAGATACGATGAAACTAAAACGCAGTATCGTAGAGAATGACCATATCTATCAGATCTATATCTATATCTATCTGGTACAGATCGGATCATTATTATGGCCAGAATGAAAAAATTAATTTTCAGTTGCTTCCCCCACCTCCTCTGGCGTTGCTGACGATATTCATTCTCTTTCTCGCTCGCACACACTCTGCCCTGTGCAATGCGCGACCCTTGCGAAGAAGATGTTGAATCTGAACTACATACACATTGTAGAATATACATTTAAATTATGGATTTATGTGATTCATAGTTGGGGACGGGGTACGGTAATCCTTCTTAGAATTCGTATAGAACATCTACCGAC